>JAHXMU010026488.1:1209758-1270452 GCA_019455685.1 Philornis downsi
CCTAAATCACACACCTTCAGTCGACGATCATGCAATACCATTGTGTGGATTTTCATAACTGTGTCTGGCGCGGACACATCAATTGGTCAATCATTACGATATTCGTGTTGGCAGCTTGTACGACCTCGTTTAAACTCTACTATCCAAAATTTTACAGTCGTAAACGATGGAGCAGACTCCCCCAGAGTAGAGTATAACTCTTCTATAATATTGGTTGGACTGAGACCTTTCAAATGGAAATATTGAATTACATAACGGTGACCAATTTTTCCCATGTTTACAAATTCACTGAGATCGTTTGCTTTTGATGGCTCAAAAAAGATACTAAACAACGTGGCGACTTCAAACCTAAATCATATGTTTTATAGGGTTTGCCAGTTTTTACCAATATATTTTTTTACAAACTACTGGCACCATCTAAACATCAGGTCGCCTAGTTTTGACACCGCTAGGGTAGACCAAATTATCTGACTTTCATTTAATACCGTCTTGCTATTAGGATATTCTATTATGCTCCTTTCGAAATTGCAAGCGGTTTATTTTTGATTTGCCCTTAATTATAGTTTTCCCTGCGAGTAAGCACTTTTGCCCACAAATTTGTTTATGAAATTTTCAAGATAAAGTAAAATCAATTGGCTTACAAATTGATTTTCTTAAAGATTTCGGTGTAGGTTTATACAAACGTTTCAAGAAATTTGATTAATTTCAATTTCACAGATTTAATGTTATCACATGAAAGCTAAATATCTTAAAATTAAAAAAAAAATATGTATACGAATATATATTATTTGAATATAATTTATTGGCAACATAACGCAGATCGAAAAGAACATATTGAAAATCTAAGGATTTAAATATTCTCCCTTGATATAGCAAATTTGTTTAGCATTTATCGAAATATTTGTTTTGTTTCTTATTATACTTCCATTACCTTGTTACGGATAATCCATATTATATTGTTTGGCGAATCATTTAAACAGATTTCTATTTCCGCTTTGAGTAAACAAAATGCTTCAACTTAAACAAACAATCATGAGATATTGCAAAGAAAATTCAAAAAAATAAAAAAATTTGCAAATAACAGTTTTTTTCCTATTCCCTGTAGAACTGACTTCTTTGAATATGCAAATATTTAGAATTTTCCTTTTTTTGTAAAACCACTATAAAAGAATATTTGAAAAGTATTCAGCTTTCATCATAGGATATGTAACATGAATGTGAATGGAGTATAAAAAGATAAAATACAATAATTGAGAATTTAAAAAGTAAACTAAATAAAATAAGTAGTAGTTGTGTTCTTCAAGGTTCAAAAAAGTTTCTTATTAATAACAACTGTCATCGATTATGTTGAGACATGTCGATTATATGGTGATAAAATGTAGCGGCTATGTACAATTCGTACTTATCCATTTAAGCACTCACACTACCATTAAATATTCCATTTCATATTCACCCATTCCCACCCTGCCTTCCATGTCATCGACATCATCAAGTTTATCCTCCACATCCCTCAAATCGTATTAAATTACTCACTTTCAGTCACTGACAGGAGTTTAAAATTTTCCGCCGAAGTATGAAATGACAAATGCTCTTAATACATTTTTGCGGTTAAGGATCCACGAGCGAGTGACTGAGAAAAGGAGAGGGCTGCCTATGTTTGTGATGTATATACGTCTCTCAAGGAATTGAAATCTGAAGGTAACGCGATTATTTTCCTTGGAAAAAAAAATAAAGAAAAATGATGTTGGTTTTTTATGCGCCAAATTGTTGCTTTACATGACAGAGCAGGCGGATGATGGAGTGTGTTTGTGGTTATTTGGTAAATAGGAGTTTAAATGAAACCGATGCTATTGTGGTGATTTAAGGACTCTTGTTGCAAATAATAAATTGCACAAGTATCGCATATCACTTAAGCAAATGCTTATTTGCATAAGAAATTAACGGCAGTTATTCCAAGAAGGATGTGAAGCGACAATACGGGGGAAATGTAAAAAAATGAGGGAGGAATATTTTTAATGTTGCATGAACATTTTACGTTAATAAAATTTTTGATAATACTGTATAAACCTCCAAGTTTATACCTACTTTTAAATTCAATGAAATAATTTTGAATTTTATAAATTAAATGAATAAATTACTGAAAACATGAAACTTAAATATTATAAAATTTAACGCTCTTATTTAATTAATCTAAAAATTAATCCAAATATCCCAAAGATCATTGTGAATTATTGAGAGCTGAAGAAAATCTGAAAAAAGGAAAAGAGAAAATCCAATATTACCAGCAAAGTTGCTGATTCAAAATCAGTCACTTTTGCAGCCCAACTCGCACGGTGAGCATCTAAATCTCTAGATCTCACATTGAATTAACTCTAATTCATTTGCATTTTTTCTCTCTCTTCTTCTTTTTATATATCGTATATTAAATCTTAAATTTTAAGTGTATAATTTCTCAACTCTGAGAAATTATGCAATTATTTTAAACCCACCGATTCTTTAGCCCAGAACTTACTGCCGGGCACGTAAGAATTGGCCCTTAATTAATTAACTCCAAACCAATCCCATATACAATCCACTATCTCCCTACTATGTAGGTCACAATAACACCGCCAGAGATTAAACATGGATTAATCTCTTAACTAAAGCCATTACAAATACATTTAATAAATTTGCAAAAAATGCGGCTAGAAGGATGATATTGTTTATACTATAAGTAAGGATCGATTCAATAAGATGTTAGCAATGCACTTTATGTCACCCGCGTATGCAGACGATATAGATATTATTGGCAGAAAACTATGGGATGTTACTGCAACTCCCTCAAGTATTGACAAGGAGTCAGCAAAAAAAAAAAATGGATATAACTGTAGACGAGGACAAAACAAAGTTGTTTGTTTCAACGAATAAAGAGTCTGTTCGCTTGAGGTGCTGTGTGAACGTTGGCAACTACAATTTTGGACTGGGTGGTGAATTCATCTACCTCAGGTTCGCTGTAAACAAAACGAATGACGTCAGCGGTCGTCAAACTTTAGTCAAAATTTTCATTGCCAGAAATTTGCTGTTTACAACGGATATACCTACAACATATTGCGTGATCTGACAATGTAGTTGCAGACTGCTTTTCCGGAGAGTATTGCATTACTGCAATTGATTTGCATAAAATGGTGGCGTAAACGTGACCAGCCTACAGTACTTTCCTTGAAATGAGCCGCAAAATAATATTGCTCACATGTCTCTGCCTGGGTGACTGTGAACCTGGATATTCCAGGCACAACAAAGGATCCGGATATTCCAGGCACATATCTTCAAGTTCTGACCCTGGTTTTTGGTAGTATTCTACGTATACATTGGAAAGAATCAGTTTCTTTCCTTTTTTATATTTTCATTGCCAATAAATAGCACTAGCCAACAAGGTTTTGGACTGGAGCAACCAAATATCTTTCCTAGGGTAATTTGGTGGGCTAAATTCGAATCTGTAATTGGTTTTTCTCTGTCACGTCAAGTTTTTGAGATACAAAAAAAATTATTTGTTTTTTACCTAAAAAATCATTAGTTTATTTAAAAATCAATGAATTTTCAAAAGTGAATGGCGTTATTTGAACGTCGTTTGTATTTTGTTGGTTCGGTTTCACGTAATAGAGTCCAGCAATAGTCTCCCAGCGAGATTTTGTTCCAAAAGTCCTTGATAATTTCTTTCTTTCTTTTGTGGAAAAAAATCTAAATGCCAATGAAGAAAATGCATTTTGAGTGACATTCGTGCGCCTAATCCGTGATAATGTTTCAATAATTCAGCAACAATTTGTCTGTAGTTTTCACTCATATTGTTTCCAAGCAAACTGTTTACGATGCTCTTGAAAGATTTCTAAGCTGCATATTCTTTCTCCAATAAACAAACAATTTTCGTCATATAATAGCTTCCTGATCTGATGGCCAACAAATATGCCTACTTTGATTTTGGCATATGAAATTTTGGGAAAAATCGCTAACAAATATTTAAATGCTGCACCATCCTTGTCCAAAGCCTTGACAAAGTTCTTAAAAAGGTTTAATTTTATGTGCAGTGGCAGAAGAAGAACGTCATTTGGATCTATTAATAGTTTATTTGAAATGCTTTATTTTCCTGGTGAATACTCATTTCGTTTTTGGCCACAATTCCGCGTTGTGTTTCGTTAAATGTGAATTCCGAATTAGATCATTCAGCTCAGCATTCATTATCAACCTGATACAAACTACCACTGATGATGAAAGATGTTTCGGACTCAGTGATCGTAGCACTGGCAATGACTGGTAATGGATCATTTGGTGGACGTTGAACTAGTTTGGAAACATGACGGGACATTCGCGTAAGTAATATTTTTTCGATTTTTCATATTGAATCCAGCAACTTTTGTTAAACAGAAATAACAATCGGTTTGGTGGTTACTTAACTCTCTCCAAAGCACTGGAATTGAAAAATCGAAATAGATCTTATTGCCATTTGATCACTTGTATAAAACAGTTTTGCAACTATTGCAAAACATTGTCGGTATCCACGGTTTGTTCGAGTTTCAGATAGCAGAACCAAAATAATGTAAATATGCAAATTTTAATGATTCTGATATTGCATATCCTTTTTTTTTAAACCAAATATTTACTACATACAAAACAAAAAGTCCTGCCATATGTTCTGTTACACAATTTCCAGCGCTTATCGTTCGAAACTTCTTGCGGGAATAGAACCGTTAACTTTTTTTTCAGAACACATGCACTGATTAGTGAAGTAATAGTCAGTTTGGTTTCAGTTTGCAATCTATTAACATGGAGTGGGGCGTTAAAGAGAATCGAGTCGGCGTAATAGCGTTGCATAAGTGCGGAAAGAGTGCTGGCCAAATTTTCGAGTTGCTAAAACCACTCGGAATATCAAGAATGTTCGTTTATCGTGCTATTGCTCGCTTCGGCGAATTGTCTGGAGTAGAAGACAGGCCAAAAAGTGGTCGCCCGCGCGTTGTCCGCACGAGTGCGATAGTAAAGGCAGTGTGTGAAAGAATTCGGAGAAATCCCCTTAGAAAGCAGAAAATCATGTCCAAGGAATTGGATATATCAACCAGATCCATGTCTAGGCTGATTCGGGATGATTTGCATATGAAAGCCTATCGTCGGTCCACGGGGCATCTTCTAACTCCTCAGCTAAAAAAAATTAGGCTGGAAATATGCAAGCGACTTTTGCAGTGGCACGCGGACAATGGCCATGAAAACATTCTGTTTACGGATGAGAAAATTTTTACCGTGGAAGAAGTTTTCAACAAACAAAATGACAAGATTTATGCCACTTCATCTAAGGAAGCGAAAAAAGTTGTTCCAAGGGTTCAACGTGGCCATCATCCCTCTTCCGTAATGATTTGGTGGGGGGGTCTCCCACCATGGTGTCACATCCCTCCATTTCTGTGAAAAGGGCGTAAAAACTGGTGCAAAGATTTACCAAAAAGATGTGTTAGAGGGTGTTGTGAAGGGTTTGACCAATACCCTTTTCAATGGACGTAAATGGATCTTCCAACAGGACTCTGCTCCTGCGCACAAAGCTAAAATCACGCAGGAGTGGCTCAATATTCCTGGCTTTATAGCAGCAGAAGATTGGCCATCAGGGAGTCCAGATCTCAATCCACTGGATTATGCTTTGTGGTCAGAATTGGAGAATATGGCTTGCAAGACTCCCCACAGGAATTGGGGAAGCCATAAAACAGCATTAACCAGAGCAGCGTGCTCGATCTCCATGGAAATCGTACGTGCGGCTATAGCCCAATGGCCACACCGTTTGAAAGCTTGTGTTAAAGCAAAAGGCGGAGATTTCGAGTGAATACAATTTTTTTTTAATAACCAATATTCTCTTCTAATAAATGAAATAATTTTGAATACAATATGAATATTGGTTTTTTTTTATCGCGTTTTATATTTCTAACAGAACATATGGCAGGACTAGGTAGTTTGAATCAGTAACACATTATCTTCCTGACATGCTTAAACGCTACTATTGTGAAGACTTGGAATGAATGTAGGCTTCTGTCAAATTAATAATTGTGAAATTGTAGTGTCAGTACTGACTGGCAGTATTGACTATTGACTGATTGTAGAGTAAGTATTGCCATCATGCGAACAAAACTGAACAAGACGTGATAGCTCAATTTTTATATCAGATTCGAATTCAGCGCACCCAGACTGGTTAAAAAAATATGATTTGTTTCTGCAGTCACTTTTTTCCTCCAAATTTGTAGACCAGTGTAATTTGTGGGGGATGGTAAGTCCAAGTAACAGGTTTTCATCATAACAGGTGTCCATGTCTCCCCGCCCAAAGGATCGTGGGTCGACTTAAAATGTACACCATGTTGTACCCATATTCACATAGTTTTAATAAATGTTCCTCTGTTCACTGTTACGACTTTGAAGAAATTGTGCATAAATGTCTTCCATAACTGTCACAATCACATAGTAATTCCGTATGGCATTCGCTTGTCATCTTTCCGTCTCAGTGAGAGGGAAGAGACAAATGCAAATACGACATCATCAAGACATCATGGGAAAAACTTACTTTCTTGAAAAATGAAAATGAAAATGAAAATTAATGATCCTGTGCACAAGACACAATTGCACATAAATTCCACAACAATTGTACCTTTATGAATTGGATGGATGTACGAGAATGTCACAAATCTCCTCAGCCAATGTGAGCAAGCATGTGCAAATGCTGTAATCATTGTCGTTATTTCGAATACACAGCCACACACACACACACACACATATGCATGGCCATATGTCAAATGCACATAAAATTAACTTTCAGGACGAAAATGTACGTACATTGAGGGCTCAAGGAATTCACTCATACGTACAACGTTTCTAAGTAACAGATAGGAAGATACGAGAATTATCCATCCCATAATCACATGACTGAATAAAAAGTTAACCTTCACCTCAGTGGTTGACAGTTCTGGGTAGGAAATACACTGTCATTCCATGGAGACCATCTTGGGCGGGTTGTATGGGGGGGGGAAGAGACCTTAAGATTTACACTGAAGTGAAGTACATGTTGCATTTGAAATACTCGTACAGTAATTTTGCAATTTGTTGGTTTGTTGGTCGTTTTCTATTCGTTGTCTTTTGTTCACTTGAAATGAAATGATTTAACTCTTTGTACGTCTGACTAAAACATAGAGTTACTGTTTACTCTTCTTAGTAACTGTTAATCCAAATTGAAATGCATGTGTATGTATTAGTATTATGTATTAGTGTGCACTGAGTGGATGCATGTACTTGTTCATAGGTCCATGTTCCCAAATGCAATTTAGACGTGTACATTTATATGAAAAACTCTTGCCATATAGCATTTTTTTTTGTTTTGCCCGTACGTACGGTTAGAACATTATGGATTTTTACTACTAACGTGGATAGGTGTGAAAAGTTTGGAATATTAGTAAATTTTTATATTTTTTTTTGTATAAAGTCTCGGTGTGTTATCAATTTTTGAGCAGTAATCTGACTTACATACGTATATCTTCACCTAACGCACTTTTGAATTGATGAAAAAGTGCGCGAAGTGCCAGAGGAGGCGTGGCAAATCGCGACGTTCTTATTAATAAATGCTGTGAAATAATGCAGATCATTGTCTTTCGCAGAATTAGTTTCAGTAACAGATACTTGCTAAATTTTTAATTTAGATATAAATGTAGGAATATATGGATTATTATTACGTAACTTATATGGAAGGTATCAGGAAGGGTAAACACGCCCATCGATTTTTTTCACATTTGAGAAGGATTATAACCCCATACAATCAACAAAAAATTAAATTACGCTAGTTTATTGGAATTGGGGATTATATGAGGAAAAGTAAATTAAGTTAAATTTCGATAAATCGGTCATTTTGAATAGCAGGCTCCAGAAGGGGTGTGGCAATGCTAGTTTCATTTTCAGCAATTAGTTTAACAGGCGCATGATGCATGTGAAATTTGATTAGATTGGCTGAAAGACTTAAAGTTTAAAATATAAACGTGAAATAAATCATTTATATGGGAAGCACCAGAAGAGGCGTGGCTATTTAATAGATTTTTCTCAAGTCTTATCAAGCATATTAAACCTACATAATGGGCAAAAACCCCGGTTGCTGCCTACTAACTATGCCACTAAATAGAAATTACCGAGGAAAGATTGATTTTCGGCATTCGACAGCGCATTTTTATGGGTCGTACCAGAAGTGGTGTGACAATTTTCGTTCTCAAACTGAACTTTAGCAAACGTCTAATGTATGCCAATTTTGATTGAAATTACAGGACCTGAATAAAAAATTAGAACTTAAAAAAATGCGGTCAATGTGGAAAATTAAATTTTGATAAATCCCTCATTTGTAAGCGTGTGACATGGCTCTTGTTTCGACTACATTTTACTGTACTCTTATTCTACAATAATCAGTTATGTTTTTCGTTTAAGTTCATGAATTTTTTTAAAATTTTTCATTCTGACTGAAACGTTGATATAAAGAAGACCTGAAATTTGTATCCGTTCTGAAATTTAAAATTTGTGTAATATTGAAATACCACAATTGGTGACTTGGATACTACAAGGGCGACAATTTACTTTATTCAGAGATCCTAAGCCTCATACATTCCGATACATCCGAAAACCGACAACGCGTCTCCATGGCAAGCACGCCAGCTGGAATATACATATATCACAGTTCACAACGGATATACAACATATTGCCTGATCTGATAATGTAATTGCAGACTGTTTTTCCCGAGAGATTTGCGTTACTACAATTGATTTGCATAAAGTGGTGCGATTGCAATCAACTGATAAAGAATTCAATAATATTCTAACTACAAAAGAATCAATATTACTCAAACTAAGGAAAATTATAGTTCCTGATTCTACTATTGAAATGTATTGTAAGGCAGTCTAGCCTTACGTTCCCTAGAAAGCAGGTATTTAAACGTATTCATGGTCCACATATTCCAGGGATTAGAGCAAGCAAACGAATGGTAACAGAAAGATATGTTTAGCCGAACGTTAAGAAAGATGTTACCTTGTGGGCTAGGAATTGTGAGAGTTGCTAGAGATGCAAGGTTAGTAAACATGTAAAAAATCAATTATCTCAATTTCCTGTACCACAAAAGCGCTTTGAGGAGATTCATGTCGACATTATCGACCCATTACCACCCAACCAAGGGAAATGATATATTATAACATGTATCGATAGATTCTCAAGATGGACAGAAGCATTTCCCATAGAGAATATCATCAGTGAAACGGTCACAGAAACCTTTTATTCTTGTGGGATTTCCAGATTCCTTTGTAAATTATTACTGATCGAGCTCGACAGTTTACGTTGACTATGTTAAAGGAAATAACAGCATTTTTTGGAATAAAACATGTGACCACCACTGCGTACCACCTACGTACAATCGAATGGAATGGTAGAAAGAATCCACAGAACGTTGAAAGGCAGCGCAAACGTGCAAAAATAATCCGTCATGGTCAAAAACTTTACCATTAGTCTTATTAGGAATAACCGCCTCTTTCAAAGAAGATCTAGGTGGAACGCCTGCCGAATATCTATATGGGGAAAATTTTAAATCTTAAACTACCTGGAGAATTTTTTAAGATGTCGTCACACAATTCAATACAAACATAATTTCTTTCAGAACTAAAAAATTCAATGGAAAATTTGCGACCTAATCTCAAACTACACCCCTATTTTAATTTTTAGAAATTAGTTCAACAGGAGCATGAAATGCGCCAAATCTGACTGGATTCAGTATGATTGGTTGGTTAAATCAATCATTTTTATGGGAAGTACAAGAAGAGGCGTGGCCACAACTAAATTAACATAATGGGCAAAAACCTTGGTTGATGCCTAATAATTAGCCTGCTAATTAGAAATTACTATGGAAAATTTGAATTTCGGGAAATCGGCCCATTTGCATGGGTCGTACCAGAAGGGGCGTGACAATTTTTGTTCTCAAGCCCCAATTTAGCGAACGCCTAATGTATGTCTATTTTGATTGAAATTGGTGGACCTGAATAAAAGATACAAACCTAAGAATGTGTGAGATAAATCGGTCATTTGTATAGAAAGTAGAAAAGGGGCGTGATTAATCGGAAGATTTCTTTGTCCATCATTGTAAGAAAATTCAATGAGCAAAAATTTATGCTGCTGCTGACTGTTTTCAGAAAATCTGTCGATTTAAATGGCAGGTACTAGAAGGTATATCACATTTACAATCCCCGACTGTGTTACATTTTAACAAGTTTAGTAAAGATTTACGACAGTTATCGTGTCCACTAGCCAGTTAGACAGATGGACGCCACTCTAAAATTTGGTACTCTAAATGCTTCCAATTGGATATTACATTTTTGTCGTATTAAGTATATCGAATAATACAACACGTTGTTGGAATTTCTATACAATGTTTTGACAAATTTCAAACAATACGGAAGTATAAATTTATAATAATTTTTCGTCTTCTCTTGAATTTGAAATGTCTTGAATTTTCCGGCAGCCAAAAATAAATTGGTATGCAAACAAACAATTATTTTGATGAATATTTTTGGTAATAATTAAAGCTAGCGAAAGTAATAACAGCATAAATGTACAGGTTATTAGAATTAGGATAAAATTGAAATATTTTCAATAGCGCTAAAGCAAAAAAAAAATTAAAAATTTCCAAAGATTGTTTATATGTTTGGCTAAAACAACTTTATAGAAGAACGACACCTTCAATAAAAATTACATTTGTATGGAAAATTTTTGATTTATGAAAAACATTTTTGGGTACAATCTTATTAAACGTGTAATAAAAAGGTTTTAAAATGTTATGAATAAAGACCTTAGCTTTACATCAGCCAAATCAGTGAGATTAAGATAACTCATACAATTATTTATGAGCCCCAAAACTTCTCATTGCCCTCACCTATGGCCTCAGAACTACTCTCTTGTTTTTCCCATTTGTCTCATGATTTTTTTTCCATATTACCCCTATGTTAGATTCACTCCTTCTACATGTATGTATGTGTGTGTACGCCGACTATGACTTGAGGGATTTTCCTAAAATGACTTTTGGCTCTACATGACATCATTCTCTGTGTTATGGATGTGAATACATCCGTGTCTGTGGGCTCCTTTGCGCATCTGTGTACGTGTGTGTCAGTGGTAATCAGTAACATTTGCTTGTTGGCATTGAAAAAGGTTAATAACTCTCTCCTATTTTGCAATATGCAAACTTGTTGTCTTTTTTTTTTGCAATTCTCTATTCACTTCTCTTCAGAGATACGAGTACACCTACAAAACGCAGCAGTTACTACAGCTCATACTTGGTCGGCAATTTGGATTGCGGCTGCTGCTGCTGCCACTACCGCCACTGGTGTTGCTGTCATTGCTGCTATTGCTCACATTGTTGTGCGGCACCACCTCCTGAGAAGTACAACAATGGTGTGCATTCATGCTTGACAATCTGTTACACACGAATTACAGGCTTAACCATAAAGCAGAAAAAACACAATTTCAGGAGAAGGTGCAGGAGTATACAATGAAGGCAGTGGAACAGTTTCAATACGCCAGTCAACGCATCTTTGTTTGTCTACGCAAATTTGTGTTGTTGTCTATCGGTTTGGAATGTTGGGGGGAAGTATGATAAAATTAGGGAAATGGTTTGTCTTTAGATGAAAAGTTCTGCCTTTTGTATGTAATGAGCAGTTTGTTGATTAAATATTATATGGTGATGGCAGCAACAGGCAATGAGGACTTCAGTAGTTTATGAGTGTAGCGACACTTTTGTATGTTATTACAGTTTTGGAGCATCAAGTATTTCAATTCATGAATATTTTTTAGTAACTTTTGTAAGCAGCATCACCTTCTTGGTATTCATTACCAAAACCACCTATAATACGAAAACGATAGTTTTTGCTGACTAAATTGGCAACGTTATTTCGTAGAAATTTGGTATTGTTTCTATAGCAAGAGTATCTGGCAGAGCAATAACGAAATCATATTCGTATAAAGAAATTATGATGTCGAAAAGATATCGTTAGTGGTAAAAGCATAACTGCCAAAAACTGACATGACAGTGGAATGGGTTTCGATACCTGAACTAATTTAGTTTATTGGTTATTTGTCAAAGAAGTACCGGTAGTTGATCCTTTAAGTAGCCCGTTTAAATGGATTGTCAACGCTATTTTTGTTGCTAAGTTAGTTAAACTATCCTCTATACTAACACGGAGCATGAGTTTGTCATTTGCCACAAAAGGTTTACAGTAAAACGTCTTTATCAAAAATACGTGCACATGTGTGGTACAGCACGATTAACAGGGGTCAAGATATTGTGGAATATTTGCCTTCCTCTGGTCGGCCATCGAAGTTTTCAACATCTTCAAAAGCAACATCGATAAAGTGAAGAAATATCGCCATAAAAGTTTGAGAAAGATAGCCCCTGAACTATCTACGTATCACGAATCAATTCGTACCATTTTATAGGATTGTTTGGGTAAGAAGCTCGACCAATTCCAAAATACCTGAATTTTCTTCGAAAACTCAATCATGTAAAGGGCGCTGAAGACATGTGGCCTCATACTTATATAACTGGTGATCAGACGTGAGTTTACAAATTTGGCATGCACACTGTTTAACATAATCCGAAATGACGCCTTTAAACCATGGCTACGCAGAAAAACCACGTCAAATTCGATTAGAAATCAAGAAAATATTGACTGTTTTCTTTGATTATCGCTGAATTGAGCAGAGGGAATTCTTGGCAGAAGGTCAGATGGCAAATGAGAAATATTAAATGGGCAATAATCAACGTTTAAGAAAGTAAATTCGTCGAAACAGGTCAGATTTATCTAAAGGAAACATACAGATTTTCCATAGCCATAACACACCAAAAGGTAATCATTGTGAACAAATTTCTAGCCAAAAACTTAAAAAAATATCATCATAAACCCCCAGTATTCGCATGATATGGCTAAATAACTAGCCGGTCCCAAAACTAGCCGATCTAACAAAAAAGACCCAAAAAGAGGAGAAAAACTTCTTTTTATTTTTCAACATAACCTTCTGTTAATTCGATACACTTTTTCAGCGATATTCAATAACTTCCTCACCCTGTTTATAGATAGAACTGTTTAACTTCTTAAAACGGCCATTATCCGCAGACTTCATCCCTTCATTGTTGGCAAATCTTTTACCACCAAGCCATTTTTCCAAGTTTGGAAATAGAAGATAGTCAGAGGGACCTAAATCTGGCAAATAAAGTGCGTGATGAAGCAATTCGAACTTTAATTCATTAATTTTGGTCGTCGGATGTGTAAACTGGAGCATTGTCTTGATGAAGTAATAATTTCCTTTTCGCCAAATGCGGCCTTTTTCCATAATGTCATCACTTATTACTTATGGCAACGTCTTCGTCTTCCTTGGACTCGATTTTCCCATTGCAGCCCACTGCTTCGGTTAATCTTTTGTATCAAGTGTGAAGTGGTGGACCCATGTCTCCTCCATTATTATAAATCGATGCAAAAATTCAGCTTTATTGCGATGAAACATCACCAGACATTCTACTGAAACATTTTCACGACTCTGTTTTTGCCCTATTGAGAGCAAGCGCGGCGCCCATGTTGCGGACACTTTTCTCTTCTTCAAATCTTCATTCAATATACGCTGTATAGCACTTTTTGAAATGGTTATCATTCAGCTAGCTCACGCACCTTCAGCCAACTATCATGCAATACCATTTTGTGGAGTTCCTCAGCCGTGTCTTGGCAGCTCGTACGGTCTTGTTTAAAATCTGCTACCCAATATTTTACAGTCGTAAACGAAGGAGCAGACTCCCTTAGAGTAGAATCTAGCTCGGCATTAATTTTGGTTGGACTGAGACTTTTCAAATGGAAATATTGAATTACATAACGATGACCAATTTTGTCCATGTTTAAAAATTCAATGAGACGTTTGATTTTGGTGATTCAAATAAAAATACTACACAACGTGGCGCCTTGAAGCTTAACACATATGTTTTACAAGGTTGTCATTTTCCATCAAAATAATATTTTTAACTTTGTTGTTATCGAACATATTTCGATATAACTTTTCACACCGCCATCGTTTAACATTGACAAAGGCACTAGCGATTGTTTTTCAGTACTCTTTCCGCTTGTTGGTTAGCTGCTTTACATTTATTTTTTTCTGGCAAGCGTATTGTGTTACCAGGAAATTTTGATAAATTGCTTTTATTACCTTTTGTCAAATTGCGTGATTCAGATCAGGAGTGCGGGAGTAGTCTGTGCGTCAGCCATTGGTAGTAAATTGTTATTATACCTTTGCATATTGGGATTGCTCAAAGCCAAAGTCAACGTGAGCATATGGGAATTGTTGTGCATTGTTTGTTTGGCATAAATCAAGATAAATGTTTTGTTATTCAGTCAGACGTACGTAGAGTGGCGACGATTGTGATTTGTTATAGAATTGTGAGGTGGTATTGTGTCACCTGATTGAGTAAGAAAAATAACTGAGCCACATGTAGAACGATGACATTCCAGCAATTGAAAAATTAAAATAGTAGTTTTCACACTCATGTATAGAGAGTGGTAGACATTTATGAAAGGATACAATAGTAAGTGCATATGATTCTCTTACTGTCACATAATTTACTTAATAGTGTGTTGTAGCATAGTAGTATTCAAATTTCCAAATCATAAATCTTTTCATTACCTAGTTCGGTTTCGCTAGTGTTAATTAGCCCCTCAATATAACCTACAATTTTAATTATAAGCCAATATCGGTTGCAGTAGTAGCATTTAAATAATAAATGACCGCAGTAGTTGATCCTTTTGAGGTAGTTTTCGGCCACTTTTTCCCACATTTCGGGTGGTGCATGTGAGAGTTATCAGCGTCAACAGGTCTTTGATGTAGCCCCACAAAAAACAAAAGTCTAACAACGTTAATTATGCTTTCTGGAAATTTCTCCTGCAATAAAGCCAACATCTGTCGTGGTGAATCATAGTTGAATCACCAATTTTTAAATATTTTTACGCGTTCTTCGGTTGCTAAACGATCCATGTTCGTAAATGGCAAACCTTTCGCTAGATAAATAACGCTTCAGATGACAGGTATTTAACAGTTGAAAGCTGACTGACTGACGGTTTTGAAACCACTAAATCGATAAACCCGTATAATATACTCGTAAATATAAAAGTCGAAAGTTTTCTTACCCTATACTATCATAGAACTATCGTTTATAAGATAGCATGTGCTTTTGACCATTTGAATAACGTTGTTGCCTTTCAACGGTCATTATATTTTAACGTAATTTCTAATTTATGTTGCTGGAAGTTAACTTAAGTATGAACATATAAACCTTTCTTAAAGTATAAAAAATATAAAAATCTGTCGTTTGTATGGGGACCTGCCCTTTTCTATCCACTTTCAATGTCTTTGATATTTTTTCTATAACTGCTGATAGCTGCAATAGATAATATATGTGGGTTTCCACATAGGGTGGGCCGACCTTGAAATCGGATAACAGAATATGTGTGTGAAATATTAACGCAATTTCTTTTTATTTGAAAGGCCCATGTAAGCCATTATGTATGAAGTATAACATCGTTTAAATATTCGATGAGACTGCCGCATTGATCCGTCTGAATTTGAGAGATATCCGATTGCATTATATTGGTATAGATCTGTGAATCCAAAAAACACCACATGAAAAACTCCGGCGAAATCAAATTGCACGATCTTGGTGTAAAATTCATCTCTTCTCCGCAAGATACAACCATATCTTTAAGTCGTTCATGCAGAATGTTTGTTGGCGTTTGATGTGTGGCACTTAGCGTCGTCTTGCTGGAATCGCATATCGTCCATTTCCATATCATTACCGGCATTGTTGCAGTTGACGTTGACGAAATCATCAGCTGGTCCAAAAGCCCAAAAAAAACAGCAAGTTATTGTCGATGTATTTTACTATCGTATATGGCAATTTTGACTATGTTAATTCATCCAAAAATGCATTCCGTCGCTAGATGATTTCACAGTCAAGATTCTCTTCCAAACCTCCGAAGCCCATACAGCATACAAACGGCATTGTGTGCGGCTACTAAATTTGTGATGATCAGTATGCACGTTTAAGTCCCGGCACAAAGCTCGCCAAGTTGAAATCTACGAAAGTTTAAGCGTTCGTGCAGATCGAGAAATCGACTGCATCGATTCGATCTGCTGTTTCTTCAATGTATGGATGTTGGCTGATTATTTGCAGAAGCGGATGTCTCTAATTGGACCACCAATTTTGGATGAATCGACTTTGAAAGATTGTTTCAACGTTTGCGTTAAAGAACACTTGTTCGGATAGTAAAGTTTTATTACTTGCAAGTGCTATCAAATTGTATAACTTGACGTGATGATTTTGGCATTAGTAATTAAATAATAAACATCAGATTATACAGATGCTATCAAGAGAGGCGACGCGCCCTATTTGGAAAATCCTTTACATAATGTGTGAACTTCCCTAAAATGTATAATTTTTTTTTTTTTTTTTAAATTATTGTCTGATAGTCGAAAATGATAATCATTCATTTTTAACATTTGGATTCACTTTCGTAATCGAGCATATTAAAAAAAATGTCTTTGTATTTTCATAAAATAGGTTTTCTTTTGAAAAACAAGTTGTAAATTTTCCTTCGCCAGTCTTTTGCATGTTTTTGCTTACAAAAATTCCGAAGAAAACATATAAATAAATAAAATTTGATATTTTCCTACTTTGAATTTGTTATTCGTTTATTATCAACTATTCTCAAACAAATAATTATGTTTTTAATTTATATTTTTGAAATATTGGGTTGTTCTAAAACTTCGTTCGGTTAAATCGCTAGTTCACCATACGTCTCATGACGTAGAGTTCCTTTAAACACTATCATAACTTCATCCTTCCTCTTCTCTGAACTGTTTACTATTGTTTACTTTTATTCTCGTTCCAGTCGTAAGTGATTATGGCGTTTTAAAAAGAAATTTTAAAAAAGTGCAAAAAAACCGGCGAAAAAAGGGGATTTTAGGCATATTATGCTGTATTATTTCCGAAAAGAAAATACGGCTGCTGAAGCCAGCCAAAAAATAAAGTCTGTTTATGCAGAAAACGGGAATGGTTTAAAAAATTTTCTACAGGCGACTTCTCCGTAATGGACGCTCCCAGATCAAGACGACCCAAAGGAAATTGTTTCCGAGGTGAGAGATTCAATTATTGTTAATCTGTGCAACAGTTAGGGAAATAGCTGAAATAATCAAAAACATCTGTCTCAACCGTTCACGGGGTCATAAAAGAACTAGGACTTGTGAACAACCTCGATGTGTGGATACCACACTCTCTCACCGAAGCCTCACACTGCCTTGCGGACCCGTCAGAAACTGTCAGAGCTTGGGTGGGAAGTTTTACTTCAGAAGTTTTACTCCCCAGATCTCGTCTCGTCCGACTATCACCTATTTTGCAGTCTAAACAACCACTTGAAGGATTTGAATTTCCATAACGATGAGGAAGTGAAAAATCGAATTGAACGCTTTTTTCAGACAAACCACGCGAGTTTTCTGAGAGAGAAATTATTAAGCACTCAGAGAGGCGGGAAGTAGTTATTAAAAAAAGGAGAAGATTGTATAATAGCTTAAAATAATTGTTTTCTTGTAATAAGTTTGTAAATAAATTTCTTTTTAAAACCGAATGAACTTTCCGAACAACCCGAAAGTAAAACAGATATTGGTGTTCTTTTCATTCAAGTTCTGTTTATAATAATTTGGTTTTGATAAAGAATACCTCTGCTAAGGCTTACAAAATAGTCTCCAAACTTGATATAGAACAACTCGTTTGCGCCATCATACTATCCTAATTTATGATATCACAAACAATCTGTCATCGTTTAAGTTTAATAACCCCTTTTTCAGCAAAAAGGGGAGAAAAGAAAAAAAAAAAGAATGGAATGTATTCGAACAATGACTTTATTGGCACAACAACATCAACTGCCACATGAATGTTCTTCGTAAAGTATCTTCATTTGTTGAAGAACACTTTTGATTGTGGTTTTAATTACAATAACTGCTGCCGGTTTTGTTGTCGTTGTTGCTGTTGTTGTTTGGAACAAGAAACGCTTTCACAAACAACAAGAACACAAACGGCTCTCCAACACTCATGCACATATTCGAATATGAAATGATATCGTTTTTGTTATAAATGAAGCTATTTTTACAATAACATTTACTTTTACTTTTCGCCTTTGCTTCTTCAGTTCTTATGTTGAATGTCCTTTGTCGAGTTCGTTGCAAACACACACACACACACATACACATACACACCACACAAAAGCTCTCGAACAGTGCAGTCAGTGTTTTATGAAAATGCTCAAGGACAACAGATTTCTATAGGTTTGTTTGTGTGGGGAATTGAAATTGGCGACAATGTCTATCGCTACACATACACACGCACACACACACATGCGACCGGAGTAAATTACAGCATGACATCGTATTTCATATAGGGTGTTATGTGTGTGTTTCTGTGTTATGTGTGAAAGTATGAGTATGTCTATGATTGCTTAGGAATGTTGAAAATTAATTTACTTCTTTTTTGCGATTGCAGCAGTGTGAGTAAATACAACTCCGGTTAAGACACGGTGCGCATTAGGGAGTTCCCTGAAGATGGTGATACAGGTACTGTGGGCTAATAAGTGTTGGATTTATACGAAATGTGTGATAACAGAATTTATCAGAGTATTTTTCGAATAAATTGCTACCACTCATTCTGATCATAGTCAATATAATAACAACCATTTGAAAAGGCATAAAAGAGACTGGCGCAGCTAATACCCTTCGATAAGATCAACGCTCTGTTTTTGGTTAAAAAATCGTGACACTAGCCTGGAAGCTATTTCGTTTCAAAAGGATAACACCCTCTAGCATATTGCCGGCGAGACAGTCGGTTGACTGAAAGAAAGTTTCGCTAAAAAAACCCTGAAATTTATCTGTAATCGTTTCAGTAAGATAAATTTGCACTGTTTTCCATTTGTAAAAAAGCTCAAAATTGGTCCGACTTGACAAGAAGGTAGCTAATATATTAAACTTCAAGTCAAATAAAAAAAACTACAAATATCATGCATTGAAGGTTTGTAGTCGGTCTTCAAAATAATATAATTTTAGTTCTTAATCCGGTTAAAAATAGTTTTTCTATTAGCAATTATTTGTTATTTATAATAGAAGAATAATTTAAAAACTTGGGATTGATTATATAGGCACAGCTGCTTGGACGGATAACTATTTCTGTATTCGCCAGAATACCATCTGCAGCGCCTTGATTTCAGTTCTTAATCCAGTTCAGAATAGTTTTTCTATTAGCAATTACTTGTTATTCGTAATAGAAGTATACTTTAACAACTTGGTATTGATTATATTGACACAGCTGTCTGGAGGGATCGCTATTTCGGTATTCGCCAAAATACCTTCTGCAGCGCCCTTAGCTGTGTGTGCTTTCTCTCTGTAACTTCACAAAACAATTGAGAAGTTTTGCCCACTAGTACGAAAATGGTCTGACGAAGAGCACAAGTCAAATGTCCAACGCACACAATTGCATAGAAGTTGTTGTTGGTCACAAACGCTAACAAACACAGCTTAATGAGGGCGGCTCCAAAACTAGCCGGCTTGACGTGTAGATGGTACGAGTAATTAGAAAAATTTTTTTTTTTTTTTGAAAAATTTCAACCTTATAAAACATAAGTTTTAAGTTTGAAGGCGCCATGTTGTTTAGTATTTTTATTTGAGCAATGAAATTCGATCTCAGTGAATCTGTAAACATGGGAAAAATTGATCATCGTTATGTTATTCAATATTTCCATTTAAAAACCAACCAATATTAATGCCGACCAAGATTCTACTCTGGGGGTGTCCGCTCCTTCGTTTATGTCTGTAAAATATTGGGTAGCAGAGTTTAAACAAGGCCGTACGAGCTGCCAAGACGAACACCGTAGTGGTAAACCATTTGAAGCGTAAACGCTAGACATCGTTAAGAAAATCCCCAAACTGGTATTGGATGATCGTCGGCTGAAGGTGCGTGAGCTAGATGAAATGATTGGTATTTAAAAAGTGCTATACTCGTACATCGCATCTTCGTATTGCCCGAAGATTTGAAGATGATAAAGCTGTGTTCAAGATGGGTGCCGCGCTTGCTTTAGGATTGTAAAATATTGGGCAGCAGACAAGACAAACACCGCAGTGATCGTCCAATTGAGGAGTAAACATCAGACACGGTTAAGAAAATGTACGAAATGTTATTGGACGATCGTCGGCTGAAGGTGCGGGAGCTAGAGCATTTTAAAAAGTGCTATGCATCGTATATTATTTTTTACTTTCAATAGAGCAAAAACAAGGTCGTGAAGATGTTTCAGTAGAGCGTTTGGTGATGTTTCACCGCAGTAAAGCCGAATTTTTGCGTCGAATTAAAACCATGGATGAGACATGGGTCCACCATTTTACATTTAGGGCAAAGGACGAATGAAAAAAGGCCTCGTTTCGCGAAAAATAAAGTCTTGTTTCATAAAGACAATGCTCCAGTTCACACATTCACTATTGCGATAGCCTAAATTAATGAATTAAAGTTCGAATTGCTTCGTCACGCACCTAATTCGCGATATTTAGCTACCTCAAACTATTTTTTATTTCCAAACTTGCAAAATTGGCTCAGTGGTGAAAGATTTGCCAACAATGAAGAGGTAGAGTCTGCGGCTGATGGCTATTTTAAGAAGTTTGAGAGGTCTTGCTATAAACAGGGTATAGAAGCTATTGAATATCGCTGGAGAAAGTGTATCGAGTTAAAAGGAGATTATGTTGAAATATAAAGAACATTTTTCACAACCTTTTTGAGTCTTCTTTGTCATCGGACCATCAGTTATTTTGTTCTTAAGCTTGCATATTGCTATTCTGATTTAATTTGGTCGTGGTGTTATATTCGCCATCGTCGAATTTTGACCTGATTTCACCACTTCACCACTTA
This sequence comes from Philornis downsi, assembly GCA_019455685.1. Classification (NCBI taxonomy): domain Eukaryota; kingdom Metazoa; phylum Arthropoda; class Insecta; order Diptera; family Muscidae; genus Philornis; species Philornis downsi. The sequence continues at coordinate 1,230,791 of JAHXMU010026488.1, forward strand.
TTAAATTGTTCTTACTATATCAGCAGTGAACATTCTTACAGTTAGGAACTTCATATGATAAATTTTACGTTTAATCTATCAGTATAATTTTCAAACTTCAACTCTATCAGGGTGCCTTTCCATACCTTTAATCTCTCATGAAACATGCATCAAAATGAAATGATGTGACTGATTGAAGAGGAAAACCCGAAAATCGAAGTTTTTGGGATCATTCATTTTTTGCAAAATCCCGATCGGTTAGGATTGGAAATTAAAGCATGTAAGCGGTTAATCCAATACTAAACATTACAGGATTTAAGGATTTCGTTGAAAAATTTGTCCAATTTTGAACTTAAAATAATAAATTTATTCCACTGTTGCTTAAAGTTCTTGTAGTAATTTTTTCTTTACGCCATTCAATTTCTTTTCGCTTAACATTTTTACACTAGACTATTTTTTCCTAATGAACATTCTCAGATTTCGTTTAGTGAAGTACTTCTTATGCGCCTCCATTCGCTAGATAGATTTTTTAATTTGTTTTTGCACCTCAGATAATTGCCTGAGTGTGTTGTTGACATTTTCAAGCAGGAAATTGTTGGGAGTTTCCTGAAAACAGTTCCTAAGGTTTTGTTTTTTGTTTTCTTTCATCCATTTCTACATCACAATATTGGCCGGCTGTAAACACCAGAGACTTTAGTTATCATTTCGTATTTGCTTTTTCTTTGTGGTGTTGTCTCTAATTTTGCGGTTAGCTATGGGAGGCAGAGAAGACTAAAATGAATAGAAGGAAGTTACAGAAAACCAATTGAAAGTTTTCCCTTAAGGTATGGTAAACTTATAGACGGCGGCGGTTGGCCAATAACGACCTTAAATGTGAACATTTTAAGAAATAGTAACCTGAACTTTAAGTCTCAGAAATGATTGCCTGACTTTTTAGCGTTATTTTTTTTTTGGACAGCAAGCTGACCGGTTTTTGTTACATTTCATTGTTTGATCATAAAAACTCTTTTGGCTTACAACCTTGTTAATGGGAATTTTATAGCGGCAACATGCCCCACAGATTACTTTAGATCTCAAATATGAAACAACTACAACAACATCAAGAGGAGTAGCAACAGCAGCAGCAGCAACAACAACAATGACGGCGAAATGTGCTCTCTGGTTTATCCTCTAAGCTCTAAGGCATTAAACACTTTAGGTTTCACATGTGATACGACCAACAGCCATCGCCATCACCATCACCAGCGCCGCCACCAACACCCGACCAGCCAAACAACAAATTTGAGTGTCCGTCCATGTGTGCTTCTGTTCTAACAACATTCGCTACATCCTCCAACGTGGCAAAGTGGTCTATAAAATGGGGCAACCTTTCAAACTCGATAACTCTCCAGGCCACATACGTTACTTTCAGTTTATGTTGATCTCATACATACACCCGCGTGTGCACACCTACTTACTCACTTGTTCACGCACGTGTGTCTGTGTGTGTGAGCGTGAGTGTTGCATCAACTTAATTGCCCCTTGAAGAATACCTCTGGTTGTGTTTTCAAAAACATTTTAAGTGTAACTTCCTGTGCAGTGCTTCAATTTGGACCAGTGCATTCATTCTCATATATCGCGACGTAGAAGGTTGGCACGTTGCAGACTATTATTTGACAGTGTTGCCAATTTAGCGGGAATATGAGATATATTTGAATATACTCGTACGTGGTTTTAACATCAGCAACCGCCAGAATTTTCCAAGTAGCTCACCATTTCCGACTTCTGGTCAAATATTTCCTGGTGATGTCAGTCAGTTGTTAGCAAAACTGAAGCATATAATTGAATAAACTGAATGGCATTCCAAACCGAAGCGTTTTGTGGTGGCCTAATAACGCACTCTTCCTAAAAAACGCGTTATTATGAAAACACAACATTAAAGAAGGAAACGGAACACTCCAAATGCGGATTACTCAGGCAAATGTCACAAAATTCTTAAAGTATATATATGCATTTAGGATGTCAAAGTAGACAAGCAGCCTTTATTGGCGGATGTCCGCAGCAAATACAGGGTGCCTGATAAACGCTGCTACATTAAAAACTCAAATAATCTTTTTTTTACCCAAGTTTTATTTAATTTTTTTTGATGGCTTTACAAATAATTGAATTAAAATGAACACTACGCTCGGTAACGTATTTCCAACATTGTTATTCAATGCTATTATGAGCCAATAGATGGCGCCAGCTGTAAGTGCTAGTCGATTCTGCCATAACCTAAAACGCTTCGACACAATAGTGATTTTCTTTTGACGTCATATTTTTTTGGTTGTGTGAATATGTATGATTTTGTGTCAAATAATCGTCATTCGCGAGAAGTGCTGATTTTTTTCTTTCAATGGAAGAAAACGGCAGCTGAAGCCCATCGGAACCTCAAACGTTCATAGAGATGCTGCTTTAACTGAAACAACGTGTCGAGATTGGTGCCGTCGCTTTAAACACGATGATTTTGATGTCAACGACCATACAAAGTACATACATCAGTGAAGGTTGCCCTTTTTATATCGTGAATACTGAATATAATAACATTGAGGAATAAATAAATGATGACAACAACAAATCCTGCTTCAGAATCCGCAATCGTTCTCAAAATTTTACATTAATTCATATTTTGAAGGAACTTCTTGTCAATATTACAAAAACAAATTTTGGAATTTTTGTGCAGAAACATTATCTAGCGATAACGAACGATGCTTGTCAATTGTGAGAAACTCAGATCAGATTTAGTTTCTAAATCCAAATTGTAATGTTTCCGCGATTTTACGAATGGAAAACTTCTCATCAATTTCAGTACATTCTTACCAAAACTATTCCTAATTCTAAAAATCAATACCGTACGATGTGTGTTAAAAAATACGACGAATCTTCATTTCTCTCAAAAAATATATATTTATTCATCAATTTCTATTTTATTTCCTTTAAAGTAGTCTTGTGCCAGCAGTTTTTTCAATCCTCAAAGCAGCTTTGATATGCACTTTTTGGTATGTCCTTGAGCTGTCTCAGCCATTCGGTTTTTATCTCCTCGACCGTCGCAAAACGCTGTCCTTTCATGGGTCTCTTCAATCTTGGGAACAGGAAAAAGTCTCGGGGGGCCAAATTTGGTGAATACGGTGGCTGAGGCATGACAACGGTGTTGTTTTTGGCCAAATAATCTCTCACAAGCAAAGGTGAGTGAGCAGTTGCATTATCATGATGCAAAAGCCGTGAATTTTTTTCCACAATTCCGGGCATTATTTTCGTATTGCTTCACGCAAAACGGCGCATAACTTCAAGGTAATACTCCTTATTTACTTTCTCAACATTTTCTTCGGTTGTTGATGTGCTGGGGCGTCCTGAGCGAGCGTCGTCATTCACATCTTTTCGACATTCTTGTAGCTAGTAGAACTTGCTAACAATTTTTTAACTCAGAATACTCTTACCTTATGTCACTGTCAACATTTCGTGTGTTTTTGAGCACTTAATTCCATTTTTTACACAAAATTTGATGCAGCTTCTTTGATCCATTTTTTTCGAAAGTAGAAAATCGTCTTATTTATGCCTCCCACAAACAAACTAAATATATTATATGAATAAAACCGTCAACATATCTTCGGGACGAGTGTACCAACATACAAAAGAATAATACTCGAAAGTCGAATGTACGTAGCCCGTCAAATTTGAAAATTCACCTTTTTTTGAACACACCTCGTATGTTAAATGTTTGGGGTATGAAGGTCACATTTGACCTTTCGACAGGCTTTTAATTTGCGAAGAAACTTAAACAAATTTTCTTGCATCCCATGAATGAGACATGGGAGAGCTTCTCACATTCAGTGAACTTACATGCATTCTATTTTTACACTCAGTCGACGGGACCTACAGTTTAACGATGATTCAGAATGTCAGTTTAAGAAGGTTTTACTAGGCGGTTGATTCTTCCACTACTCGAAGTGTTTGTCAGACACATCGAGGTGATTGCCGCTTAAATAATGATAAGTAGCTGTAGCGGGGATTGAACTCACGATCATGCGAACGATAGTCGCGTGTACTAATCATCGCACCACAGTCAAGTTCATTTTCCCATTTCGGGTATGCTTTTATTTCGGGCATGCTTTGCTATCATTTTTATTTTCCAAATTAATACTAGATTTCCATGTGTCTTTGCCCAAATTAATACTACTGTATACGAGTGTATACAAGTATATTGGGTTGTTCGGAAAGTTCGTTCGTTTTTGAAAAGAAATTTATTTAAAAATGTATATACCAGAAAACAATTATTTTAATGTATTGTATAATTTCCCCCTTTTTTAATAACTTCTTCTCTCCTCTCTGGGAGCTTTTCAATTCCTCTTTCATAAAGCTCGCGTGGTTTTTCTGAAAAAAATTCGATTTTTCAGTTCCTCGTCATTATGGAAATTTAAATCCTTCAAGTGGTTGCTCAGAGTGCTTAGTAGGTGGTAGTCGGACAGGGCGAGGTCCGAGGAGTACAGTGGGTGAGGTAAAACTTCCCACCCAAGCTCTAACAGTTTCTGACGGCCTGCAAAGCAGTGTGAGGCCTCGGTGAGAGACTGAGATATCCAAACAAATAAAACAAATAAATAGCATTTCTTACATAACTTGCTCATTTTTTAACTATCAAAAAGTCCAACAATTAATTTAGTTACATAATATCGTATAAATGTAGATAGATTTTATAAATTCCACTACCTTTCTAAATCAATCTCTACAAAAGCCACACTGAAACTCCTGTTAAACTGATATCAACAACCTTTCTGTTTGTCTATTCAGTTTAGGCGCAGCAATTTGACTCCATTCACGTGTCTCTGTGCACATGTGACCATCATGCAAGAATGTCCCTTCTACCATAGTACAGAGTATCCATTTCCTCGTAGATTGAATCCTAATCGAGGTTTGACTTTTGGTTACGTTGCGTAAACACGCAACAGCCCCAAACAGCAAATACGTCTGCATTTCTGCAATCTTTACCATTCCGACCACCTCTAAGCCCACCACCACCGAGGCCGCATACAAGCAGGACACCGAAACAATTGTTATCATCATTTCCAAACCTTGTAGAGGTATGAAAGGACTCGGTAAACGTGTTTGCCATCAACTTCTCTTTGTACGCTTCCATGTGCAAACAGCCGCCAGTGCAATGAACAGGGAATGCGTGCGTCGTCTATGCATGGTTAGGCAATTGTTGGTGGGGTGATAGCTGTTTAAGCCCTGGCCTAAATGTCTCCGCTCGAATGCCGTTTGTTGGCCTTTTTCGTGCCTGTTGTTGGGGTGCATTTTACGGGTCCACATTTTGTTTGTCGTACTCATGTGTACTTAGCAATTACGCCAGTTGTTTTTGCTGTTGCCGTTGTTGGAGGTAATGATGGCTCTGGTGTAGCTGCTTCTCGTTACCAATTTTTTTTTGTGATTTGAAAATGTTTCTTTAACGTTGACATCTGTCACACCCTTGTGTGCAATTATATGCATTTTGATGACTATTACACATCTCACCTCTGATTGCTCTCCTGATACTTTTGATGCTGCATTTGTTGCACTTGTGTTGGCCATTTGGTTGTTGCAATACAATGTTGATCTTTTGTGTTAACTTTGTGGCTTAAAGGATTTCCCGTTCTCACTGCAGTGCGGCGTTGGGGCTTAACTCGATTTCAATTGGGGGAGTTTAATCATGTCTAAATGAAATTTATTTGAAAGCAATTAGAAGACTTTGTGCTTAATAAACATTTTCAAATTGTTTTTGTCCTGCAGCAAAGGTATGCTGCAAAGGCTGCAGCTGCACATGTGCTTTTATTTTTTAGATATTTATTAAAGTTGGGGAATTTCGATATTTAAAAGTTGTAAAGTCTACGATAGTGCCTTTCACTTTGGGTGATAAGAATGGTATTATGGTTTACATTCCTGTTACGACAGGGGTATCCATCCCATGTCTCACAGGGGCTTTTAAGAAGTCAAAGAAGTCTGGCCTATAAAAACGATATGGGGGAGGTGAAGAAATAATTTGGTTTGCGATTTGCAACATTGCCCGCTTCAGAATTGTCATGCCTTGGGAGCCGATGATTTTGGACTATGTTGGGTGTTAAAAAGAGGGAATTCCTAATGCAAACGTATTTTACTGGCCGTAGAAACATGAATAATGTGAATGGCTTCACCAATACAACACCATCCCATCGACAGACTTAGAAGTGGTAAAAGATATGGTGAATGAAGTTTAAATAATAAAGTAAATTTTAAAATTTCCCGGGCTACGTATATTCGATTTTCCATTATTATCTTTTTTTATGTTGGTACACTCGTCTCGAAGATATGCTGACGGTTTTACCCCATACAGCATGATTGCACTTATACCCAGTGAACTCTTCACACATGGTCCATTCTGGAGGTCAAAGTGTCAACTAAAAAATACAAGATGTTTAACGCCTGAAAAGTTATTTTTCTTGTGGAATGGAACAAAATATCATCAGATCACATTCGTGCAGCGTGTTGAAGGTAGCTAAGGGTGCCTACGTCGCACAAGAACATATTTCTCTTTACACTTGAAATATTCTTACGATATATTGAATGTCTTAAATAAAAATAATCAAAATTTAATCTTGGGCACTTGAATAATTCGCCAGAAACTCGGTATCATCCCATAAAAACTGTGAAACACAACGTTTTTTACAAGAAAAAGTTCCCAGCTACATTTCTTCACAACCACGGCTATCATATTTCCCGTACTTAAACCCAATGAACTTTTACATACGGCCCTTCCTTTACATCAAAGTGTCAGCAAAGTGTCAGCTATGTTCTTAGCCTGGAATGAAACAAAATACCATCCGGCCACATTCGTGCGGTGTGTTGAAGGTAGCTAAACGTGGCTACATCGAGCAAGAACATATTTCCCTTTCATCTTGAAATATTTTTACGATATACTACATTTCTTAAATAAAAATAATCAAAATTGGAATTGAACTGAATTTACACCATTTTTTATTAGCAATATTTCGAGTGTCCAGTTTTGTATTTATCCAAAATTCAACAAAAATTGGCACCATATATATGTTAAAAGATGGTGCTATCTTGGATGAATACACGCACCATATACATTAGGTGCGCAACTAATTTCCCGCTGTTTGGAAATAGATGGCGCCAGCTATAAGTGCTAGTCGATTCCGCCATAACATAAACATCACGAGTCAAGCTCAGGCATATGGTAAAATTACCGCCTCGATACAATACTGATTTTCTTTTGACGTTATATTCTTTTGGTTGTGCCAAATAATCGTCATATGCGGAAAGTATTGATTTTCTTCTTACAATCGAAGAAAACGGCGGCTAAAGCTCATCGAGAGGTTCAAAACGTTTACGGAAATGCTGCTTTAAGTGAAACAACGTGTCGAAATTGGTTCTGTTGCTTTAAAGACGGTGATTCAACATCATGGTTTTGGTCTAATCGAAATCAATTATTTTAATGATTCAGTAATTGGCGCATATCGTTACCTTTGATTTCTGTAGAGTTCCGTTTAATCATTCATTCTGCAAAAAAAGTATCGGGGATTGATCATTCAAAAAGCTCCCTCTTCGTAGGATTGTCAGACATTTTGTATATATCCAACCGGATAAGATTGGGTATGACAAATGTTGCCAGTCGACTAGTTACGAAAGATCAGAATTTTCTTCAAACACTTAACTGCTTAGAGATCACTGAAGACATGCTGAAACGAGCAAATTTCGATCTCATATTCAAAAAACGCTTTATAACTGCAAACATAGATTTACAAGTTTAATATGCAATTGTACCGAATCCGAAAAAAACAATGTCAAAAGTCGATCAAAACTCAAGATAATACTGACTTTTTTCTTTGATTATCGCGATGTTGTGCACTCGGAAATCTTGCCAGAAAGTTAAACGTCCAATAAGGAATATTCTCCGGGCGTTATGCGGTGTTTGAGAGAGCACGTTCGTCGAGAATACACAAATTTGTGGAAAGAAAATTCTGGATTTTACACCACGATAACGCAGCACCTTACAATGCTATCAGTTTGAACGAACTCATGGCCAAAACAAACGTCATGCAATAACTGCCTAAAATGATTCCAGCTGACTTTGTTTTTCCTTTCAAAACTCACTCGATAGAGTTCAAAGAGCAGAATTTATGAATGATTATTCGCTGCCATAAGCATATTACATCGAATGGAGCCGGCTTTGTTGGCGATACAATAAATTCGAATGAATGATAAGTATTCTGTGTTTTATTGAATAATTCCATCCACCTTTTTGATAGAATACATAAATATATATTTCAATAATACTTTTGTAACTTATTATGCACAAAGGAGTAAGTCAATCATTTTGACATCACCCTCTTGATCCTTTTACATTATGATTTAATCCTAACACAACGGTTTCATCTACCACAATTGACATTCCATTCAAAAGACTTAAGATTATAACAGACACTTACAACTCACATTTTGAACAAATATTGATATTTTCGTTTAACTTCTCAATGCGACATGTTACTCTCATAAGTTGAAATTGCCTGTCCTCATATGATAAAAAAAAAAATAAAACGTCAAAAACTCCTGTGAACCTCTTCGGAAAAAAGTGATACAAAAACATTTGTATTGTCAGTGGAAAGTTTTGACAATATTTTTTTCTTTAAGCTGACAATGTACGTTTTTATATAAAGAGAATACGTTCTAAGGATCACACTTTTCGTAACTTTTTGCAAATAAGTTTTCACTCTGCTACTATTCTGCTAGTAGGAGCAAAGTCCTTTCCCTAACATCAACTTATAGTGTATTTGTCAAAAAGTAGAAGTGTTCACAAATATTCGAAAGGCACGTAAGAATGTGTATTCGCTGAGTTTAGGTTATTTGATAGTTTCAATTCTTTAACAAATTCTGAAACGTTTTTCTTTTCTATTATTTGGATGGGGGCTGGAGGAAGAGAATGCAATTTCTGTTTTTAAAAGAAAGTAACATAAAAAGGTCAGACGTTGTCATTTAAAGGATAACGAGCATTTGCGTAGTAAAATGCAAAAAAAAAAAAATAAATAAATAAAATTTTGTTAAAAAATATAACAATAATAGCTCAAAAATTTTAACTTTGCAGCAGAGCGCTTTAATCGTAATCTTGAAATTGAAATTGAAATAATTCCACCTATATTCTATGATGGTTCGAACATAAATTAGTCTAACAATAACATGTTTAGTCTTAATAACATGTCTGTATAATTTAACATTCTCTGTGTACCTCTATTAGAAATTCCAAAAACTCATCATATTTCATGTTAGCTTTTTGTGAATTATCGTTTCGTTATGTTGTAAGTAATTTTCAAATCATTATTGATGACCTTTTCGTTTAAATTTGTGCTCCACAAAAACAAAACGTCCAACTCTTTTGCACACACTTTATGCTCATCCTTCATCAAAAAGTTTAGAAGCGCAATTTTCAACGCGATTTTTTATTTTCATCACTTGTAGAAATTGTACCTTTTTGTTTCACAGAGTAATGTAGGCGAGAAAAAGTGAAAAAATGCTTTATATATTGCGTAAAGTATCCATAGTATAAAAACAATTTAGAGTGCTAAAACGACATGATAAGCGAACCAGAAATACCCTTTAGGTAGTAGATAAGGAAGACATCCACAATGAATATTCATTCGAATGTACCGGAAATGTGGATAATAAATTGTTGTGTGTAAAGTCCTATATAATTTAAAGATAGGCAATATTTCTCACGATATCATTTAGCACATCTGATTGAATATCCATATCCAAAATCACCTCCATATGATTACAAGGCATGTGATAAAATACCTGGATCAAGCAATATTAATAACATATGGCGTCTATATTACTAAGCAGGACCCAATACGACCTAGAAGAGAGGAAGGGGCGCAAATATGAGCGGAGGTAAACTTGGCTCTTAGAAATGACATTGCTCAATGAAAATTTAGGACATTAAATAACTTAGAAATTCACACTTTTAAGCTAGAATTGAAAAAATGAGATATTTTCATTTAAAATGCAATCAAAGTGTAACAAAGGCGGACAGTATATTTGGAGAAACCGGAATTCCAAAGCTGACCGCTTGTGGACATTTGCTTTGTTCAGACGGTTCAATCTTTGATAGTATCAATCCATTTTTTGTTTTTAAAAGTTAAGTTAAATAAAAGCTATGATTTTGATGAAACTTTTATCTCATTATAACACCTAGACCTTGACATTATGAATTTAAATGAACGCTTCTGGATTGGTTGCAGTAGTGGATCTTTTTGAGATTGTTCCAGTGTCATTTTCGAAAAAATACGTCCCAATGACACCTCCAGATCATAATGCGCATCGAACAATTGCTTTTCCAGATGCATTGGCTTTTCCACAATCACTTATGGGTTCTCTGAGCCCCATATGCGAAAATTTTGCTTGGCGATATAACCACCGAGTGAGAAATGAGCTTCATCGCTAAAGAAAAGTTTGTTTCGATTGAATGCCCACGTTTGAATCACCACTTTTGTAGTAAGTTTTAACTATTTTTGTGCATTCTTCGCATTAAATAGTAAAACAATCCATATTCGGAATGGAAAATCTTTCACTAAATAAGTAACACTTCAGCATATAACAGCTGACATCTTTGCAAGACCGGCAAACTTTGAAACTACTTAGTGGACAACCTGTCTGACTGTTAAATCTGACTTGGCCACCGTTTGCGCAGTCCCACGACCACGACCATTTTCATTTGAAGTTGTCGTATGTGTCCGCTTCAGAATGTGTCGATTTTGTTGCAATTCAGCCTGAATTAGCTGATAAAAATTCGGTCCATGGGGTTTTTTTTTGCGCTAACACCTGTGGCACCCGTACATGTATCCTAGCTTATTCATATGATTCTGAAGGTTTTTTTGGTGCAATAATTAGTTTGTGGTCAATTGAAACAGTGCTTACCTAACGGTTGGTCTTGACGGTTTTTATTATTTTGCTATTTTCGAAAATCTACCTTTCAGAGCATGGTGTATATTTGACACCAAAATTATCGAAACAGAATTAACGAAACAAAAATTGTGCGGGATTGGCTGCAACAGTATCAAGACTATAAACACAATTCACATTTCTAGTTGCCTGGATTTCGTACTTGTCTTTATCGAGTAAAAGCTATAAAATATAGCATATTTTCTTTTTGCTGGTGTTCATCTTTGATAAGCGCTTAGCTTAAACAATATAGAATTAGCACTTACAAAACTGTCTGAATAATTTTTTGGATACAATGGCAATAGAAATCTTAGGAAGGTAAGGTTCCTAATGCCATTTAGTGAGACCCGATCGCACTTATATATCGCGAGATATGGATTACTAAATTCATCTATTAAAAAGGACAATGGACTTCTTTTTACCTTATGTTAGGAGTTAAAGTTCAGTTTTTTAGCTTAATACTACTGTATTGCAAGATCACTTCATGAACATTTTGAACCAAACATAATGTTCCATTGAATGCAAATTTTATCATTGAAATCTAATAATTTCATCGACTAAAATGGGTACGCTTTTAATATTAGCATTATTATTACTATTACATTAAATCAGTACGTTATTACTAGCGGTCTAAAATTACTTCCAATAGAAAAATCATATATGTATGTATGTAGCTACCTTGTCGCTAATAAAAATGTTTTGTTTTTTGAAATATTTTCTATATTTTTTTGTGAATTCTATACCTTGAAGGGTGGTACTATGTTGACTTTCCGCGGTGGAACTCTATATAAAAATGCTAGCAAAAATTGAAGCTAAATTTTTCGCAGGAAAAATTGTTTTAATTGGCAACGCCAATTTTTTTTTCGCTTTCCAACACTGAAATCGGAATAACTTATATTTTTACGCCATAATACGAGAATGTTCGTTAAAGAATTTGTAAACTTGTGAAATGAAAAATTAATAAAAAAAAGGACACAAGTTTTTCGTTTTACAAATACAGGGTGGTGCACCAGTTGCATTACAATAAGAAATTCAAACTTTTGTTTAATTAGTGTATTTGATTTATTTATGTATTTTTGTTTTTTTTTTTATAGAAAATTCAATTTTATTTTATATAACTAATTGGTTTTGAAGATGATGGACAGTAAATGACCTCCATTGCTCATTTACGCATATGCGACACCTGATCAAAAAATTATTCATTGAGTGATCGCCTCAATTACTGTTTTAATGGGCTGCTTTAATTCAGTCAATTTGTTTCTTGCTTGACATACCCCATAAAAAAAGTTTGGTGCAGTCAGGTCAGGTGACCTTGAGAGTCAGCGGAGAGTGGAGTTTCTGGATTTTAATTTGTTTGGGAATTTTCGTTGGAGCTCCGTCATAACCGGTCTGACAAAGTGTGTAGTTGCTCCGTCTTGTGGGAACTCTGAGTAAAAAAATCTCTCAACATCTTTAAATGGCAGTCTCCATTGACAGTTGGTAGTTGATGGCAGCACGATTCGTTCGCCACCCTGTATATTATCCATCATATTATGATGTATAACCACAAGTTATTTCCATTTCAGTGTAGGACATTAAGAGAAAAAGCTGGCAGAGCCGCCAAATTCTTTACGGAAAAACATTGCCTGGTGATATTCGTTCCTCGTGAAAAGATTTGTCTGCCACCCTGTATATTATCCACCATATTATGACGTTAAAAACATAAGTTGTTTCCATTTCAGTGTAGGACCTTAATATAAAAAAGCTGGCAGTGCCGCCAAATTCTTTACGAGGAAACAGTGTCTTGTGGTATTCGCTCTTCGTGAAAAGAACATAGTTCCTAGTTTCCCAAATGTGGATTATTTTATGTAATTCTTCGTCTTGATAATATTTATTGATAACATATGCATATTTTTTTCTATTAAGTTCGTAATATATTGAACTTAATTTCAGAAATGTAAATGTAAATGTTTTATTTAAATAAAAGCCTTTGAATCTTATATCGTTAGAAAAAAATGATTAACTGACGAATTATTTGTGATTAAGGCTCGAAGTACCAACCACTGCGCTACACTTTAGATACTTCCCAAACAGTGTAGCAGTATATATTGCACAGTAACAGGAGCAAGCTTGTTATTGCTTGTACTTGTAGTTCTTTCGTGTACATTTTCCGCGAGCATTTACAAAATGATTGAGTGTTTGTCCGTCAAAAATGTTCTAATTGCTCTTTTCTCCAGCCACCGCCGTTGTCCACTCCACTCCCATCGCATTCTACCGGTCTTTTTTTTTCAAATATTTTGTTTGGAGAAATCCATCATTTTTCATTGGCTTTAACGCGCTTTATTGTAATGCTTGTTATAAAAGTAAAGTACTGAAAAAGTAAAAAAGGGTAGGTTGTTTTTTTCTTTCTTCTATTTTTGTTTTTTTTTGTTTTTTTTTTTTTTAGAGAAGCTTAGAAAGGTATTTTTTACTTTGCTCAGTATTAATGTGATGATATTTTCATGTTTTTCCTTCGTTTTTTTTAGTTCTTGTTGCTGACATGACATCCTCATATAATTTGCTAAAGTCTTAAAGGGGTTTCTTTTCATCTACACTGCCTGTTTTCCGCTGCCACGTCTCATCTCGTCCTGTGTTGTTTTAATTTGATTTGTTGTTGACAAATTAGGGACTTTTGTTATTTAAATGTCCTGCTACTTTGTTAGCTTATTTGAAATTTGGGTGGGTTTTATATAAAGGATGTGGAAGATATTAAATTTATGACTTTTTATTTGTAGAATAATACAATGATGTATGAATTTCATTTTTAACAAAATGCTAAATAAATTTGGAAATTTAGTGGTTATTTGTTGATGATTTTGTGTATTTATTATTGGGAAAGGTTGAGCTTGAAACATAAATTAAAGTTAGATATTACGGACATTTAGGGATGATATCTATTTGAAACCTTGCTGGCTTCATATCAAGACTTATGAGTCTCCGAATAGATACAATAGAAGGCATTGCAACATGAAGCATTTGACGAATTGCGGCTGAAGTGAGAGACATCATCCAGCTACTTACAGTTTATAAAAGACAATAAAAACGCTTGAAAGTCAAACGGTATGGTTATCGTGAAAATGATATGCGTGCTGGAATATCTGAATTTGTTGATTTCAGCCTCGCTTGGGCAATATCCTTGTCAGAAAATAGTTAATGTTTATTGACAGGCTAAAGTTATGAAATTACAATATCGTGTAATACAAAAATAATTTGAAAGTTAAAATAATATTTAATTTTACATTATTGAAGGAAACTTACGGATCAAATTGTAATTGTTATAGATCAAATTGTCATATCTTTTCCCTTATAATCTTTGGAGTATATGATGGAAAAAGATGTGCAAGTTTCGCTAGCTTCAACTGAAAATAACTCATTAATCTTGATACAATTGGAAATATTGCAAAACATAACTCATACCAGGGACATCAGCTAAGGTGAGAGACTGTTTTTGAAGGCTACGTTTGCATCTATTGTTTTTGTAAAGGAAAATAAAACCACGTGATAGTCAAAAGCAATCACAATTTTGTCTGATCTCAAAAAGGTAAGCTGAAAATGATACGCCAATATATGACTGCAGTGTTGAGATTCGATGGTTTCAGTCTTGGTTGTGGAATGACTTTAGCAGATTATGGGCAATCTTTTTCGATATAATGAAGTTTTAAAACTGCAACACAGTATAAAAATTAACATAAAACTGTTATTATATATGATTTTGCTATTTAATTCGGGTCAAGATCGTGTTTCTATTAGCAATTATTTACTATTGCCATTAGAATATAATTCAAAAACTTTGCGATATTGATTATGTTGACACAGCTGGCTGGACGAATAGTTATTTCGGTATTCACCAGAACACCGCCTTCAGTAGTGCATTTAGCTATTTGTGCTTTCACGAACATCATCTCAACCCTAAAGGGTTGTAATTGCGCAAAACAACTGAGAAGTTTTCTGGGTAAAAGAAACTCCTTCAACATCTTTAAATATCGATATCCCATTGACATCGACATTGTGTTTGTAGCACGATTCGTGTACCACCTTGTATAACTTTGTTCATCGAGGTTAGAGCACAATTTACCGTAATAGAAAAAAATTTGCGACGCATACAGTGTTAAACTGCTAGACGAGGTGTCGGGTTTTCTTAGCCGTTACGATTCCCTTTCCCATTCATAACTTCCTGAAGGACAACTGCTGTAGACGTCATGGCTTTGATGTTGTGCCCATTCCAGTCCAGTCTATTGCATCTCCTCCATCTCTCTCAAGAAAACCTTTAAAAAATTTTTATGCCAACTTCATTTAATGATAGTAAAGTTAACTAACAGGCTGTTTCAATAAAAAAAATTCCAAACGAATCGTATTGAGAACAGATTTTTTATAAAATGTGTAGAATTATCGCTATCGGTCAAAGTTTCCAAAAGTTAATGTTGCCTTTGTATACTTCTCAATATTTTCTAGATCATTACAGTTTCTGGTAGGGTTACAATTAAATTAAATAGAGATTGATAGATATTCGAGAATCTATTTGCATTACAAAGACGAACTCAAATAGTTGTTCGTCTGCTAGGCGAGCATTATTGACTGATTCTTTTTATAAAAAGGCTGTAAATTTGCAAATGTCGGCAAATTTTGTAATAACAGATCACTGTTTCCTCCTTGGGTTAAGGTCATATAATGTATCTCATTAAACAGAATCGATTCGCATATGAACGAAAGCATTGAGAACGTATTTTTTATAAAACATGTAAAATTATCGCTATCGGTCAAAATTTTCAAAAGGCAATGTTGCCTTTGTATATTTTTCAATATTTTCTAGATCATTTCACATGGAAGTAATAGTTTCTTGTAGGGCTACCAAATTAAATACAGACTGATTGATATTCGAGAATCTATTTGCATTATAAAGACGAACTCAAATAGTTGTTTGCTAGGCGAGCACTATTGACTGATTCTTTTTATAAAAAAGTTTGCAAATTTGCAAATGTCGGCAATTTTATTCAAACAAATCACTGCTTCGTCCCTGAGTTACGGTCTTATAATATATCCCATATTAAACAGAATCGAATCGCCAATGAACGAAAGCATTGAGAACAGATTTTTTATAAAACATGTAAAATTATCGCTTTAGATAAAAGTATTCAAAAAACAATGTTGCCTTTGCATATTTTTCAATATTTTCTATATCATTTCACATGGAAGTAACAGTTTCTTGTAAGGTTACCAAATTAAATAGAGATTGATAGATATTCGAGAATCTATTTGCATTAGAAAGACGAACTCAAATAGTTGTTCGTCTGCTAGGCGAGCATTATTGAATGATTCTTTTTATAAAAAAACGGCTGCAAATTTGCGAATGTCGGCAAATTTTGTAATAACAGGTCACTGCTTCGTTCCTGAGTTAAGGTCTTATATTGTATCTCATATTAAACAGAATCGAAGTGCTTATGAACGAAAGCATTGAGAACATATTTTTTATAGAAAGTGTAAAATTATCGCTAACTATCAAAATTTTCAAAAGGCAATGCTGCCTTTGTATATTTTTCAATATGTTCTAGATCTTTTCACATGAAAATAACAGTTTCTTGTAGAGTTACTATTAAATAAAAATTGGTAGATATTCGAAAATCTATTTGCATTCCAAAGACGAACCCAAATTAGTTGTTCGTCTGCTGGCGAGCATTATTGAGTGATTATTTTTTAAAAAAAGGCTGCAAATTTGCAAATGTCGGCAACTGTATCCAAACAAATCACTGCTTCTCGTCCTTGAATTAAGATCTCATATTATATCTCATATCAAATAGAAAAATGTTCGCAACATGGCCAAATAAATTTAAAAATATTTAGTACCCAAATCGACAATATAGACTTTAATATTTTTCTCAAATTTTTGGCATTTGGAACAATTATGTAGATGGATACCTTATATTTATTTTAACCAAACTAAATTAAAGCATAGTTCCAATACCGCAGTGCAGTATCTGTATAAATCACCTTTGGAAAATGTTTCAAGATCTTTAGGTTGCTTGGAAAACGCGTAAGAGGTTTCCGATGGAGGCAAAATTTTACGCACACAACATTTCCGGAGTGATCGACAAATAGGGAGTGAGAGAGAGGTGTGATAAAAAATACCCTTTATTTTCAATTTTTTCAAAAAGTATTTATTTATTCAACAATAAGTATTTTTTCAAAGTAATCCCACTCAAACATAATACACTTATGCCACCGTTTTTTCCAATCCTCGAGACACTTCTAAAACGCGCTTTTTGGCATCACCAACAGCTCCTGTTTCGATTTTTCTTTTATCTCCTCAATCGTAGCAAAACACTTTCCTTTCATCGGTGTTTTCAGTTTTGGGAAGAGGAAAAAGTCGGCGGGGCGAGGCATGATTGCGGTTTTGTTTTTGGCCAAAAACTCACGTACAAGCATCGATGTGTGAGCTGGTGCGTTGTCACGGCGCAAAATCCATGATTGGGTTTTCCACAATTCTGTGCGTTTCTGACGAATTGCTTCGCGCAAACGGTGCATAACTTCAAGGTAGTATTCCTTATTGACCGTATGACTTTGTGACAAGAATTCATGATGCACCACTCCATTGCAGTCGAAGAAAACAGTGAGCAAAACCTTCACATTTGACCGAACTTGACGTGCTTTTTTCGGTCTTGGCTCTTCTGGACCCTGGGATGATTTTGCTTTGGTTTCCACGTCATAGTCATACAACCATGATCCGTCACTAGTTATGACCTTTTTGAGAAAATCTGGATCGTCGTTGACATGCGACATTGTTTTTGCCCAAAATTTAGCAATTTTGGAACAATCTTCGCTGCCGCACGTTTCATGCCTAAACATTCGTAAAAATTGCTTAGCATGAGTCGAACGATATGCTAACATCATCAGCAACTTCTCTAATAGTGATTCGACGATTATCCAAAATCATTTTCCTCAGTGCTTCAATGTTTTCATCGGTTGTTGACGTAATCGGGCGACCAGGACGAGCATCGTCATTGACATCTTCTCGGACTTCCTTAAACCGGTTATACCACAATTGAACTTGTGTTCTGCTCATAGTAGACTTGCCGAACGCCACAGTCAACATTTCAAATGTCCTTGCACATTTAATTTCAATTTTTACACAAAACTTAATACAGTTTCTTTAATCAATTTTTCGAATAGTAAAAAATCGAAGAGCACACCAAAACACGATTAACCTTTTTATCTGTCAAAAACAAACTGATAATCCAAAATGGCTGATATTGTCAACATAATAGTTATTTTTTGATCACACCACCTAAAAATTTTCAAAACTTGAAATTTTCAAAAATGAAATAAACCCTAATGAATAATAGAAAATGCTCACAATTTTTATAAAGTACACAACACACAACTATTTTCGAAAAAAAAGAACTTTGTTGCTGTATCAATTTCTACACTAGTTAAAAATTGTAATCAGTGATATGTCAATTTCTAAAGTATGCCTAATTTGCAATTTACGAATTAAATATTACATGTATCCATCCATCTATCATTGTTACAGATTTGTTCGCGAAATAAGTATGAATTAAAACGACACAAAAGTTGTTTGCCAACAACTCCAACACACAATTGCATCGAAATACTGTCACAGTTCTACGCCGTACTTCGAAATGTTTTGGAAACTTTATTAAAATGTTCAGCTGGAAGCCCGACCTAATCTCTCATGATACCTCCTCTAACTGTACTGAGATTTGAAATCAAAAACCGAGAATCGTGATATAAATTACAAAACAATGACAGCGCTAACAAATAAGATATAAATTAAGTTATTGGTGAAAATCCTTATATGATTTATGGCCAAAAGCAAAAAAGCGATGAAATGAAAAAAGCCACATGTAAAAAAAAAACTGCCCCCTAACAAAAGT
The DNA here is from genome assembly GCA_019455685.1 of Philornis downsi. Classification (NCBI taxonomy): domain Eukaryota; kingdom Metazoa; phylum Arthropoda; class Insecta; order Diptera; family Muscidae; genus Philornis; species Philornis downsi. The sequence continues at coordinate 1,249,657 of JAHXMU010026488.1, forward strand.
TGCCAAAAAAACGAGAAAAATCACAGAGAACAACGTCAAAAGAAGACTTAAGGCCTGTTAGCAAAAGTATTAACTAAATAATACCTACGAAACAACAAAAACAGCAACAGCAGCAGTGGTAGCAACAACAAGAGCCGTGTGGAAAAATAACAATACGTATATGACTTGTGACTTATGACTGAGCCACGTAGCTCTAAGCAAATATAGAACCAACAGCAAAAAAAAAAAGAGGAAAAACTCCTGCCCCAAAAAAAGATACGTTTTTTTCTCTTTCGTCGACAAACAACAAGACACATCACGCAACAGGATATTGAAATATATAACACAGATGTTGGCTGTTTGTTGCGTTGCCACCACATACGAGTGTGTTGCACGCCACATGTGGAAAATGCCGGAGAAAAAATAACACGCCGGGAAAAAAACTACATTGAGAATACCAAACGAAAATCATAAAAAACGGTTACGTTTATGCGGTCCATTGCAGGACGGGAGGAAAACGGCCATATACTGAGCAGTAAGTGCACCCACTACATGAGTATGTTCCATAGCATACGTGCAACTTCGTGGTGGCATTAAAAGTGTCAGACGTGTTACGACATGCCAAAAAATTGCTGCATAAAAGTAACACCTTCACACATGATTTATTTCCCCGTCGAATCAACCAACCAACCAGCCAACCAACCGACCTCAGCAGCGCCAGGCACTCACATACGAATTCAGTCAACAATAACGACAGGAACAGGAAGCAAATGTTTTGCCTCCAGGACATATGCGTTGCGGTAAAATGCAACAACACCAATGTACCAAAACAACAAACAGATACTCACACACGCACACATTCGTTCGCCATTCCTACGGACGTGGAATGTAAAACGGAAAAACTATAGTTAAATCGAAGGAAATACGCAGAAAAAATCGAAAGCGAAATGGAAAAAAACAACAAACTACAATTGGGAATCTATTTGCCCCAACTCGATTTTTGTCCTGGAAAGATGCGGTATGAAGACGTAGAGTTTGTCCTGCATCAGGAGGTGGCACGTAAGCACCACACAACCATAAGCATATTGTCTGAACTGTATTAAAAGTGAGCATCCATCGAAGGGTAGACCGAATCGAAGATGTTAAAAATTACAGTGAGTTGAGAAGAACGCCGAAAATTCAGCGTACAAAATGGAGAGAAGAATGTTTGATGTGGAATATTTTGTTAAGGAAATGATTTTGTTTAACTAAAATGTGGCTTGTGGTAACATTATCTAAGAATCTAAGAATCTAATCTAAGAATCTTAGAAATAAATAGGTGAACTTTTTGCATGCATCTCAGTGATTTCTTTTTCAGTTGGATAACATTTTTTCTTAGCTTTTTGAACATTAGTAATGGAGGGCAAAAGATTTTTGCATTTTGTGTTGAGTAATCGTATTGCCGTTACGACAAATTAGCATCAACCATTAAAGATAAGGCTTCATCGGGAGAAAGGCTCCCTAAAGGCTCAGAGCTAAATCTCTTGCATGTCTTTATCACTTCCGTACCTTTACTGGATGAAGCTTCCCATCGATCTTTCACAAGACTGGCTGAATCTCGCTTTCCCATTTTGCGAAACACTTACTCACTAGCTTTAATAATTTCTCGATGGTCAGTTGAATCTAAAAGGTTTTGGATCTTTCTTTTTTTCGATTTTTCACTACAGTCATCAAAGTTTTTCGATTTTCTCCCAGCTTTTTTACAACTTTTCGGTTGTACACTTTTAGGCAATATATACGGTTCATGAAGCCAAATTGAATTTGATGTTAAGAAACGGTCACGATGTCTTCCACTTTTTATCCATTTTTCGGCTAGCTTAAAACTAATAATATTTATGTTTGCCTTAAGATTTCTTTCCACGTCTTCTGGTATACCTTGAAGACCATATCTAACCATTATCAATGTCAATAAGGCGTGTTTGCGATGTATTTTGGGAGTTTTTATCCATTCTTCAAAAATGTCCTTTCTCAAAAGAGTCATACTGGAAAAGTGAAAAAATGTATGGCAGTCGCAAAAATGCGCAAGATGTTTTTGATTTACCTCAAAGCGAATACTTGAAACATTAACCAAAATATAGATTTACACCGGAACTATCCGGAATAAATAGCTTTAACTCTACTTGAAAAAAGGAAATATTTTATTTTTTGCCCTTTCTGAACTTCTCACAGAAAAAAAAAATTTTGTAATACTTACAATGGAAATATTTAAATGAAAATTGGATTATATTTTCTTGAAATAAAGCTTAATAATAATAAAAAAAAAATTATGACAACAAAATCACCGTAGACTTGTTAATCATAGAACAAAGCCATACAGATAATACGCTTCTCTTTGAAATCTGAATGCATCTGTTGACAACAACTGACGTTAAAGCTCAATTTTTCCTAATTAGAGCTGAAAACAAGCAAACAAAAACGGAATTACAGTTACCTATGGTATTGAGACGCTCATTAAACGATCAGAAGGAATGTTGCCAGACATTTTTTTTTTAATTTTTCCAGCAAGATTAACGAATTAACACAGTGTGCAACGCTCCAAGTATGAGGTCGATTATTGCGGTAAATTTGTTTCTTTCCAGTTCAACTGATATAGCGACAGTGTTGCCAATTTAGGTTTTTTCCCAATAAATTCAGTTTTTAATCTTTTTAACGGATTTAGTTTTCCTCTTTTTTCTCTTTTCTGGTTTTTCTCATAAAGCTCTTTTAAATTTTGCTGTCATTTTTGTCGCTAAAATAATTTTACTAAAAAAAAAACAGTACAGTAGCATTCATTCTAAAAGAAAACAGTTTGCCTACGAAAAGTTGTTCTGGTATTGAGAAATAGGCTCTGAGAACGAATCAGAGAATCTCAGTTTCATAATCCCAGTTTTCCAAAAATGACGTACGTTGGTATGCCAAAAAACTGTTTATTTTGCCATGAAGCAGCTTAGAGATATTCTTATGAAATAATAACAAGATACACATATGGTCGTAAGAATGAGTACACCTGCTTATTTTTGCTTAATGTTTAATTTAAATGATTTTAACGGAAAGTAAACATGGCAACTCTTTTTTATTTAAATAACATCAATATGGTAATGCCTTTGAAAGTAAAAAACAAAACTGGAGCTTCCCCATTTGTTTTCATTGCGAGTTAGTTTTGTTCAGGTGTGATTTCAGTACTTGGTCAAAATAATAAATACATTGCTCAATTATTTAATATGTTCACAGTCTGCTGTAGTCTTTTTGGAAAGAATAGTTATTTTACGGTTGTTTATCTTTACTCATAACAAAACATGTAGTAAACAAAATCAGCCATTGGTCGAAAAAGTCATTGTTCTGCGGAGGAGAGAAATATTGTTTCAAGAATAAGGGAAAGCGGCCAAAGTCTTCGTTCTATAGCAGAAACTATGAAGCGGTCACTATTTTTTGTATAAAATGCTTTAAAGCCTAAAAAGCCCATCGAAACTCGTGAAAGACCCAAAAAACTTCAAAAACAACAGATATCCGTATTGTAACACTTGCGAAGAAGAACCCGTTTGTGTCTTCAAAAGCGATTTCAGCAGAAATTGGAAATGTAATTTCATCGCGAACGGTTCGTCGTAGACTACAAGAAGCACATTTACCAAGACGGATAGCCAGAAGAGTTCCTTTGCTTAGACAAAAAAAATTTAAAGGCTAGATTTGCGATTGCAAGAAGTCATTCAAATTGGTCCGGAGGAGACGGTGAAAAAAAATGGCGAAACATTTTCTGGAGCGGTGAAACAAAAACTAATATATTTGGAAACGACTGAGCCCGGAATGTTCGACGTCCTAAAATTAAGTAATTCCATGTTCGCTTTACAAAGAAGACGGTCAAACACGGCGACGGCAATATTATGGTCTGGGGTTGTTTCTCGTGGTATGGTGTCGGTCCGATACATCGAATTACCGACACTATGACCACATTCTACTACAAAGAAATCTTGGAAATACGATGTTGAACTATGCTGCAGAAAGTATGCCTCTTGGATGGACATTCCAACAGGATAACGATCCGAAGCATACTTCTAAGTTGGTAAAGAATTGATTCCAAGATAATAATGTTGCCCTTCTTGGCGGGCCAAGTCAATCTCCGGTCTCAAATACAATCGAAAATCTTTGGGTAGAGTTGAAACAAAGAATTGGAAAGAAGGTTCTTAAAAATAAGCATCAGTTATGAAATGTTGTTCAAAAAACTTAGTATGAAATACCAGTAGAAACCTGCAGGAAGCTTATTTCCAGCAAGCTAAAAAGAGTCAACAAAATGATTGAAAATAAAGGTGAATATACAGGATTTTAGCGAAACTCAGTCAATTTAGTAGAAAAAACTTGATTTTTTTACTTTTTTTGGTTTATTTCAACTAAATGTATTTATTATTTTGTCCATTACTTTTTGATTAATTTCTAACCTTTTGAAAAATATTGAATTTAGATTTTGTTGTTTGTTATTGTTTTTGTATTTATTTTATTTTTAATATTATAACAAAAAAAAATTAGTAATTGTTTTTTCTTTTAATTTAAATAAACTTTCGTCTACGAGTTTTTTAAAAAAAATTGTAGGGTGTACTTATTATTTTGACCGTATGTGTCTGTTATTCAAGCGGAAACTTGAAACATTGAAATTTTTGTGTAGAAAAATTAATATTTAAATTTCTTCACACACACACACACACACACACATATATATATATACACATACATATATATATATGTATATATAAAAAATAAAGAAAAATATATTGCAAAAGGTAAAAAGGCACACACTGGTACCTCAAGATTATTGCTAAACCTTAATTGCTACGAAAAATAACTAAGTTTTTATTGTACTTTTGTCTTTTCTATTAAGTGAAAATTTAATACACTCTGTAATATCAATATTGATAAGCAAATTAATTTCATGGAATACCTTTGTCTCTTTGATTGATATTTTGATCAAAATCGTATTTATGAATTCAGGTTAAGTTAGTATTTTAATCGATTTCATTCCTAACGACAATTTTAAATCCACACATAATCGAAACATATAGAAGATTCGATGAAATATGTTTATCAGAAAGAGCTCACATTTCTTATTTGAAAAATGCTCCCTCTTTTCATTGCACGCGTTAATGGGAAAGTATTCAATTTCAAAGTTTGTAGTAGAATCGTAAAAAAGCCCAACAGCTTTTTACAACATTTATAATTAGCATAATGTGTAAAAAACAGCGAAAAAATTTCAACTCATCGGTTTAAACGTGGCCATCTATCGTCAATTTTTGTAACAATTTATACAAATTCGGTTTATACAAATATTTAAATCAATGACATACCTTTTATATCCGCTATCATATCCAATATAAGAGTACATTTTGTTATCTGCAATGAATCAGATTTTATGACTTAAAAAATATTAAAATATTATCCGAAGTAAATAACTTGTTAGTCAAAAATTACGCTTTAGAAAAGGGCTCACGCAGTTTTCCCATTTTGGATACTCTAATAGCAAATAAGTTTGAAAGTCTATCTTAAGGCAATTGGATCTAACGGTAAAAACGCCAGGAAATGATGTTCACCGGAGGATAATTACTTTTTTTTTTGTTATTCTTATGAATTCTTGAAGCCAATTCAATTTTAAATATACTCGTATATCTCATTCCACAAAAAATTTTAATATGAATGACAATCTCATTTGCCAAGTTTAAACTTGTAAAACTCAACAAAAATTTATACACCTCAGTTCAAGCTATATTAATTTTGTTTAATAAAAAGTTAGTTTATTGTCTGCAACGAATTAGAATATAGTTCCTATTATTGTTATGACTTAAAAAATGTTTTACAAATACTAAATACTATTCGAAGTAAAATACTTATTAGTCAAAAATTACGTTTTAGAAAAGGGGTCATGCGGTTTGTGGTCATAAAATCGATTTTCTCATTTTGGGTACTCCAAGAGGAAATATGTTTGAAAGTGTGTCCTAAGGCAATTAGATCTAACTGCAAAACCGGAAGAAAATTATGTTCACTTGATGATGATTACACTTTTTTGTAATTCTTATGAATTCTTGAAGCGAACTCAATTTTAATATCTCATTCCGCAAGAACTTTTAATATGAATGATGATGTCATTTGCGAAGTTTCAACTTGTAAAACTTAACAAAAATTGGTATACCTCAGTTTAAACTATATCAATTAAAAAAAAAAAAATTAAAAATAAAGAAAGTTTTTCCCAACTTTTTTGTGTCTTCTTTGTTAGATCAGCTAGTTTTGGGACTGCTCTCCTATAGCTAAGTCATTTTAAAAAGTCCTAAAACAAATTTCTTCTCAAATATTTAGGGCCTTAAACATAAAAAATACAAAAATTGCATTAAAATAGTATTCTGTTATCAAAATAAACTTTTGTTATTTGTTGAAGGTTTCATAAGAAACGCATTAAAAATTAATTAAGATTATTTTAACTATTGAACAAAAAACAAACTTTGCAACGTTTTTACGCTTTGCAACACTGTTTATGTAAACTGATTGTGATGTGCAAACAAAGTAAACAATAACCGATATATTGAATAATAAAACTCGTTATTTAAATGTTTATCTAACTTATTGACAAATTTAGTGAATAGGGGAATGAAACATTTAATAACTATTACAATTTACAATAATTTTTTAAAATATATGGGGAAAAAATTATAATTTCAAACAAATTGTCTGAAATTCACCCATAACTGGGTATAGAAACTGTATAATGAACCTCTGTTTAATTTTTTGGGTTTTTTAGTCTTCTCTATATAGGTATAAACAAACAATTTTTTGAAGACATTTTTCATCAATTGTAATGAAGAAGCTAAACGGAAATAAATCGACAAAATTTCCAAAAAATATTGTAAATGTTATCTAGGATGGATTTATAGAAGGACAAAATGTTCAAAAAAAAAAAAAAAAAAAAATTGACAGTCTTACAGAATATTTGATAAAAGTATTTTTAGTTTGTAATATTATGAATAAGAAAATATTATGAAGACAATTTTTCTTTAATGCTTCAGACTTTTTCCAAATGATTTAACTAGAAAAATGTGAAAAATTTTCTTCCGCTATAAAATTGAAATGATGAAACAAAATTCAAATGATGGAAAAATTTATATATAACCTAATCTATGTTTCCTTTATCAAATTTGCCATACAATATTTTGTCTCTTTTAATGCTACCTTCAAGCTCGCACCGCACACACTTCATATTTGGCACTAAATTCTAAAGAAGTAAAAAAAAAGTAAAGAACTCTCCAAAAAAAGAGAATAACTTTCATTTACTGCCCCTTTGAGCTATTTAGATAATGTCTGTATTTACATGCATATGTGTTCGTGAACTTGGCTATGTGATGGTGCAAAGGTGTTTACTGCATTTTGGGGAATTCCATTTGGTCTCTAAACAGACTGCCTGCCAGACCTTATTGCCTTGCTGTTGGGGTGAGAGGGCAAAATGTACGTGGCATGTTTGATTTGTGATTGAAAAAGAATTATGCTACAATTTGCCGCGCCAAAAGAAGAAGAACAACAACGAACGGACAAAAAGAAGTTGCAGAATTCCAGAAACGGAATGAAAATATTAGGCTGGTATGCCAAGCACGTTGCAAGGCAAGTTTTAACAAGTGACAGGCATAGGAAATAAGGGCTAACAATTTTTACTTTTATTTTATTTTATTTTTGGCGAAGTAACAAACATTTTGCCTTCATGACTATCTGGATTTTAGGGTTCAAAATTTAAGTGCACATTTAGTTTAATGTTTTTATTTAAATATTTTTGTTTGAGCATAGTACGGTTTTGTTAGCAAATTCAACTTGCTGTATGTGAAGGAAATTAGTCTATTTCTTATGTGACGAAAATGAAAATCAAATTCGTTCAGTTTACTTAAGACTTATTTACAATTTTTAATTTCATCTAAGAAAATTCGTACTCTCAGCGTCAGACTTTCAAACGGTTTGTTTGGCATTTAACAAATTTAAAAATATTTTAAGGATTTATTTTTTTAATTCAAAATGAGTTTGCGGCCCTAGAATGCCTTAAAAATATAATTCCAAAATTCCTATGATGATAATATTTTGACAAATTAATTAACAACTGATTAATTTGCAATTAGTCAATATATCGTAGATCTGTCATTATTTCTGCACGATTCCACTTAACAAGTTAATGTCTTCCAATTTGGCGGAAATTTTGAGGAAATATTGGCAACAGATCTGTTCGGTACATAATTAATATTCAGGTGTCACCATAAATTTTAACTTTTTTAATTTATATTATTTTTTCGTTTTATTTTACGCAATGTAATTCAATTATCAATTACATGATATTGAAAACCTTGTCATAACGATGAAAACAATGATTATTCTATCGACAAATACAGGCTTGACTGATACAGCAAAAGTCATTTGAAGTTACTCCTGTTTTCACAGCGGACTTCTGACATCTTTGTGAAAAGACATGTTGCTGAAGATTTGTTTACAGCCCATCATATACGACCATATACAACCTTTTAAATGGTACTCTTGGAATATATAGAGCTCTACATTTTTCGTTTTCAAGTAAAGTTAAATAAAACACACATAAAATTACAATACTTGTACGAAATACATTGTAATATAAATGACCGCCTCTGGATTGGTTGCAGCAGTGGATCTTTTTGAGGTAGGGTTCCAATAAATACGCCCAATGATATCTCCACACTATAATGAGCACCAAACAATCACTTTTTTCGGATGCAGTGAAATTTCCACAATCTCTTCTGAGGTTTGCAAGTCCATATGCAGCAATTTTGCTTGTTGACCTAACCATCGAGTGAGAAATGAGCTTCATCATTGAAGAAAATTTTTTTCGTTTGAAAGCCCACATTTTAATCACCATTTTTGTAGTAAGTTTTAGCAATTTTTACTCGTTCTTCGGTTGTTATTCGTAAATGGCAAATCTTTTACTGAATAAATAGCGCTTTGGATAACAATATTTAACAGCTTACAGCCTTGCCAGACCGGCGGATTTCAAAACTGCCGGCAAAACTGCTTTATTTATTTAGTGAGATTTGTTATTTACAAATATGGATTGTCTAACAACCGAAGAATGCGAAAAAATACGTATAACAGTAATTACAACAAAAAAAATGCGGAAGTTTTTGCAATTTCCAAAGTGTTTTTTATTCGTCACATTTTAATAAATTAGTAGTAGATGTAATGTACGTAGATGTAATAGTTGATATCTAATTTCCAATTAATATAAAAACAAAAGTAGGAAAAAAATTTAATACAACAAGTTTAACATAAAATCCCCCTAAATCCACCATTTCGATATGCTATATGTCGGTAGATATGAGCCACAGCCTCAGCATGATGGTACTCCTGTGGCATTTCAGGGGAATCTCCAATATCCCCTACTACATCATACCAGACTAACTCATCCTTCACTATGCATTTTGTCATCGAATTGCCGATAACCTGATTGCCATAAAAGCAGATGTACTGCTTTTCGTTTTCGTTGCGCAAAAAACATATTGAGCGTTAACAAATTTGGTTTAAAATTGATAAGAAAGCAAACAACAATTCTTCTTTAATGGGCCATGTTCATAAGCCATTAAACAATTTTTGCTGAAGAAGAAAATATGTTTAGTTTTCGTTTGAAGCAGGAAACGTTTATAAATGAACAAAAACAAACCTATTAAAGGTGAATATTACGTTACACATTACAGCTTTCGTTTTTTTTTGTCGACGTCAGGATAACGAACGTACGTAAGGGGAGACCTTAACAAGATGAAAATTCTCTGTTACGTTTAAGCGCTTCTCTGCAAATGAAGGAGAACAAACGACCGAAGGAACAATAAGAAATCCAACGTCGAAAAAGTTGCCACTAAAGATTTGTACAGTGGTTTGAAAGGACAGGTATTGAAAATAAAATTAAAGTGCAGTGTTATTTGCAAAAAGTTGTCATTAAAAATCACACTTATGATTTGTCAGGCTGAATGAGGACTATATTTGATTAAGATTCGTTAAAAAATATGCTTTGAATTTTAGCTGTACGAAACTTATGCTGGTAAATGGTTCAATATTGATTTAGTCTACCGAAAAATATTTGATAATCGGTGGACAATATTATACAGGGTGGGCCATATGAGCGTTGGCGATTTAATTCTTCAATTTCTCGGTAACGCGCGGCGCGGGGTGGCGGGGGGATATGTTGTTCGCTGCGCCTGGAAATTTAGTCGCCATGGAGCCGTACGGGAGTGCAGCGTGCATTTTATGTCCGAGCGTAATACGAAAACAACAAATCAGTGATTACTGCACGACGTTTGTATCGGCATGAACACGGTTTACACGATTTAAGTGAAGCTCCAAGCGCCAATGTGATACGAAAATGGATCAGAATGTTCGAAACAACCGGCTCAACAGTACCAATTACGGTTCGTGGTCGCCCAGTTTCTGCAAGATCAGCCGACATTGTGGAGCGTGTTCGTGTTTCAGTTCAGCGAAATCCGCAACAGTCAACACGTAAGAGAAGTCAGTCTTTGGATGTCAAAAGAACAACTTTACGACGAATTTTGAAACGTGACTTGCATTTGAAGGCTTATAAGATTCAGATAGTCCAAGAATTAAAACCCTATGATGCCAATAACCGACTTAACTTTGTCAATTTGATGCTAGAGCGGTTCAACAATTTCAACAACGTGATTTTTAGTGATGAGGCCAATTTTCACCTTAATGGCCATGTGAACAAGCAAAATTGTCGGTTCTGGTCCGAGACTAATCCCCGACGCTTGCATGAACGTCCACTTCACAGCCCTAAGCTTGTCGTGTGGGCTGGGATAACGTCAACCGGTATTATTGGACCATACTTTTTTGAGGACGAAAGAGGGCATGCGATGACGGTTAGAGCGAACAATTATTGCAACATGCTAGCAGACTTTTTGGTGCCAGCTTTGCAAGAATTTCAAAGCAATATCTCGAGGATGTGGTTTCAACAGGATGGGGCCACATATCATACGGCTAGGGTATCCATAGAGATGCTGAAAAATGTTTTTCCTGGAAAACTCATTTCGAAAACGGGGATATTGAATGGCGCCCACGTAGCCCCGATCTCTCTCCATGCGATTATTTTCTATGGGGCTACCTCAAATCGGTGGTCTACGAGAATAATCCGACCAATTTAGAGCAGTTGAAGAGGAATATTATTCAGGAAAGTAACAAAATACCGAGAACAACTTTTCAACGAGTTTTCCAAAATTTGCGACTTCGGTTCCAAGAGTGTCAAGCAGCCGAGGGAAGCCATTTGGACAACATTATTTTTAAGTCTTAAAAATTCCCATGCTTCTACTTTTTAAAAATACAAATACATATATTTTTTTTATGTTTCGTAGTTTTTTTTTTTTAATTGAATATTTAAACCGCTAACACCCTTATGGCCCACCCTGTATTTGCCACGAAATTCACCCCATTGATCGATTGTTACGGAATCATAGTTATAAATCCAAGTCTCATCTATGGCAATAATGTGCTTATAATAACTTATTCGTCATTACTTTTTGGAAAAAAATGGTTGTGTATTATTGGTATCAATCGAGACTAGGGGCATCTGAGGTCCAAAGTACCTTCTAAAGTGGAATTGGATGATTCCATTGAAATGCCGACATAATCGGTACTAAATCTAGTATTTGTAGGACATTTCATTTCATTAGAAGAAGAGTGCCCTTCATCTTCGACTTCTTGTTAGCCAGCTTTGAACTATTTATGCCATTTGTAGATTTTGCTTCTCTATCATGATCGTTGAGTGAAGACCTTCTGCAATATTCAGCAGAAATTGCATTTCATTAACAAAATGTAATGTAACTCCTTTGCTCAACAAAGTCATACATTGTAAATATCGCCGGAATACCTTTTTGCTTCGAACAAAACCAATAGTATCTGAAACACTGATAACATTTATGATGTGAAATTTCGCACAGATGTCTACCACACTGCTGCTAATTTAGAAAAAAAAAATTTCTGACATTCGATATGCTCGAGTAATGTAAATCGTAAACTTATCTTGCATTTTGGACGCAGTAATTCATAATTTTATACTGTTGTGTCCGATTTTAGCGAAATGATGAATAGATATACCACAAAGCATGCCAAAAGTGGGACAAAAATACTATATTGATATTTATTTTAAGTCGGAACATTGGAAGGAAAATTATATAGCAAAATGATGTCGAAACTGTGGCCCACTTACCATTCCCATGCGATCCACTGAGAGCTATAGAACTGATTATGATATAGACCTAATAAACTGTATGCCATCGATTCTAGATTGTACGAGGGCGGTGTTCTAAAACCAGTCGACCGAACAAAGAAAACTCAAAAAATTTGGGAACCATTTTCTTTATTTTTCAACATAATCTCATTTTAGATCGATTAATTTTTTTCCAGCGATATTCAATAGCTTTCATACCCTGTTTATAATAAGAACTATTAAACTCCTTAAAATAACCATCAACCACTGATTCCACATCTTCATTCTTGGCAAATCTTTTATCACCGAGCAAGAAGCCTAAAAGACACACATTTTGAACGGTAACAAAAGTAATGATGTCAGTTTACTTCACTACACCATATTCAGTTACAAATGAGAACATTCCATTTAACTTTAAGAAATTTCAAATAGGTATTGATATTCTTCATTTATATTTGAAGAAATTTTTAATTAAAAATGGGTTTTCTATTTGTATTTAAAAAAATTCAAAATGAAAACAAGATTTTCCATTTATAATTGAGAAATTTCCGAAATGAGAAAAAGATTTTCCACATATATATGCGCGAAAATTATGATATAAATTAAGTATTTTCGTTAATTTTGGGTAAAATTACGAAGGAAAATTTTATTTTTCATATATATTTGAGGAAATGTCATATTAAATTGAGATTTTTCTTTTACATTTGAGAATACTCAAATGACCAAATTTAATCGAAATAGAGAAAATTCCAAATTAAATTAGTAATTTCCATTCAATTTTTATTTGAAATTTTCTTCTTTATAAATTAAAAATTTAATAATTATTCGTCATTTTTTAATCATAAATGAGAGATTTAGATTAAATGGAAGATCAAGATGTGCATAGCAAATTTCTTACTATAAGTTTCCAAAAAAATGGAAACTCAAAACAGACTAACTTCGCTGCTACTTCTCACATCAATATAATGTGTCCCTTTGTAACTTTTCGAGGTTTTCAATTATGAAAGTATTTCAGAAATAGATCACTCACCAGTTAAGTGGATCATTAAAGCAGTTCTGATGAAATAGCAAAACTATAAAAACCAGTTTAGAGGCTGCTGTTAAACAGCGATTACATTGGAAAAATATGAAGTAGCGAATATTATTGTAGAAGATATAAAATTGAATCTTTTTTGTCAAGCTTTTCGCTCTCTTAAACCTTAATTCCGCCTTAGTTCAAAAAAGTATTATTTTAAATTAGCCTTACTTTAATGCATCTTTAAACAAACAATTTAAAACAATGTTTGCTTGTAACTAACTAACCCAACCAGCTCAAAAGGTTATCGTTTGTTTTTGGGTTAGGTTTTGTGTTTTCTTGCAGAAAATTTCAATGTTTTTCCTCCTACAGTTGGGTCCGTTTCGTTTCTATTTCGATTTCCCATAGATTTTATTAAGTTGACGTAAATTACTTCCATTACATTAACACGCTCTCATTTCACGTACAAGTTTGTATGTATTTATGTTGTTGCAAGGATTCATGTACATCTGTGAGCGTTTGCGTTATCAGTGGTGTAATGAACAAATTGTTGTTGCTGTATTAGTGTAATAGTTCCATTTGTTCTGATGGCGTTAAAAAGGTGTTTTGTGTGTTGTTTTCGTTGGAGGGTGAAGAAATATGGTACGGAAAGCACAGCTGTTAATAGCTTGTGCAAGTAAATTTCATGAGATTTATGCTTAAGTGAAGCGTAAAGTTATCAATAAAATTATGTATTTTATTTAGGGGAAATTCTATGAGCCATATTCAAAGAACTTACCGACATTTTTGTGGGTGTAGGTATACACATGTGGATGTGATCGTTTACGTTTGGCTATTTCAACATGTTACTATTAAAGTCGCTGTAAAGAGATATTCTAGTAAAATTTAATTTGCAGAGATGATAGTTGTCATATGAATGGAAAATATCGTTGGACTGAGACCTTTGAAATGTAAATATTGAATTTTTGCTTACATGTTTACAAATTAAATGACATTTTTTACTTTTGATGGCTCAAATAAAAATACGAAATAACGTGGCACCTTAAATTTAAAACATATGCTTTATAAGGTTGCCACTTTGATCAAAATAATTTTTTTTTCAAACTACTGGCACCACCTATATGTTAGATCAGCTAATTTTGGAAGCAATAGCAGAATACTGTGCGCGTTAACTTTGCTTTTAGAGATAGACAGTATCAACATTTGAAATAATTCTGTTCTGTAGTACTTTAGATACCACAAAGAATTTTGGAAATATATACTTTAAGATAATTCTCCTTCTGTGTTTATTGTCTTAAAGACTCTAAACACTCTGAAATATGTGGTGGATCTCTCACAAAAGCTGGAGTCGGTCGATTTCGTTAAAAGTGTCAGAATGGAATTTTTTAAATGTAAGTTGCATAACACCTTAGGAAATAGAGCTGATCGGGTACTAGATTAGTTGTCTCATATAATTTTTGTTACCGAATTGTACTATAATGAAATTCGAAAAATTGCAATATAAGACTTTAAAAAGAGTTCATTCTGAGCCGCCCTAATTTCGAAACTTAGCTTTAATTTGCCAAGATGATAGTTGTCATATGAATGGATTGGAAACATCGTTTATAATGATGATTGAAATATGTGTATACAGGATATTGCAGCAGCTCAAAAATGAAGACTAATTTATTTGTTCTAAAACGGCTCTCAAAATATTCCCAAAACCAAAAACAAAACAAAACGCAACCGGGTTTTTGACAGAAACCATATACCTCACCATATGCCATTTTTAAATAAGCGGTTTAACCTTTTTCTTTTACTTCGGTTAACTGGTTTTTGAAAAATTACAAAAAAAGGCTTTGTGTTGAACGAACGAAAATTTAAAACCCATGAAAATGATAGTAATTTAATTCTGATCCACATTCAGTATAATAAATTTGGTGACTTTAAACCAGTATTGTTTCAGATGAACACAAGTATAAAATATTCATATTGACCGTTGCGTGTAATTTGACTTTAAGGCTACGATTTCGTATGTTTTTGCTGTCGGTATTAGGATAAACAACTTATGTTTCAAATTGTCTTTCCAAAATTTTACATATTGCACAGCTTTGCAGCAACATATTGAACACTTTGCCGCAAATGACAGTTATAGCCGTCCGATCTTCGGCGATAAGACGGCAAACGACGGCTATAGCCGTCGTGCACATTTTAATCAATAAAAAAAGAACAGCGCTAGTTAATTAGCATAGCATGCCAGACAGCATAATTATTGCCCTTTTATCCGCTTTCTCATGCTTTAGCGTTTCAAAACATTTGGGCATCTAAGGACGAATGACGGCTGTAACAGCCGTTCACTACGGCGATAGCATTCGGTAGTCATATCAAATATTTAGTACATTTCAGTTCATGCAGTTGAACAGCGTGTATTTTGTGAAGACGAACCGTTTATTCTGTAAGAATTTGTAACTAACTAACTGTACATTTTATTAGTGAAAATATTTGCTTCGATGTCACTGTGAGTGTATGTGTATAAGTAGTCTTGCTTTACAGTTAATGCAGCCATATTTGAGTAAAAGACGAAAATCCATACGATGGTACAAAAACTTCTTTTTCATCTTTTAGACCTATACGTTTGGAATTCCTACTTTATCTATCGACATCAAAATTTGTTCGCGTTCGTTGTACTCAAAGGCCTTCACGGCGAGACTCACGTTAAACCCTCATGGACTTCTTTATCTATCGACAGTTTCATAAATCAACGACATTCCTACGGTTTAAAGATTTGCTAATACAATCACTGATCGCACTACCTAATACTGAGATTTCTGGAAAGGATTTAGTGATATCAACACCTACGCCTGGTCGACCGAAATAAATTCAATTCAAATTCAATTCGAAAATTCATTACCACTGCTATCCACAAATTGTACACAACAACATTTCTTGAAAAATATACCTCCATCTGTAGAATTTCAGCGTAAAACTGACTTTTTACTTTGCGTATAATGTTCGATCAATCAAGTTAGAAAAGAAACGTCATATCGATCTACATCTTATCCGCATGAACCACCATTGTGCCTGGAATGCTTCGAATCCTATCATTTATAATACTTTATTGTATGCACGAGTATATAATTTGTTTCCTGAATTAATTTTCATTCAATTTTTACTATTTTATAAGTAAAGTAAGTTCCAAAAGATAATTTTGTTCAAATTGATTATCTTGTATTAAGTTTACACCTATTTACTCTCTTTTATTCATAGGAATGATTTTTAATTAGTAAATCAAATGTCGTAAAGTTGTCACGACGGTCATAGCCGTCATTTGTTCCGGGAAGAGAAAAAATGACATGATGAGTAAATGAAGGCTATGTTATAGCCTTCGAAATTTTTTTTTTTTTGAAAAAACTGTAGCCAAATGTGGTAATTTTCTCTTCCAAACATACAACTTACACTCGATTGCATTTGGCAGTCATAAACAATTGAAAAAAATGTATTTCTGAGTACGATTGTCAAACTAAAAGTGTGCGGCAACGTGTTAGTTGATTGAAAATGCGTGACCGATATTGACGTGTATCTCTATTTGACATTATGAAAATTGTTTGTAATATTCTGATAATATCGAGCTCAACTAGCTCTGGATGCATTTCTATATAAGTAATTATCAATGTGTGTATTTACGTACAGGCTTAAATATCAACTACCAACTATACTTTGGCAGGTTGTTCCTAAGCTGCCTGAGATAATTTCAAAATGGGATTGAGTATGTTGCGAGGGTCGGAGAATAGAGCATTTCAATAAATGTTTTTTTCTTACTGTATACAGATGAGTTAGTAAACTAATGCGAAAAGCTTGAAAATGTGGTATCTTTCAGATTCTCATAATAGAACTCATTTCTTTAACAAATGTTTGCACTTTTCCTTTTAATTTTGCTCCATAGAAAAAACATGAAAGAACCAGTTTATTCGTTTTATTGTTGGTCGAATAACAGAAAGAGTTTTTTTTTGAATAACTCGGAAAATAAGTTTCTGAAAAAGAAAGAAAAGGTATTTGAACAGTATAATTCTCAACTAAGTCGCATATTTTCGTGAACTGTACCATTCAAACCATACCTCTAAAAATGTAAGTAACATGCCCAACCTTTGACATGTGCTACGGTGAGGGAATTGGTATGATGAAATTACATACCTTACTTTGGCTTTGCATAGAAATAACTTTGAATTTGGGATTATAATCGAAATATTACGAGTTTTGTGCAAATGTTTAATGTTAACACATTCATGCTATATTCAATTTCAGGATAGAAAGATATCTTTTGCATCTATAGAAGTCGTTCAATATCTTAATTGAGTTAAATCAACCATTATTGCAAACAAATGCGCAATTAAGAGAACAAAAATCAAGAATCAAGCATAGCAGATATCGATAAGAGTCGTCACAACTAAATTGCATTACATAAGCGGTAAAAAGGGTGAAGTCGAAAAATTTCGAAACGGTTTTCAACAAGACTTCTTATGATTTGAATGATTATTCGTTTATTTCTACTAATAATGTTAGGTGTGCAACTAAGTTCCCGATGTTCGCCAATAGATGACGTCAGCTGTAAGTGCTAGTCAATTCTGTCATAACCTAAACGTTATAAACCAAACATACCGCCTGGAACAAAATAGTGATTTTCCTTTGACGTCATTCGAATACGAGCATGCATGATTTTGTGCCAAATAATCATCATATGCGGGAAATATTGATTTTTTTCTTTCTGTCGAAGAAAACGACGGCTGAAGCTCATCGAGAGCTTCAAAAGGTTTAGGGTGATGCTGCTTCAAGTGAAACAACGAGTCGAGATTAGTTCAGTTGCTTTAAAGTCGGTGATTTTGATGAAATGACAGCATTGCTCGATGAGGATCCGTGGCAGGTAGAGCTTGTTTCAGAATTAGGAGTTACCCGCCAAGTCATTTCCATTTGCGTTGGGAATGATACAAAAGCAAGCAACTTGGGTTCCTTATGAGCTGAAGCCAAGGGAGGTTAAGCGTCGTTTTTCGCCTATGAACAACTGCTTCAGCGACAAAAAAGGAAGTATTGTAACGGGCGATGAAAAATGGATTCATTTCAGCAATCCAAAGAAAATAAAGTCATGGGAGCTGCCCGGTTATGCTATGCCGAATATTTAAGCTGCGAAAGTTATGCTCTGTATTTTAGATGGGACCAGGTCGGTGTTATTTATTACGAGCTTTTAAAACCAAGCGAAACCATCACTGGGGATCGGTATCGATTTCAATTAATGCGATTGAGCCGAGCTCTGTGCGAGAAGCACCCGCAATACGCGGAGAGGCACGAAAAAGTAATTCTTCAGCATGACAACGCTCGGCCCCACGTGGCAAAACCTATTTAAAACCTACGTGGCTGACCAGCAGTTGCATTCATATGACGACATCAAGGAATGACTAAATTCATGTACAGCCTCAAAAGATGAACAGTTTTACCGTGACGGAATTTGCCAGAAAGATGACAAAAAGTAGTTGCTAGCATGGGCAATACTTTCAATGAATCATTTTTAAACATGTTTTCATAATAAAGTTGCATTTTTAGAAAAAAAAAAAACAGCGCACCTAATGCTAAATAAAGGAACTGTAAAAATTTGGTCCAAATTTTGCATTGTGGTGCTTCAAATTGTGATTTATTCATCTGTTTAAGCAGAGAGCAAGCTATGATAGTAACCTCATGTCTAAAGAGAGGTGCATTTTAAGGCTGTTGGTATAATATTTTATCATGTCTGTTTCAAAATGATACTTTAGATTTAAAAATATGCTTTAAATGATAATATCTTAAAAAACAAGACATTTTCTATTTTCTGCTAACAAATATTTCTATGTGTTGCCTAAGGAAAATGACAATTATAATACAAAATATAATTAAAGTGTACTTTTTTCACCTACGTAGAATGGAACTTAAATGTTTGGAATTTTTGAGGTATTGAATATCAATCCCCTTTTATACAACTTGTGAGAATATATTACGGCAAAATCCCATTGAAAATATTTAAAATTTTATTACCTTAGCATTTGTTATTAGGACATAATGCGAGTTACATATTGTCAAGTCCCTAATTATTCCCAAATTTGAATTTCCAAAAAATTGCCAAGACGCATCGAAAGTCTTGATAGCTCTGAAAGGATTTTCTGATTTGAAGAATCTGAAGATTGTAGATTTTGGCCAGTGTCATTAACACAGCACAAGGTAGACAGACACCGAATTTTGTCAATATACCTATACATCGGGCGGTTGGTGATTCCATAAAGGACACATAAACGATATTTCCTTTTTATACCCCATCAACATAGGATAGGGATACACTAAATTGGTTACTACAATTTCAGCAACTAACAATGCTCAGTGAAATGGTGTTGAAAGTACGATAGAAGCTGTTACACTTGAGGAAGTACACTGAAATTTTGTACATACAAAAGTCTTATAGGCAAACGAAAGTTAAATTTGCAGTTCGTCTAAATCGGTGTAAGAGCAAAAACTTGGCCATATATGGACTAAAGCCTCTTCTCGATAAATACGTATTTTTGGAATTCTTTTAACAATTCTGTTATTTATCCGTTAACTAACTAAGGAAAAGATCCACTGTTTCAATTATGGAGGTGGTGATCGAAAAATTCTACAAAATTAAAATTTTAATTGAAAAAATAAAATAAGTTGATGTTTTATGTATGAGAAGAAGGCATTTGTGATATGCCGATTAATCTGGCAATGAGTACCGACAGTATAGACTGCAAGTGTCACCACTGAAACAAAATAAACCAGAGGGAAACAAACTTGCTCATAAAATGCCCAAATTCATTATCCGAAAAATGAATCTTAACACAATTTTTTTTTAACAATTTATAGCCATCTATATATGTTTCACATATGTTTAGCCATTAGTTAGCAACTCCAATTTATGCCCATTCCCAGTTAGTAACAATCAATTTGCCATCAATAATTTTCCACAACTATCACCTGTTTTGTATCGGACAACGCCAGCTCTATTACTGAAATCACCGTAATAATTTCATTTCAAATTAAATTTGTAAATTATTGCAAATTTATTTGCTGTTGTTTTACATTCGATTTCGCTCTGTATAAACAAATAATTCATATGACCACAGAAAAACAGGAATAAAACAATTCACGTAAAAACTCTGTACTGCAAAATTCACAGATGAAAGAAAAACTAATAATCATAAATTAAACAACAATCGATGTGGAAAAACTTTTCGACCTTTGCTCTTCCGGCCAGTCGGTGAGCAACAGCAATAGCAACAGCAACAACAAATGGCAATGCTGGACTAGTGGCGTTGTTTACTTAAGACCATCAGGAGCAGTGTGCAAAACTAAAAGTAATTCCTTAATTGAATTTTAATTACACTTTTTCACTTTTTTCCACCCCACACAATTTTGAACTACGAACTGTTGGTGCAAAGACTCAGGACAAACTACGATTACGTTTCTACGTTTACGTCTTATACAGGACACGGGGCACACACACACACACTCGCACGCACATACATACATC
>JAHXMU010026488.1:1270462-1317496 GCA_019455685.1 Philornis downsi
GTTGTTTGCCATTATTTGCGTTTAGAGTGAGCTGCATTCACGGGAAAATTTATGGAAAATATGCAAAATAAAAGTTTAAACTAAATTTATAAAAGTTTTAGCATAGCAAACATCGAGGTCTGTTGTATTATTCTTGATGTTGACGGAAAATTATCATTTCAATAACAACGGACAAACAAGAGATTTCCAATTTGAAGTTTTTGTTGTTGTAGTGTGAGTGTAGTAGTGTGAGTAGACTCGTACCTAGTTATATTCTACAGTTGGAAGATCTGTGTGTTAATTTGTTGTCAGAATGTGCTTTAGCTTTACTGTTTTGTTGTCAAAAACTTTAAACTCTACCGTAGTCTTGACTAATAAACGTGATAGCCAGTTACGCAGGCAGACTGAGGTTTGTTTGTGGAATTGCATGTAATGGAGTAAAGTTACTGCTAGACCTTTGCAGAATCCAAAATTTTTGTCGATAGAAAATTAATTTTTGCTAAAATTGAAATTTAGCGATTTTGATAGCGGAGATTTTTGAACAGAAATCATGCCTTATACTAATAACTTAGTTGTGAGTTATGAGACGCCATAAATTTAGTGTGGTTCCCAAGGTATTTTATTTATCCTCACTGCGCCTAATTTTTTTGTATGGCAAACAGGAAATTTAGAAAACAAAATAAACAAAAATGAATTAAAGTAATTCTCGTTGCTACAATAATGAGCAGTAAAGAGTAATGATATTTAAATTCAATTATTTTTAAAAGCTCTTATAAAGACTCAACAAAGCTCTATTATTTCTCACACGAATAGAGAAAAAAAGTTATTTGAAATGAAGTTATTTGCAAAAAAGTTATTCAAGTTTCCTAATATAGCACCATTTATCAGTCACTGCATAGTATTACTCTAGGAATAGTTTTTCATTCTATCCAAAAGACTTTGATTCTAAAATTATTTCTTCGATGCGAATACTATCCATTTAAATGGATGTTATTTTTAGGAGCTCTCACGGATGCCTAAATAATGCTAATAATGTAGAAATTTTTAAATATTTTCAAATGAATTCGATTCAGATTATCATACAATTATTTACATTATTTCGTGGCCGCTGCTTCAGAATCATTGAAATGTCAATATAATGAAGAAAAAAACCAATGGTTTCAATCTAAATTTGATTCGCTTGTTGCTTCCAAAAGGTGGTTATAAAGTGATTTTTTGAATGCTCTGGGTTTTATTCAATTGTATCGACATATCAAAAAAAAAACCCCCCTTCAAAAACCATTAAATTTTTATCACTTCTAGGAATCTAATCCATGCATATTTATTGTTTCCAGCGAAGAATTTTTAGACTACTTTCAAAACTACGGTAATGAATTGCTTAAAAACATTCGTTCAATTTCCATTTATAATTTAAAATAATTAAAGCAAAACATTTTAGTATGAAAACCTCCAAAATCTCGTTTGTATCGACCCAATAAAAAAAAAAGTTGGAAGCACTTCACAAAGAGTTAAACTTTCATCACTTCTAAGGATACTGTTTCCAACGAAGAACTTTTAGACTATTTTTAAAACTATGGTAATGGATTACCAGAAAACATTCGTTCGATTCCCATTTATAGTTTCTAATAATTAAAACAAAACATCTTAATATGAAAACCTCCAAAATCTCAGTGGTATCGGGCCAGCACAAAAAAATTAGAAGCTCTTCAAAAAAAAAAAAAAAAAAAAAAAATTAAATTTTATCACTTCTAAGGATACAATCCATGCATATTTACTGTTTCCAATGAAGAACTTTTAGACTAATTTCAAAACTACGGTATTGAGTTGCTTGAAAACATTCGTTCGATTCCCATTTAAATACAATTTTTAACAATTAAAGCAAAACATCTTAATACGAAATACTCCAAAATCGTAGGCTGCAAAGACGTAATTTTTCACAGTCGGCTTAAAGAAGCTCTACTTAAAGTTTTTGGGAAAATATTTGTTTATCCTCCATTATATGTTAATCGATATATTAAGTTTTCCAGTTCTGTGCCTTTCTACTAGCTTTTTATGGAATCTTCAGGCAGATTTGGTAAAAAACAGCCCTTACGAATGTTTTTTCGAAACTAGTTTTAGTGCAATTATTTATTATTATTCAGAAAATACTTTTCAATGGAACGTTTTTGTGCACAGACAACCTGAAGAAACATTTTCTGGAAGAAAAAACAATTCTTTTGGATAGTGAAAAATTGTACCCAACGTTCTTAATTTTCATCACACCTACAACATGAAATAGTGATTCTTTCCTATGACAACCCTACATAAATTTTCTTTCCATTCCCCTATCACAAAATATGATAAATGTTTGCTTCCTTAGGTTAAGTAAGGTTAGATCAGTGTGGCAGTCTGAATAGACAGGCTCACTTATACCGTGTAGTCCATTGTGATACCACGGAAACTAGAAATACGGATGCCCCTAGTTTGTTTCCCCCGTTGAACCAAACTGAGCGCCGCAAGAAGCTCTTAAGTCGGTCAATATCGATATCATCCAGATCTCCTAGGTCCCTGAAGAAATAAGAGTCCAGTGTTGATCTCCGACTGTTCGCCAGGGCGGGGCAATTGCAGAGAAGATGTTCTATTGACTCCTCCTCATCTTCATCGCCATAACTCCTGAAGAAGTCACTAGTCGCAACCTTCAGTCTTACTGCATGTCTTCCAATCAGACAGTGTCCCGCCATGACGGATGCAAGCAATGAGATGTCGGCTCTTGATAGCGACAGCAGTTTTGAGTGAACGCTTTAGATCTAGGCGAGCCCACATCTGTTTGGGTTGATTACAGCCTCGGACAGACTCCCACCTACCAGTTGCAACTAAAAATTCTCTATCTCTCAGTAGGAGCTTACAAGTGGCCAGAGGCATGCCCACGGACTCCAGCTCGGCTGGAGTCTGTAAGGTTGTCCCTAGACTTGCTAGTTCGTCTGCTCTGCAGTTCCCTGGTATGTCCCTATGGCCCCGCAGCCACATAAGGTGAATGTTGAAAGGCTGAGCCATCTCGTTAAGAGATTTGCGGCAATTCAGGGCTGATGTTGATTTCGGGAAGACATAACCCAGGGATTTAATGGCAACTTAACTGTCAGAGAATATGTTAGTCCCCATCGTTGTGATGACGTTATAATTCAGTCATTCTGCCACTTCCCTAATGACCAAAATTTCGATTTGATAAACAATACAGTGATCAGGTAGCTTTCTTTCTATACTATTCATTGGAATAGACCCAAAAACCTACCTGATCATTTAATTTTTTTTTGCTTCTTTGGGTGCATTTATTTTGCTAAGAAATGATACTACGAGTACATACAGACGCGATTTTTTCCATACCATTTTCAATTAGAAATGGAAACAGATCAATTGAGAAATGGAAATTTTCGTTTAGTATTGTGAAAAAGTCAATTGGAAATGACAATTTCTATTAAGTATTGAGAGAGTATAAATTCAAGATTACGATTTCCAGTTTGCATTGAGAAAATGTCAGTTGAAAAGTAGAATTTCTGGTGTATGCTGAGAAAAAACTAATTGAAAGTTGACATATCTATTTGAAATTTAGAGAAATTCATTTGGTAATGAGAATTTGCATTTGATATCGAGAGTTGAATAATTCAAATTAAGAACTTTAATTTGAGTTTGAAAAAATATCAGTGGATATTGAAACGCCTACATATCTGGCGATGAGCCGTTTTAATGTTCAATCTACTATAGAACGAAATGCATGATGGTGAGTTTGTAAACTTCGGCAAGTTTGAGGCTTACGGTGCCTGTACAATATTATGCTTTTACACTTATTTAATATTGAATGCAAATTCTCATTTCTCCCAATTATATGTGTATCGCATGAATTTCTCTTATTTTCAAATAGAACATTCTCAACTTAATTTGAACATTTCCCGATATAAAATAAAAGATCAATTGATATTTTCTCAAATGCAGAAAAAAATATTTAATTTGAAAGGAACAAATTCTATCAATCCCCGTTTCCATTTCAGCTTCCCTCAATAGTAAATGGAAATTCCCATTTTTAATTAATGTTTTCAATTGATGTTTTGTCAACATTAAATAAAAATTCTCATTTTCATTTCATATTTCCTTGATATTGTAATTGGAATGTCATCTGCCTTTGATTTTTTCTTAATGTTAATTATAATTTCTCATTTCTATTGGTTCTTTCTGTAATATTAAATGAAAGCTCTCAATTTCAATTTCTCAATATTAAGTTTTTCGTATTCGCTTTTTCAATTGTTGTCATTTAATGTAAAATTGAAAACTCCCAATTTCAATTAGAAATGGTATAGCCTGCATTTTGTTATGTGAGTTAGCTTAAGATACCTGTTTCAGCCGCTTATATAAAGTCCTAAACTATAATTTAGGAAAACATTACAGTAGGTAGGGAATAAAACAAACTTTTTTTCAATAAATTAATAGAATTGCTACTACCTTTTACATATTTATATCCTGAGTTTTCCTAACGAATGTGGTTATTTTTGTAATTTTGATAACAACAATTAAAATTTTTTTGATTTTTACTTGCATGTACGAGCAAAGAGCTTTATCGCAACAGGATCACATAATCAATCAGGTATGTGATACAAAACGTTTTCGATTTAAAATCGATGCAAAAACGATGAAAGTTGTGATGCACATCTTTTTATCGATTTCATTTCGGTTTGAGCTGAAATCGATTTCGATTTCATTTTCCATTTCGTTCTATGGAAAATATGGATAAGAAAGGTGTGATAGAAAACGAATTACCGTTTTCATTTACGATATTAAATCGAGTAGTCTGTGTGTGGCGATTTTGCAAAGTCGCATTTCTTTATTCGGAAAAAAAAATAATAAATTGCGAACAATTTAAAACTAAAGTGAAGAAAATTTGAAATGTAGGTATTTATATCAAACATCTGATAAAACACAGACTTATTTTGTATATTTCAGGGGAAAGCACGCAAATTCGAAGCAAGAAGCTAAGATGCTAGATTTCATGGAAAAGTACCCACAAATAGGCAAATGATTTGTAAAAGGGGATAGAGTAGAAGTTGAAAAACTTTGGAAAACCCTTGCTGCTGAGTTGAACAGCATTGGCGTTGAAAGCAGCCTTCAGCGAAAAATCTGAGCGTTGCTGCCAACTGGATTGCTAATGGAATGGACGAGGGTGTAACACTTGTCCCAAGTTTATCCATTATCCAAATAAAGGCTTCTTTATTTAAGCGAAAGCATTATACAAAACTATAAACAATTATGTATTACTGAAACCTTGGGATAACACATTTGATTTACTTTTTTCCCGGCAAATCTAGTGGGTTGGAAGCATCGCGTAACTTTTTCCTTTTAATATTTTCTTCTTTATTTGATGCATCACTTAAAATTGCGGACACTGCGACAATAAATGCTATGTTATAAAATTATTTTTCAGCTTACACTTGTTAATTTGATTCTTGTTGTGCAAACACTTGTATTTTAAAACGTAAACAAATGCTCTGAGTTGTATTTTGCAAAAGAATATGGTGGAAATGAAACACAACTGGAAAATGAAATCGATACGATTTCTGTCACAGCTAAAATCGATCTGTTCGTTTTGGCACTTCGTTTTAATTTGAAAACGAATCGATTTGCATCACATACCCCAATGAAATAATTTTGATTAAGTGGACTTTTACACCATTAAGACTCTGATGTTGACAACCGAATCAAAATTGTATTGGATTTATTTATGTTTCACATATCCAATACAAAATAGCAAACGAAATGATTCATACACCTGGAATGGTATTAAAAACAATTTTGACTCCGTTTTAACCTATGATACTTCAGTTTGTATTTCATTTGAAATTTTTCAATATAATTTTTACATAAATGAAAAGCCTGGTGTCATAATTCCAGAAAATAAGTTATTTAAAGTATTTCTAGCTTTCGCAGCTGGAAGCAAAGTAGGAAACTAATCAATATATAAAGTGAAAGGTTGTTTCGAACGATTTCTGAAAACAAAATTGTAATGCAATGTATCTGTGTATTAAAACTGAAACGAAACAGGATTTTCGTGAAAGTTCTCATTATCTGTAAATTGAAATTAAACTACGTATTCACATGGGAGCAGTTGAGGCTATCCGAACCCCGCAATTGTTCATGCAACCTTGAAATTTTATTAACTCTGGGTCAAAGTATAATTTTGGTAAAAAGATGACTACGTTTATAGACAACTGTAGAGAGAAATGCAGCATATGTAAGAAGAAGGTTTTGATAATCGCAATACGCGGTTTATTCTCTCTAAAAACATGCAACCTCTAAATGTGTTACTAAATATCTGTTTATTGGCGATCAAATTATGTTCCTGTTTTCAAAAAAAGAAATATAAGAAATTTCAGTTATGTATGTCTAAAATGTCATATTAGAATACTGTCACACTGTAATTACTGGCGGATGAAACTCGAACAACCCTTTTTTACAATTTCTTGCAAGGTATAGTCTTACAATAAAGGCATTTGGTTCCAAAATCGGCTTAAAATTCCGAGTAGTAAAAGCAAAATTCCAAAAACAAGGACAGTCTAAATTTAGAAAATATGTGTCAGATACATATAAATCATGTATATTGTCAAAGACTTTGGAGTAATACGGTACTAACTGTGATTCTTCTCTTAAGATTGAATATCTGCGACTCATAATCGTCTACTTTTTGGTTATCCATTTAATGGTTTCAAAACCGCCGGTCTGTTGTTATTGTTGTGGCTGTCGGCTGTTAAATACCTGCCATCTGAAGTGTTATTTATTTAGTGAAAGGTTTGCAACGAACAAGTAAAAATAGTTAAAACATACTACAAAAGTGGTGATTCAAATGTGGGCAATTTTTGTGATTTAGGGGGTGATTATGGTCGTCATAATCGAACCACTGTACAAGAAATTGGCAAGAAAATAAAGAAATTTCAAGAGACTGGAAGCGTTACAGATGTGGTCAGGCCAGTGTGTCTTCGCAAAATAGCGCTTTTGTTAGTGAAAGTTTGGCGGATAATCCAAATTTGTTAATTCCATGGCGTTTCCCCCAATTTTGCCCATCCTACGGCTAATTATGGCGTGTTTTGCATGTGCATTTGCACCTCCATCCATATAGAGTCCAACTTACACAACAATTAAAAACGGCTGGCCATTCACGACGCAGTAGAAATGCTGACTGGGTGTTACAGCAACAGCTTTTCAATGCTGATTTTCGAACAAAATTTTCTTCACCGATGAAGCTCATTTCTCATTCGGTGGTTACGTCAACAAGCAAAATTGTTACGTATGGGGCTCGGAGAACATAGAAGTGATTGTGGAAAAGTCATTGCTTTCGGAAAATATGACTGTTTGGTGGAATATTGGTACGGCCTGTTGAGAAGTTTGCGTGACCCCAGCATAAATTTTCAAGGTCCGAGGAGAAAATATCGACACAACAGTAATTGTCATGCTCTTCTAGTCCATCTACCATATTTCCCTTCGAAAGACTTCCATGGTAGTACGACTATAAAACAGAAAAGAAAACTCTTCCGAAATATGACTGGAGGTGTCATTGGACCGTTAGAGGAATCGTTACCGTCAATTCAGAGCGCTATGGCTGTATGATAATCGATTTATTTTGGCCTGCAATTGAATATCATGAACTACATGATATGTGGTTTCAACAAGATGGTGTCCCGGGTCACACAACACAACCAATTTTGAGAATTTTCCAGAAAGCGTAATTTCACGTTTTAGAAATAGCGCTTTCTGGAAACTTGGCTACCAAGTTCATGCGATTTCACGCCATTAGACTTCGTTTTGTGGAGCTATGTCAAAGACCGCGTTTATGCGGATAAGCCTCAAACGTTGGAGCATTTGACAACCAATACTTATCTGGGTATCGCCGAGATACCGCAGGAAATTTGCAAAAAAGTGATCGAAAACTATCTCAAAATGATCCACTGCTGGAACGAATCCAGAGACGGTCATTTAAATTACATAGTATTTCGTACACAATGGCAAGGTCTAAGCATCATAATGAAATAAAAGTTTCTTCGAAATCATAGCTTTATCTGAGTTTTATTTAACTTCATTTTGGAAAAGATCATATTTCTTTTCTCAAAAATTTGAACATAAACCTCTACCAGGCGCACATTAACAATATTCAACGTTGGGGTTTGACATGTATTATTCTACGCGGCTTTATTCATAATTCAGGAATTTTATTCTAACTGAAGAAAACTAAAGGATTATCACTCTGTTTCTTACAAATATGAACAAAAACACTAAGTAGTTGTGTCCTCAGCGTTAATGGGTATTATTTTTATTTAATTCTTAGCCCTTATTGGTCTAAAGACAATGTAAATATTGCACTAGCTTGAGGCATTATAAAACTTCCTTCCAATTCATGATGTTTAAGTTGAAAGAGTTTACTTTTCATAGCAACATTCGGCGAGAAACTTCAACGATGAATCAATAATGAAACGGTGTACAGATGTGCTGCACAAAACTCTAACACTTTAGTAACATTTTCACACTTAGTTCCGGTAAAATATTAATTAATATGTTAAGGCTTAAGGTAAAACATTAGGGAACCTTAAATGTAACAGAGAATATATAGAACAGGGAGCAACAGTAGCTTTAAACACTGCATTAATTAAATCACTTCCTCGTGTACAAAATCAACGACAAAAAAAAAAAAAAAATGACCTCATTTTTCATCCTATTTCTTTTCGGTTTATATTTTGTATGCTAGAACAAAGAGCGAAGGTTTTCCATTGTTGTACTTTATAATAAAATTAAGTGCAAATTATGTATTCGTAAAAAAAAACAATCTCAAGTTTAGCCATAAAAATTTGGAGTTTTTTTTTATACATTTCCTTGAATAGCCGAGTTTGCTGAGTTTTTCCAACCCATCTCCGGCATCATATTTTAATCATTAAAAAAGTTTAAGGCATTTGTGTTTTTTTTTCGTATCCAAATCTTTTACATCCTTTTGTGTGACGTATTTTGATGTATGACTCATGTTTTTTGGTGTTTTGCTTTTTCTTTCATTCATTTACTTACCTTATTTTCTTTGTTATCCTTAAAGTATTTTTTGTTGCTCCTTTGAAAAGTTTTTCCATTCCTTATTATGTTGGTGTTGGCGCTCTTCTCTTTTTTTGCTTCTTTCTACCTTTCATGTCCATGTCCACTTTTATACAATTTTAATCTTTTGCTTATATTCATCATCACTTAACGGAAGTGGTTGGTTGGAATTTATTCGTTTGGAAATTTTCTCATTTTGCTTTCATATCGAAAGGTGTAATTTTTCATAGCTTCTTATGACAGCTTAAGCGTCTGCCCGGTATGGTCCATGGCGAAGTTTTGCTTTCCGCTTGACTGCAAATCTACATTAATTAATAAATTATTATTAAAGATGAATAAAATTATGAAATTAAAGATTAAAATATAAGATTAAATAGAAATAAAAAATTATGATTTTAAATTTGTGTTAAATTTTAACTGCATAGAAGCAACGATTTGCTTCATTAATCATTGAAGATATCACTTAATTTATGGGCTTAAATTTCCATGAATTGCAATATTTTCAAACATATTCAATATTTGCATTTGCAGTAAACAGATTGGTCATTAATATTTTCTCGTATGTCCTGTTGGGACCTACAATGACCTTTATAATTATTCAAAATTTTTAGAGTTTTGCTTTTAAGCAATTATGGTAATAGTTTGTCTACAATATGACATTGACTAAAAACTTAAATTAATTTTTTTCGTTCATTTTGTTCTCAAATCGATGTGATTTTACAAAAAGGTCGGTCATTTAACCATCGGATAAATGTTAGTAATATTTTATGTTGAATATTTTAAAGTGTTCAAACATTGAAATGATGACATGTTCGTTCACTGCTAATATGAGGAAAATTCTTTAAAATTAATGATTTTTAAGTAGGGCACATGAATAGCTATAAGTAATGGAAGTCAGTCAACTGTAAGCCATTATGAGAGCATGTGAAGTTATTCCTCTCACTTATTTTTATTTATTTAATTTAATCATTAAAATATGCAATCATAAAAATATTTTTCGAACGCATTTTCAGGAATTCACTTATAACTTTTGTAGACTGAAAACGGGTGCCCCGAAAAGTTGTAATTTGAGACTAAAAACGGGTACCTCGAAAAGTGGTAATTTGAGTTTTGGGAAGTGAAAAAAGTCAGCGGCAGCGATGTTGTTTGTTAAGCTTCCGGCTAGAAATTCGATTATAATGATGGCCTTGTAAGATTGTGAGTGGAGCAAAATCCGCGAGTTTTGTTTCAACAAATGTGACCTTTTTTTGACGAATTTGGTCCTTCATTCGCTACATACAAGGGCGGTCCCAAAACTAGCCGGCCTAACAAAGAAGACACAACAACGTTGGGAAAAATTTTCTTTATTTTTTAACATAATCTCCTATTAGCTCGATGCACTTTTTCCAGCGATATTCAAGTAAGAACTGTTAAACTCCTTGAAATAGTCATCAAGCGTAGAATCCACCTTTTCATTATTGGCAAATCGCAAATTTGGAAATAGAAAATAGTCCGAGGGAGCTAAATATGGCGAATAAAGTGCGCGATAAAGCAATTCGAACTTTAATTAGTGGATCTAGTGGATGCGTGAACTGGAGCATTGTCTTGATGAAACAAAAGTTCCTTTTTCGCCTTATATGGCATTTTTTCTACAATTTCATCATCTATATGTAAACGCTGCAATAAATTAGCATAATATTCACCTTTTTGACGATAATCAATAAAAGTAGTCCCATGAGCATCCCGAAAAACAGACGCCATGATCTTGCCTGCAAACGGAACCGTCTTCGCCTTCTTCGGACACGATTTCCCCATTCCAGTCCACTGCTTTGACTGTTCCTTTGTCTCAGGTATGAAGTGGTGGTCCCATGTTTCATCCATAATTATAAATCGACGCAAAAATTCGGCTTTATTGCAGTGTAACATCGCCAAACACTCCACTGAATCATCTTCACGTCGCTAGTTTTGCTCTATTGATAGTAAGCGGGGCACCCATCTTACGCACAGCTTTTTCATCTTCAAATCTTCGGTCAATGTATGATGTATAACACTTTTTAAAATGCCTATCATTTCAGCTAGCTCACGCACCTTCAATACTATTTTATGGATTTTCTTAATCGCGTCTGGCGTGGACACCTCAACTGGCCGACCACTATGCTGTTGCTATGCGAGTTGTCAGCTCGTACGGCCCCGTTTAAACTCTGCTACCCAGTATTTCTTTTAGTAATGAACAAAGGAGCTGACTTCCCCAGAGAAGAATGTAACTCGCCTTTAATATTGGTTGCACTGAGATCTTTCAGATGGAAATATTGAATTACATAACGGTCACCAATTTGTTTCCATGTTGACAAATTCACAAGGATCATTTACTTTTGATGGCTCAAATAAAAATATTAAACAACGTGACGCCTTGAAACTTAAAATATATGTTTTATAAGGTTTCCACTTTTCACCATAATAATTTTTTTCAAACCACCGGTACCATCTATACACCAGTCCGGCTAGTTTTGGAACCGCCCTCGTAAAAAGTAAGCTCAGTAATATATAGTTTTGCTTCTTTCATTGTGCGTTAATTCAGAACACTCGTTGCTACGAACTCACCGAGTTTACAAACCCCTGTTGTGGCTCCGCACAGTTTGGCTCCTTTGCAATTAGACGATGAGTGAAGATATGTGCCAGTTCACCTGACTGGTTACGTAACGTCTTCAAACACCTACATTTTTCAAATATATCTCTTTTCCAGTATGTTGAACACACAGTCGCAAAGTTCTCACACCTTTTCCAAATTACCAAGCAGTTATTGCCTTAAGTTTGCGCTTCTTTGCACTTCATCTGTACTTACAAGAAAAACCGACTTAATTAGAAATTTGTTATTTCGACATATTAATCGATTTGTAGAAACTCGCTATTGTAGGAATTTGTTACAACTTTCAAAATATAGGCTTATTCAACGTTGTCAGCTGTTAAATACCTGTCATCTGAAGTGTTATTTATTTAGTGAAACGTTTGCCAGTTACGAATATGTATCATTTAACAATTTAGGAAGGCGTAACAACTACAAAAGTAGTGGTTCAAACGTAGGCTTTCAATCGAACAAAATTTTCTTCAGCGATTAAGTTCATTTCTCAACTGGTAGTTACGTCAACAAGCAAAATTGTGGCATATGAGGATAGGAGGAACTAAAGGGTGTCCCAACAAGAACGCAAGATTTAAATTTTAAATAAAACACAGATATTTAAAAAAAATCGTGAAACTTTATTGTATCGTCAAGTAGACAGAATGAGGTTATGTATGGAACAACACATCGGGCAGATGGCCGCCGCGGTTTTGCTGGTACACACGCGATCTTTTAATGAAAATTTCAATGACCGTTTTGCATAAATGCTGCCGTACTTCATTTATGCAGCGTCCAATTTCCTTTTCTAAGACTTGATTCGTCGTCGGTTTATTCGCGTAAACCATCGACTTCAAAAAAATCCAAAGAAAAAAGTCCAATGGAGTTAAATCGCACGATCTAGGCGGCCAATTCTGGTCTCCAAAACGCGAAATGACACGACCGGGAAATGACTGATGCAGCAATTGAATTGTTTCTCTGACTGTATGACATGTGGAGCCGTCTTGTTAAAGCCACTTGCCCTCCACATTCATTTCTTCAATTCTAGGCACGAAAAATCTGGTTATCATTTCACGATACCGACCACCATTGACTGTTTAAGCTTGAAATAGCTCATTTTCATAAAAAAAGCCCAAAATTCACACCACACAGTGACACGTTGAGGATGTATTTGCTTCTCGTGAATCACTCGAAGATTTTCCTCACCCCAAATGCGACAATTCTGCCTATTGACGAAGCCATCAATATGGAAATGGGCCTCGTCACTGAAGATGATTTTATCGGCAAAATCAGCATTTTCATATTGTCTCTCCAATACCCAATTAACGAACTTCCTTCACTGTCCATGATCAGCTGGCTTCAGTTCCTGAGTCAATTGAACTTTGTATGCATGAAGATGCAAATCTTTCGTCAAAATTCGCTGCATATTTGAAGACACCAATTTGCTTAGCTCGGTGTCGAATTGAGGTGGATGGAGTTTGAGCGACATCATCACGTACAACTGCGACATTTTCGGTCGATCGACCTGGTCGAAGGCGCTTTGTTGTCTTTACATCACTAACAGACCCAGTTTTGGCAAATTTATCCATTGATCTCTTTACAGTTGACTCTGTTGGAGCATTATTGTGACCCCAAATTGATCGCAATTTGTGAACTGTAGCCGCAAAACTTTCACCATTTTGGTAAAACATTTTCACAATAAGAATGTGTTGTTCATTCGTGTAACGCTCCATTTTTACTAACCTCGTACTTTCTACTAGCAAACAATAACAATTGTTCAAATCTCAAACAATGACACTTCTAATGGCGCCAAATTTAAATCTTGCGTTCTTGTTGGGACACCCTTTAGTAGCGATTGTGGAAAGCCATTGCATGCGGAAAAAGTGAGTGTTTGGTGCTCTTTATGGTCTGGGGCTGTAATTGGGTCGAATTTTTTTGGTAGTGCCTTTAAAAGGCCCTACTGTTGCAACCAATCTAGAGGCGGTCATTTAAATAACATTATATTTCGTACATAATGACAAGGTCCAGGCAATATAGTGAAATAAAAGTTTCACTGAAATCATAGCTTTATGTGTGTTTTATTTAACTTTGATGGAAAACGTAAACTGGATAATTCTACATAGGAAAATTTGCAGTCACTTTTAGATCACAATATATGTTTTAACAACATTAGCATTGATAACAAAATATACCTATAAGTTCTTACTTATAGGTATATCAATTTGTAGAGATATTAACTAATTTGTCAAAAATCGTTATTTTTGAAAACTTATGAACTATATTGAGTTTTGGAGTAAGGATTGAACGAAAATATGCGTCAAAATAAGTGCGATAGTAATAGCAGATAAATCCGACTTTGTCTCAGCTTCACGTAAGTCGTTATTTTCTTGCGAGCACAGATATTATGAATTGGTTATTGCGATGTTAAATTTTTAAACACCTTCGCATAACATACAAACTGTTGCTCATTCTGTACAAAAAAAGGGGAACATCATGCAAACACTGCATAATACCGAAATTCTGTTAAGAAAGCACATGCTAACATTTACGATAATGCTTAACATTCCTAATGTTGTAATAAAATGAAATTGTCTGTTAACACAGAAAGAAATTGGCTGTTAAGGCTCTCTAGCTTACACGACCATACGAATCTCTCAAGTTGTTAGATGGTCATAATGACATTCAAATGAACACAAATCTGTTGTGCCTCCCATATGTAGTTGCAAAGAAAATAATAAAGATGACTTTATGGTGCTCTTTTTCTCTAGTTTTCTTTCGAGACTCTCTGAAATGATTATGAACATCTTCGTTATCTTTGTTAAGTTGAGTGTTTTTCCTTCTCTGCGTACAGCGCATGCGTTCTCCCGCCAAATGTGTTGAATTGAGTACTTGTACGAGTGTAAGTGAGTGTTTGTGTGTTCGTGGAGAAGAATCACTTATTTTGACGAAAGCCCACTGGCGCTAATAAGCAACACAAGCAGCAGTTTATTGTGGCACGTGTATACATAATGTACAGCAGTTTGTACCTTACGCATCCATCCATCCATCCATCCATTCAGCCATCCATTCGAACCAACCAACCAACCAATCTACCTGCGACGTAGCTCACTCAGCCAACCAACCTCGGTACCCAACCCCCCCAAAAGGTGGGGAAGGAATAAAGGTTGTTACAAATACAAACACATGCAAAGGAAATTTCGGTGAATAAAATGAAAATGATGAGAATGTGGTAGTGAGTGGCGCCAAGTGCAAGTGTGAGTGGGTAAGAGGTAGTGAATGAGGTGGCTGGAGCATAAAGCACTAGTATGTACTACATTACATACCTTTGTCAAGGTGTATATAAATACGTGAATGTTTGCCCGTGTGTGTGTGCGTGCGTGTGTATGTTAACTGCTTTACGTTACCAATACTACCACCAATGATGGCAATGTAGCTCCTACTCCGATTGCCACCGTTCGTTCACCAAGACAAGAAGTGCAAAATGAAGACCTGTGTAGCATCTGTTGGTGGAATACCTATGTGTTGATGTGCGTTTGGGTGTGTGTGTATGTGTGCTAGTGTACTTTAAGTATATAAAGGAACCTATTTTTGTTGTGAATGAATGCTAAGAAAGAAGATATATGTGATGGTTGAAGGAACGGTCGCTTAGATGGATGAACTAAAGGACTCTAGAATGGATGGATGGCTAGATGGATATTTGAAACTAGGATAATGGTGTTTGTTGTGTTTTATGTGTGTGTGTGTGTGTGTGGAATGGAAAACTTTTGGCTCCTCAGTGAAATTTAATGGTTTACCAAGGAAGGTTGTTTTAGGTAGACAATGTGAAACGTGGATTACTTTGGCCAAAGCCAGAGGGAATGCGTGTATGTGTGCGAGTCTATATATATGCGTGTGTGAGAAAAATTGTAGCTGTTTTGGTATAGACGTGTATATACAGTGGCGGTTAAAATAATTACAAACTTCATCATAATAAAACATGGCAGTTCATTGTGTCAAGACGTTTGAGGTGTATGTTAAATATATGATGATGCTTTTGGTGACGTAAATGTTGCGATAAAGATGAAAATCGTGATAAAAAGAATTTATATACTAATTTATTATAATCCCATGTATGATTGCAATATGGCATTTAATGACCTATTTATTCAGAAGTAGACTACCAAATTATTGTACTGGCGGCAACAACTATAATTTTTGGGCAATAATAAAAGATTTAGATTGTATTAAACAATTTTTTTTTGTTAATTATATGGAACAATTTTAGGCATTTTCAAGGTATGAAATTGAAATGCATTTTTAAATATAATTAAATAATTTATTCACATTGCATTCGATAAACGCGCAATATGGATCACAAAATTAGGTGTCGTAACAAGTACTTTACGTCGATTGTGATAACATATGTAATTTGATGATATATGGAAAATGTTTGTCGGAATCAAAATATCCTTGCTCTGCTCTAAAATATTCTATTTTCATGTTTTAAGGTTGTGGCTATCTTAAAGACCTGACCATCACAATTTTTTATTTTACTGGAATAAGAAGATATCTATGAAAAAACAGGATATTCCTTAGGAATACTCAGTTGGGGAATTCACCGTTACACTGTCTGGCAATATTGCAGTTCTTTAATCATTTCATAATTTGTCCAACACACATTTCATGAAAAAAAAGATCTCTGTAGTTTAATACAAAATTGTTAATGTATTTTTTTACCAACACAAAAGAGAATGTTAAAATTCCGTTCAAAAAGTCTACTTTGAATATCCTTGAAGATTTCCACTAACAAAATTTAAATGTATTTACGCTCTAGAAGTAACGGATTCATGCAGTAATCGAATTGTTCCTCGGGCTGTATGACATGCAGCATGTTGACCGCATGTCGTCCATATCCACATTTCATAACGTGGGGACAAAAAGGGTATTACAAAATCTGCGTCAAATAATGACACAATGCAGACACATTCCTTCAATTTCCGAATCTCAAATGCGACAGTTTTGACAATTAACAACCCAACGAATTAGGCCAGCGAATAGAGTCACGTTGCGGAAGACGATTTTGTGTGAAAAAACAACATCCGCCAGCTGTTGTTTCATAATGCAATCAATGAGCTTTCTTCGCTTTACATAGGCTTCAGTCATTAAGTCAATTGAGCTCCGCAAACATTAATACGCAAATCTTTTCGTAGAATGCCATGTGAGCTGTAGAGAGCTTATCGAAATGCTTATCGAATTAGTGCACTTGGGCTGTCAGGAACACTCTCAAGAACTACTTTACTTTTGAATTGAATGATCTCAAAGATCACTAATTTATTCAGTGTCCCTAAATTTCTTAAATAATCCTTGTTTACAGGTGGTGAAGTTATATCAGTTTTTCGGTCATATGAACTATAACTGTTAAAACATTGCCGCGCACTTTTAATTTGAGGATCGTGCTCAGAAACACTTTTTTCAATTATTTATGACTGCCAGATGAAATCGAGAGTAAGTTGTATGTTTGGTAGTAAAAATTACCGCATTTGGTCACAGTTTATTTGTTCATCATGCCATTTTTTCTCTTCTCGGAGCAAATGACGGCTATGACCGTCGTGACAACTATACGGCATTTGCTTTACTAATTAAAAATCATTCCTATGAATAAAAGAGAGTAAATAGGTGTAAACTTAATACAAGATAATCAATTTGAACAAAATTATCTTTTGGAACTTACTTTACTTATAAAATAGTAAAAATTGAATGAAAAATAATTCAGGAAACAAATTATATACTCGTGCATACAATAAAGTATTATAAATGATAGGATTCGAAGCATTCTGCGCACAATGATGGTTTATGCGGTAAATATTAACATCTATATGAAGTTTCTTTTCTAACTTGCTTGGTCGAACATTGTCTGGAACGTAAAAAGTAAGTTTTACGCTGAAAATCAACAGGAGGAGGTATCTTTTCCAAGAAGTGTTGTTGTGTACAATTTGTGGATGTCAGTGGTAATGAATTTTCGAATTGAATTTAAATTGAATTTCCAGAGATCTCAGTATTAGATAGTTCAATCAGTGATTGTATTAGCAAATCTCTAAACTGTAGGAATGTCTTTGATTTATGAAACTGTCAGTAGATAAAGTAGTCCACGGAGGTTTTGCGTTAGTCTCTCCGTGAAGGCCCACCCACGGTGTGCAACACACTAGGCATATTACAATGTGATTGCCAACGCCCCCCTAGTATAGCCAAGTAAAACTTGAACTATATAGAAAAAGGGGCTGACAATTTTGGTATTACCGCAATTTCTTTCTTCGTATCCAGGAGCTACCAAATTGATTATGCTAGTATGGAACATAATCCCCATTGGCGGAGGTAAAGCCTATCTTACCACCTCTGCCACTCTATGGGTGGAATGAAAAAGACGTTTTTATACCATCGTATGGATTTTTGTTCTCAAATATGGCTGCAGTACCCACTTGAGATCACTTGTGTGTATGTGTAACTCACAGTGACATCGGAACAAATATTTTCACTAATTTATGAAAAAATAAAATGTGCAGTTAGTTAAATGTACAGTTAGTTAGTTACAAATACTTACAGGCTAAATCAACTATGTTTATTTATATGAGTCTCGCCGTGAGCCCTTACTCATGGTGTGCCATCACACATGGGACTGTGTGTCTATAATTCTTTTCTTGGGTATAATTATTTTCTTACTGCGGCAGCCAGCGCCCCGTTAGAGTACCCAAACTAATCCTAAAAAGATTAGTCGAACTACCTTTGACATAAGTAGTAAGTCCCCTTGGAAAAACTTCCTCAGGGCCCGCTCCCTCTCTCAGCCAAAGTACCTTTGAAGTCACTTGGTATGAAGTGAGCTTCATCCCTGTTAAGAGTGAGGTTATCTAGGAATACCTCGATAGACAATGAGCAGTGTTTTTCAACCTTCTGCCTTCCTTCAGCAACGCAAAAGCACTGAAGTGTTCGAGCAACCACAGCCAGCACGATGCTCCCACAAGAGGTCTAACGCAATCGTCCAGGCAAGAGCAATGTTCTTTGGGCCCCTGGTCACCCGTGCTACCAGAAGAGAAGAACCCTCTGGTCAGGGTTTCGCAGACAAGCTACTCTAGTTTTGCTTTATCATACCTCGCATGGAACTGGTAATCCATAATCTATGGCATAGATTTTCAATGTCCGAAGAGAAATATCGGCACAGCAAATTAATGCAATGCTCCTCTAGTCTACTAACCATATTTCTCTACGAAAGGACTCCATGGTCGTACGACTATTAAAATGGAGAAGATAAATCTTCCAATAACTCTTGACGGCTTCTCTATGTACGTTCCTGTTGCCAGGAGAACTTACAGGGTAAATAATTCGTCTTCACAGAAACACAATTTTCAACTGCATGAACTGAAATGCACTAAATATTTGGTGCGACTACCGAATGTTATCGCCGTCGTGAACGACTGTTATAGCCGTCATTTGTCCCCAGGTGCCCAAATGTTTTAAAGCGGTAAAGTATGAGAAAAACGCATAATAGAGAAATTAATATGATGTGCGCACACTACACCTTTTTTCTCGATTCATTACTCAATAATTAACAAGATTCATGAAGTGTACTGACGCGTACTCTTGTTAATTATTGAGTAATGCAACGCGTCAGTACACTTAATGAGTCTTGAACCATCATTTGACAACATAAGCAGAAAATGAAAATGTTCCATTTACATCCTATTTAATTTTTCAACAATCCATATTTTCAAAACCAGAACTGACCCAAAGGAATTATTGCTAACTTATTCGAATTATTCGAATTGCTGCGGCACTAACAATTTATTTATATTTATATAATATCAAAATTATTATTAATATTATATTTGTATTATACTAAACGCTCAGTTGCTTTAAAACAATTCAAATATTCTGCCCATCACTGTACGATATGTACATATACATTTTAGTATATAGGTGCTTGTACGTCCTTATTTTTGGTGTACATATTACTTTAAAGGAGGGTCACAGCTGCTCCAAATGAAATTCACATAAAACACATCAGCAGCAGCAGGACCCAAAGCAAATTTCCAACGGCACCTGCTAAGGCACCACTAAAGTTTTCTTAGCATCATAAGGGGCTGTTGGTTAATGTACCCCACACACACAAAAAAAAAGGGGGAGGCCTTCATCTTGCCTTTTTATTTTTTGCTTCAACGATATCGCTTTCTCTCTCTTTTGCATTAAACACCTTCGCCATTTTTAGCGCCACACACCTCTAGAGGTGCCTCGGCCATAACTTCATCATGATGAGAACAACTAACGTCAGCAGTAGCAACAACAACATTAGCGTACGTAGGTAGACAAAAGCAACAAAGTCTCTCTTTATGCACAGAACTCCTCAAGGATGTAGAAACGAAGAACTCTCTGC
This sequence comes from Philornis downsi, assembly GCA_019455685.1. Lineage (NCBI taxonomy): Eukaryota > Metazoa > Arthropoda > Insecta > Diptera > Muscidae > Philornis > Philornis downsi. The sequence continues at coordinate 1,290,523 of JAHXMU010026488.1, forward strand.
TGCTGAGTGTGTATATCCGTCCGTCTGCGTGTCACTACGACTCTTAGTCATTCAGTCACAATCATCAACACCATCTTTCGGGTTACCTCTGTAATATATACAGCGAACGTATATAAAATTTACATTATATGTACATATGTATATATTAATACACCGATATATATGACCGTCGTCGTCATCATCATCGTCTTCCTCTGCTGTCTGTGTACACCTATGTCTATATATTTATATTCGTGTGTTCTCGTTCTCTCCTCATATTTTGGCTAAGCAAAGGCACCGGAGCAACATAGTAAGAAAAAAAATCAAAGTGAAATTTGTTAAGGTGTGCTAAAGGAAAACTTGGCAGCCAACCAAAAGTAACGAGAATTTTTTTCGTGTTTCGCAACTCAGTCAGCGGGAACGTGAATTCGTTCATTTTGTTTTCATTGTTGGTGTTGAATAGCAACCTCTCTCTTCTTCTCTGCTTAGCCGACGAGCAAAAATACCAACAGACATTGAGCATTTTGATGTTTTGCCGTCGGTATCTGGCAAATATTCTGGCCGCACGTTTCTCTCGAAACATTTCTTGGTGCACGCGCGATTTCTGTTTGCAGGAAGGAGAATGCTTGTTTCAGGAACTTCGATGTTGCCGTGTTCTTCTTCACTGTTTCTTCGTTTTGGCCCCTACATCCTACTTTCTGTTCGTATACGTAGCAAATTCATTTAATTAAGTTACTTTTCCTGCATTTAATAATAATAAAATTGGCTATGTTTTGTGTGTTGTGCAGTTTTGTTCTCTCTTTCGTTCAATTCATCGGTGTATAATTAGCCGTAATATTATTACCCGTAATATACGTGACTTTTAATTGCATACGTTTTAATTAACCGTATTATTTGTTTCTTGGGTACACATCATTACGTTTTTGTGAGTGTTATTGGGAAGAAATGAATTTACGAGTACGTAGAATATTCCATGGTTTTCTTTTCAATACTTACTATAGAAATATATTTGGGCGTATGATTGATGTTGATGAATGGTTACTAATACGACATGGAGTACGATCTTGAACAGGTTTACAAAATCGAAAAATGGCATTTTATTGATTGAAAACTTATCAAAATATTATTATTTGTTCTTTTTTTCATTTATTATATTTATTTTTTATTTATTAATCGAACAATAAATTAAATCTAAAAATGGATTTTGAGTTGTATCTCAAGATATTCCAACAACTGAATCTTGTTGACATCATTTTGAGCTTCTATGGTGTTGCCTTCAAAGTATATTGGTCCCGTCGGGATTCTTTTCGGAGCTTTATTGAAAATTATGCTTTAGGTTTTGTGAATGCTAATCTTAATTTTCCATTTTTTTAAGTATTTGTTGGACATTCTTTTCCATCGTTAACTTGCCTTATGAAATTAGCGCCGTATCGTCTGCGTAATGAGCAATGTCAACTTCCTTAGGAGCTTTGTTGCAGGCCATAAAATTATTTTCCATTCTTAACTTGCCTTACGAAATTAGCGCTGTATCGTCTGCGTAATGTGCAATGTGAACTTCTTTAGGAGGTTTGAAATCCGAAGATCGAGTACAAAGTTGGTGATAAAATTAATACTTGAGGTAGTCCTGCCGAATTATTTTTTAAACGACGGGATACTCTGACCAACCGAAACCGCAAATTTCCTATTGTCTAGAAAGTTGGTGATAATTTTACCCAAAAACTGTGTCACATCTGCTACAACTAATTCTAAAAAGTAGACCCTGATGCCATATAATGTCGAATGCTTTCTGAACATCAAGTAATATTAACCCTGGTGACTTTTTGTTGCGCTTGTTCCTAATTATTTTGTTTTTTATTCCACCAATTTGGTGAAAAGTGCTATGTTCTTTTTTAAACCCAAATTGCTGTGAGATGTGGCAACCTCATCTATCCTATAATGAATGAATTTTTCCTAAATTGCTTAAGAGACGACTTATTGATCTGAAGCTGGTAGGATTACATGAGGGTTTGTTGGCGAATACTTTCGCTTTCTTAAATGCCGTAGGAAAATAATTTAGACCACAGTTTTCGCGCAGTGGTAAAAATACTTTCTATTTTACTGTGAGAAAGTTCAGAGAATTTCTTACAAACAAAAAAGCTTAACTTATATAAAGAGAAACTGAAAAACATTGAAATCTTTATGCAGAAACATTAATACTTCAATCCACAATGAATTTTGTGGTTACACAAAGAAAAAATTATTCAGAAATTTAAAAAGACTGACTTTAATACATTAAGAAAATTTAATTAATTAAATAAACCGTATTGGGTTTTCCCTACTAAGTAAAAACGCTTGCAAATTATGTAAATTCTATAAGAGAATAGCAAAATTATAAAGAAAATCAACTTCACACAATATCGTGGTCTTTCTCATCAATGTTTAGAGGCGATGTCGGATTTTGAATACAGGTTAGATTGTCTTATAAGATTTGCCTTGTGCAGATGATTTTAAATCCATATATGTGGAAATTGGGGACGAACAACAGAGACGATTCGTTCGACCGAGGAAAAGAGATTACAGGGACAACAGGAATCAAAACACAGGGAAGACGAACGACAGAATAGAAGAAGGCGGAGAGTCGTAGTTCAACCGTTGTGCTAAGAAGACGTAAATAGACGGACAAAAGTCGCTAAAATTTTAATTTAATACAAGTGTTTATTTTAAGTTTGAACTGAATTAGAATTAAATCATATTTCACTAATTATTTTAAATAAAACTTGAATTTTATAACTAATATTAAATTAGGAAAGTGAAATCCTACACATATAATAGAATCATATATAAAGCTTGATAAAATATATTTATCTGGAAAAACACACATTTCTTATTTTAAGCGTCTTTTTGAACCTTAAAGTTCATGGTAAAATAGTAAAAAAGTTCAACATTTTTTTTTCTTTTTTTTTATTTTTGAAAAATTTTAATATTTTTTTATTTTCCTGAGTAATTTTAATTACCTAATCATCAATTTTATTACCTAATCACTTGAAGTTCATACTAATTTGTATAAAATACGAAAAAAATTGCAACTGATCGGATCAAATGCAGACTGCCCTGTTTAATACAGCTTTCAAATCATCATTTACTGTAGATTTTTGTAATAATTTCAACAAGTTCAGTTCGGTTAAGAATATATAAATTAATTGCAAACTTTTCATACAATGCAATATTACTGCTTGTTGCGATGAGCAGAAAATTACAGATATAACATTCATGCATCTCTTTTTCTTCTCCTTCAAACGAAATTAGAAGAATCACTATTAGGTCTGGACAGAACCTTCAAATTCTAAGCTTTGCTACAGAAATCTTATAAATTTTCACGGGGCAAACACAGGTTGTAACAATACTTTCTTTAGGATAAATGTAATTAAGTTTTCTTTAGAATGCAAGTATTGTATGGCAAATAACTCGCCGGGTATTGAGAATAGGCTTCAAATGTATAATTTTATAAAGAGTGTCCCAACAAGAACGCAAGATTTTTAATTTGGCGCCATTCGAAGTGTCATTGTTTGACATTTAAACAATTGTTATTGTTTGCTAGTAGAAGGTACGAGGTTAGTAAAAATGGAGCGCTACACAAATGAACAACGCATTCTCATTGTGAAATTGTTTTACCAAAATGGTGAAAGTTTTGCGGGTACAGTTCGCAAATTGCGATCAATTTGGGGTCACAATAATACTCCAAAAGAGTCAACTGTAAAGAGATTAATGGATAAATTTGCCAAAAATGGGTCTGTTAGTGATGTAAAGACAACAACGCACCTTCGACCACGTCGATCGACCGAAAATGTCGCAGCTTGAGCGTGATGATGTCGCTCAAATTCCATCCACCTCAATTCGACACCGAGCTCAGCAAATTGGTGTCTCCAAATCCACTATGCAGCGAATTTTGACGAAAGATTTGCATTTTCATGCATACAAAGTTCAACTGACTCAGGAACTGAACCTAGCTGACCATGGACAGCGAAGGGAGTTCGTTAATTGGGTATTGGAGAGACATGAAAATGTTGACTTTGCGGATAAAATCATATTCAGTGACGGGGCCCATTTCCATCTTAATGGCTTCGTCAATAGGCAGAATTGTCGCACTTGGGGTGAGGCAAATCCTCGAGTGATTCACGAGAAGCAAATGCATCCTCAACGTGTCACTGTGTGGTGTGGATTTTGGGCTGGAGGAATCATTGGACCTTTTTTTTTATGAAAATGAGGCATTTCAAGCGCAAACAGTCAATTGTGTTCGGTATCGTGAAATGATAACTAGTTTTGTCGTGCCTAGAATTGAAGAAATGAATGTGGAGGGCGTGTGGTTTCGACGAGACGGCGCCACATGTCATACAGCCAGAGAAACAATTTAATTGCTGCATCAGTCATTTAAATCTTGCGTTCTTGTTGGGACACCCTTTACAAATTCAAGTGGTTGTATGAATAATGTCAAATTTCAATCAATTTTTCTTTGGGATGTAAACATTGTATGGCAAATAACTCGCCAGGTATTGGGAATTGGCTTCCATTGCATAATTTTATACAAATTCTATCGCCTATATAAATAATGCTAAATAACAGATTATATTATATCTATATAGTCGTAATTTAGTGGCCATGGAATTTACCAGAAATAAGGAAAACCTTTTGATTTAGGAAAAGTGTAACATGTAAGTTGGATTTTGCATTATATTAGATTGCGAATGTGACAAATTGCTAACTTTAGGTAAGTAACGTTGAAGTTATAAGACGGTAAATAATACTAAAATTTTGCAGTTCTGTGGGGTAACAAATTATTTTCCATTGAATTTTTGGATGGGAATGGAAAATCATACACATTCGTTTTTACCACAAAGTGTAAAAACAAGTTACTGGCACTGATCGGTTATTGGAAACGCCTTAAGAAAGGGCTCTCGCAATTACTATTTTACTACGCATAAGGTCATATAAGTAGCGCCAAGTTTGCTATTATTTAATTTGAGAGTACTGCCCATCAAATCTGTACATCAAAAACAAATGATATTGCGTATTATGGGGTTTTCCGCCGTGCCAAACTACCAACAGGGAATATTGGTTGAGTGTTATGCGTCATTTCGGCGAAATTATTTGCATATGGAGCTAGGATTTATGAGCAGAAAATTGTTAGTTTTTATCGTTATTAAAAAGAGTATCCCGAATAATGTAGCACCTTTGAAATCTGTGTGATTACAAACAAGATGCTGCAACACTTGTCAAATAATCAGGCCTGCTATGGCAGAATTGCAGCAAAAATTTCTCATTAAGCTGATGTCACACATTCCTTTGGCTTCCGGGGCCTATTGGCCCTACTTCACCTATTTTTTTTCTTGTAAACAGGAAGTATTCAAAACAAAATTGAATGCATTCGAAACAATGCATTCGAAAGATAATTAAAAGAATTCCCGATACAACTCTTTACACATTAAAAGACATCGAATAACACAAATTTATTATTTGTCAAAGAAAAAAAATTTATTATAAGAATTTTGAAAAAAAATATTACTTGAGTTACTTAATGTAGCAATATCCATATCTGGAAACATTTATGAGCATATTCCATGTTTTTTCCCAATACTTCAGCGGATAGAATTGCTATATCTTCTCCAATATCGACTTTTAAGACTGATGAGGTATGCGCCTCGCTAATATAAAGGCGAGTCATCTAATGAAACACCAAGAAAAATGTCAACAGCACGAAAATCGGGCCATGAAAGGATTACTTTTATGGCGCCCTTTATCTATCGAACTCTGTGTTAGACGAGAAGAATTCTCAGCGGTGAGTCTAGGAAGATAAGTAATATTTGAATAGAATTACAGAGCTCATTGCAGTTTTGCTAACTGAGGAATGAATGGTGGTACTAGATGCAATGCAACCATACAGCGATGAACATATAAAGCACCTAAGAAATCGACTAGTCTAAGAAAAGGCATTAATTTTTAACATACATCGCCGAGCAAGGAGGTTATTTAAATTCAAAAACTTTTAAAAATCATTTTACTTTTTCAAATAGAGAAAAAAAGATGTATTATATGATTTTTTTTTTTAATTCTGTATTTATTACAATCTGTCCTTGGACATTCAGTAATATTTACATTGGCCTACATACTACTTATATACTAAAATTTTATTTTTGTTCGGGGACACTTCCTTGAGTGTCCCTACTGCTATATTCGTCCTGAGTAGCCTGGTCCTGTGTGGTTCTCCTCCTTAGTCTGGTAAATAATGGCGTTTCGTTCATCAGATTGGACGCCAGCTGATTCGGATGTTGTAGAATACGATTCATGTATCTAGCGGAGTATTTTTGGACTTCTTTCTTAATGAAGGCTGTTTTCAATTCTCTATGCAATTGTTTGTTCGAAAAGTATCTGGGTGCACCAGTAATGGTTCGCAGTACTTTGAATTGAAAGCGTTGCAATATTTCAAGGTTGAAGTTTGCTGCAGTCCCCCATAACTGGATTCCATATGTCCATATGGGTTTTATAGATTTTATAGATTTTTAATTTGTTATCTAGGAATAATTTGGATTTGCCATTCAAAAGCCAATTTAAGGATCTTAATTTGAGCCCCAAGGTCAGTCTTTTTGTAAATATATGTTTTCTCCAAGTCAGTGTTCTGTCCAAATAAATGCCTAGATACTTTGCATCATTTGCTTAAGGTATTTCAACATTATTAATAGACACGGGAGGGCAACATCCTCTCCGAAGTGTAAACGTTACCTGAACCAATTTCGTTTTGTTTGCCTTTATTCTCCATTTCTGCAGCCATTTTGTTATGATATCGAAATGATTTTGCAATTTTTTAGAAGCTTGATCCAGGTTGAAGTCAGTGGCAAGAACAGCTGTATCGTCTGCAAAAGTTCCGATAAGAGTCCCTTCTTCTGTGGGTAGAGCCGAAGTGAAAATCAGATATAAGGTAGGACCAATAATGGTGCCCTGAGGTACTCCCGCATGCGATTTAAGCATGTCCGACATGTCTTTGCCGTGTTTAACAAAAAAAGGTCGTTCAGATAAATAAGATTTCAGAAAAATTAAGAAATTCGTGGGTAACATTTTCCTCAATTTGAATAGTAAACCTTTGTGTCATAACCTATCAAAAGCTTGTGAAATGTCCACAAATGCTGCATTGCAATACTTTTTCGTGTCGAAAGATTTATTTATCAGTTCAACTAATCTATGAACCTGTTCAATCGCCCCATGTCCCTGTCTAAAACCAAATTGGTGATCAGGTATTAGTTTTTTGGACTCTATTATAGGGTTTAATTTTCAGAGAAATAAAATTTCGAGGACTTTTGATGGTATAGGTAGGAGGCTTATGGGCCTATAAGAAGAGGTTTCTTCAGGTGGTTTTCCTGGTTTTCGTATCATTTTCACCTGAGATATTTTCCATTGTGGCGGAATGTTCAACTTTAAAATGATTGCATTGTATATTCTTGTTAGAAGCTGTAAGCCCTCCTGAGGCAATTCTTTTAAGACTTTAGCAATGATCATGTCGTATCCCGGGGCTTTTCGGTCTTTTAAATCAGCAATTATATTTTTAACTTCGTAATCTTCATTTAGAAAGTTGTGCAGCTCATTTAAAAAAAGTATCATTACCATGTTGTTCATTAGGTATGAACACTTTCTCCAGATGTTATTATATGAATTTAAAAAAAAAAGTTATTTGAATTACTTAATGCAGCAATATTTACGACGTTTATTTTTGAATAATTAAGCGTACAAAATTCGATTTTACATTAATAAAGCAATATATAATCGCATTTATTTTTAGGTAAGTACTGTTTGTCGCGATAAGTGTGAAATTCTACATTTTTGAAATTCTTTAAGACAGTTGTGAACCAGTTTTGATGATGAAGTAGTAAAGTAAAACGTAAACATATATTCTGAGATTGTGTCATTGTAGGCAACCATACTACAAACCACCAGAAATTATAAAAACTGTAATGAAAGCGTTTTGAAAGTGACAGTATATTGATATTCAAACTGTTGTGTGTATATTCGTTGTTACTTAATTACACCGATATACCCACTATCTACAGTTTTATTGAAGTTATAAGAAAGTTAAAGTTGTTTAAGAGTGTTTAAGGTATCTTCTATGGGTTTGTAAATAAATTTAATGTTGTTTTTTTATTTAACATTTCAGCTCCAAATAATTGATATAGAAACTCTGCTCCAATAATTGATGTAGAAATTTTTGAAACCCTAGTTTTGTAACTTGCACGTAATATAGCAAAAGCCTTTACAAAATTTCAGTTTCTTTTTAGTTTACATATTGTAAATTTGTTTGTAGTTTTATTAGAAATTTGCTTGTTATTCACTTTTTAAACAAAAACTCGAATCGTTTCTTACCTGGAAACCTAACTTATTTCGTTTCTCTATTGAAACGATTCAATGAACGAAAATATAATTTTATGCAGTTTTTTCTAATCAGTTTTTTTCTAATAATTTTTTTCTGATCTAAATCAGAACTGAAATCGAATGCGGTTCTATTTCTTGGCTGAGAAAAAAGCCTGGCGCCAAACTGCAAAAGGTAAATTTATTTTTTGAATTTACGATACGATATTATGTGTACTCTTAACTGGGAAATTTTGAATGAAATGCAAGCCAAACTTTTCATAAACCATATCAGAATTAAAATTGTTTCAAAATTAGATCCGATTGCACAAATCAAAATCTAAATTACAGTTGAACTTCTTTAACTCGAATCACCATTATCCTAAAATAAAATCCGACTTATGGAGAATTTGAGGAGATTTCGAGTTATGGAATTGCATACATATACTGTACATTTGTTAATTTTTAGTCTTAAGAAAACACACGCCCTGCATTAAAATTCAATCAGTTTTATTTTAGACATACATACATACACAGATATATTTATTTAAAATATGTTGTTATTTTTTTGCTGAATGGGTTCTTTTTTGTCGTGAGTATGTAGTAACTCTATTTTATTTAGCGCTTTATAGTGCTCATCGTTTGTATTTTCATTTGTTTGTAAATACAAGTATAAATTGTTTAAGGAATCCTCCACAGTTTTTCTGGATGGTTTTCTAATAACTTCTTCCACTGAACCCTCCTCATCACTATCTGATAAGCTTTCACTATGAGTTATTAAATGGTTAGAGCACTGTTGGACTATATCGTCATCTGTAGGATAACTTGATATAACAACATCATCATAAACTTTAATGTAATCGAGAAGAGTCCCATTGGAAGTTATATGATTCAAACTTAGCCAGGCTTCATAGTTCGCTTCCATAAAGTTGAGATCTTCATTAGGATTGCTTAAGAACATTAAAGGTATGTCATCCTCTTCGAGAAAAATTCGACATACAGAAGCTTGTGCCATCATTTTTATTTAAGTTATGGAGAAATTCAAGTTATGGAAGTTCGAGTTATGAAAGCAAAACTAAAGGGAATTCACCACATAAGCGCTCTTGACACTACATTTGCTTCGACTTAAAGAAGATTTTAACTTATAGAAGTTCAAGTTATAGAAGTTCAACTGTATTTGTAATTTACATTAGAATGTAGGAAACAGAAACAAAATTCAAGACAATTTTGAGTCAGTTTGCAAAATCAAAATAAAAATGTTGCATATTTTTGAATTGTGCACCACAAACTGAAATAAATCAAAACTAATTTCGGATTTGATTTGGATTTTTTCAGTGACGTCCCCCGCTATTAGTAATAGGTAAAATTTGAAGGTGTTCAAAATCGACCATAGATTTTCCTGCAATTATTGTTATCTATTCGAATGCTAATTTCAATCTAGGTTATTTAGATCTTAGCTGCTCAAAATATATTATTTTCCAAAAAAGAGAGAGAGTCTTAAGCCCAGTTTACACTGTCATGTCTTATATGCATTAAACTGTCTATGTTTATGAAATGATTGCCTAATTTCCAAAATGTTTTCCTGTTTTCGTTACTTCGTTACATCAATCGTTTTCATTTTCTACAAGCATTTAGTGTACGAGTATTAAGTTATTATGATCATCTGACCGTATGAGTAATACATATAAATAAATACAAATCAATCATACGCATGACTGAATGTAATACTTTATTATGGCATTATGGGCAAAAAAACAAACAAAACAAAATCGAATGTAAATTGATTACACGCAAATAACAGCAATAATTTTCATTTTACTACTTGATAGTAATATTTTAAAATTTAAGAAATTTTTATCTTACAAACTTGTTATGTTATTGAAATATAAATAGTTTAACACTCTAACTTATCCATAGTAAATTCACATGGAATGTAACATAATAAGGCTGCAGTGCATTTCACCATCCACAGGTTGAAAATAAGTAAAATTTGGTTGGATTTCTGCAATGTTGCTATACATGTGGTGTGCTCAATGGTACAAATCATTTATCAAAGTTTAAACCTTAACTGAATGCAAATGAAGAAGATTTGATTGAATTCTTATAGTGCGCGTAAAAATAGATTGCATCTGCTTGTGAAAATGCAAAAACATTTAATATGTAAAGACAACTTTAGAAAAATAAATATGATCACAATTTTTTAATATGGTATATTTATTTATTTATTACTGGCTTGTAATTCAAAGCCTTCTGGCCAATTATAAGTAAATTATAATATGCAACAATTCATCTATTAGATTGAATCTGCTCAATATAATAAGTTAAAAAAAAACATGTAATAAAAATTAAATATAAAGTTTATAAAAATATATGAAATTATGATCATTAAAGACAAAAAAAAAGTATGGAAAAAAGACTAATTCAAAAGTTAGAAGTTAATCGGAATATAATCTTGAAATATAAGATAATCGGTATGTTCAGTAGTTTAATTGAAAACAAAATTTTACAGTAAAGTTTGAAAGTGTTGTAGAATGTGCCTTTTGTAAGAATCAGGACATAATTTAAAACTTTTTAAATGGCTTAGTAGTAAATTGTAAATTCGAGCTACTCTTACTACAAAAGCACGACACATGAGTGTGGTTATTTTAGGAATAAGAAGCTGCTTATTACCAGTGGAATGTGAAAAATTGAAAAAAAATGAATTAAAAAGAAATTGAGGACTACACAATCGAACAACTTTATAAAATAACAGCAAAGACCTAAAATCTACATAATTTTTAATTTTTAAAATTTAATTTTTAATATAGTTAAGGAATTTATAAAAATTGTAATTGTGCAAACATGAAGAAATTTAATTTAATTTCTCAGCCTAGCATTTAATTTTTAGAAAAACCGCAGGGAATCGAATTTACTTGTCCACATGATGCGATTAGATTACTCTATTTCGGTATTGCTTAGGTCACTCATTGGTTACAACAAATTAAAAGTTACGTTTTCAAAACTTTATTATTTTAAGAATGAAAAGTAGACAAATTTGAACGAGCGAAAAAATGTACTTAAAATAGGGTGTTCGACCACGGCAATATCCCTTATATAGTCGATAGTGAGCCGCTTTTAATCGCAAATCATCCACAGCTTCAGGCATGAGTTTTGTTACGATTCCGTAGTGTTTCTTTGCATCACCTTATGTGGCATCTATCCAGCGAACATCTTATTGTATCCAGCATTATTCAAATGGTTCCAAGCTGTTTTTCTGTGTTGTGCTCAGTTCTTTGGCAATAGAAATAATGCTTATATTTGAGATTTCCATTATTTTATCGAAATTTCCAGAAATTGACATTAAAATTACTGGAAGTTAATCGATGAACCAAAATTCTGAGCGATTGTCTCTAACAGTATAAGGATCTTAAACACTATTCGCCTTTATCGAAGAAAAAGTTATGAATATGGTATATTTTCTTTGGCGCGGCTCAAGCAATGCTGAGACAAGCAATCACAATACCGTCCAAGAAGGTTTTTGAGCACGAAATATTTCTATTTCTAAATAAAATATTTAATATTTTTATATTTCTAATGCCATCTAGCGTAACCCGATTGTACTTATACAACGCGAGATAAAGATTTCTAAAGCCATCTGTGGGAAAAAATAATGAATATCTGTTTACTATACTTTATACAATAAACTCAAAGTGGTTTTCCAAATTCGGAACAAAAACCTATGTTCAACTAAACTTTGTTCTATTTTGGTGGCGTGTGATTAATAGACAATTTAATTGAATTATTCGTGCATGCCGTGGAAATCGATAATAGCAACTCCTAAGTCCCATAACATTCAGACCTACATTTTTACCGACTTGAATATAGGATTCAGCTCTATTCATCCAACACAAGACTTCTTCATCCTGAAACCGTCATGTTTCGCTGCAACGTTCCTCTTTCTTACAGTCGGCATTACGAGCAATTGTTATAAATATTAATAAAGCATATTTTATACAAAAGAAAACCCTCAATTATAAGAGTGCCAAGAATAAATTTTAAAGAGTTGTATCGCCAGAAATGTAACAGAAAATACAGAATTTAACTTCCACTTGCTCTCACACACAAAACGACTACGCTCAACAAGCAAAATAGTTTTCCTTATTCCTATGAAAAACGACCAAATATCAGGAAGGGAATGAAAAGGACTTCGAGAAATACGACTAAGATGAAATGAACGAAAATGTTTGTAACGGGGGGTCTAGAATGATGACGTCGTCGTCGTTGTCAACAATTGAATGACAACTGGCACAGAGCACAAGTGCACACCGAACTTGGAGTTAAGTCAGAGCAAAAGGAACCTAACGGAGACCATTAAAGAGTACGGCCACAGATGAGTGAGCACATGAGCATAATGAAGACACAGAAGCAAAAGAAGAGGAAGAAAACGATGATGATGATGATGATGAAGAGTTTTTGGTTAATGATGATGGCGATGAGATGAAACTACAACAAATGTTGAGTAATCTAACTCTGTGCGAAAGGATGACACGAAAGGTACCTACACAGCGACTATAACAAAACAACTACAATAATAACAACAATACAGTCATTAGCAATACTTTGCCGTAAAATTCTGCTGGTGTGTTAGTATCGGGGATTGAGTGTTGGCAGTGGTGTGGACACTTGTTTTGTGTGGAAGTCTTCGAAACTCGTTATGCGCATATGTTGATTTTTTCATGTTGATGTTGTTACTGTTGCTGTTGTTGTGGATATACTCTTATGCTCCCTAAATTGTGAGCGCACATAGATGTATCAGCGTCTGTGTGTACGTGCACTTTCCTTTACACTTATTCGTCCTGTTGTCGGTTGTTAGTTATTACCAACACATGTGCACGTTACCTTTTGTTGTGTCGTATACGACCAAGGCTACCGTTAAGGTTCCTTGCCACCGTCTTCAATGAATTGTTGTTATTGCTGTAACAACAAAATTAGGAGCATCGGTGCTAGTGGCAGTAGCAGCAGCTGCTGCTGTGGCAACATTTCATCTCTTTATTTCATTTTTTTTTTTTTTTGTTAAAACATACGAAGGTATCTCGTTATGTTCGTCCAAGGTAGAGGTAGGTAGGTGTCTCTGTTTATCTGCCCCCGATGTTCTCCGATGTTGCATACGATTAAGGTGGCTCAAGGTGGTTGGGGTCGATTTTCGTTCTTCGTTTCTCACGAGCGCCAAGAAGGTAAATACAAATGAGCTTTTTAGACTCCACCTTTATGTGCACACTGACGTACACTCATACACTCGAGCAATACACCTCTCAACATATACTGGTACAAAACAACCCACCTCTCTCAATCAGCACACACAAACGCACACATATAGATACACTCTCTTAGGTGGCAACTATACCAACAACCAACAAGGTAGTCAGGTGTACTCCCCACTGATGCCCCATTAGCTATTACATTTACATGGAAGATACCGGGGCGAGAGGAGGACTCTGGGGGCAAAACGTTCCTTTTGCCATTCTATTCCTTTCTTTCTTTCGTTTCTTTAAACATTTAATGTTACTGTTGCTTGCCTTGTAAGTGAGTAAACGTGTTTTTTTACACATTTTACTCACCGTAACGAGCTTATTTGCGTATGTGTGTTACGCTACACAAATACAACAGCACCGCACAACAATTCTCACTGTTTTCTTGGTGTTTCTTCTTCGTCATCGTGACATTTGCTTGTTAGCGTTGTGTTTTCCTTTTTGATTTATGCCAGCCAATGGTTGCGTATTTCGCAAGAGGTGTGACATTCAACATTTGGTATCTTAGGTGTGTATCACATAACTGAGTACATACATAGGTTAAATATATCAAAAGAGATGCTCCAAATGTATATTATATACATAGATATGCAACTTAAGCACGATAATCACAGTTTGGAGACATTGGCAAAGTAAGGCACGGCAGAGAATGATCACGACGTGGTCTTTGTGGCAATGAATGTGGCACAAAATTATGTATCAAGAGAGGAAGATGAAGGTGACACGTAAAATTTGTTAGGAGGATTAAATTTGGAAGGCAAACATTTCTGAAAGGTTTTTATACCGGCTCCCTCCAATTTAATTTGTATTTGATATATACATTCTGTCAAAAAGTGTCGGGAATCCGTCAGCAAAACAAAATATATTTACTATTCTTCCAAATTTATTGTGGTATCTTCAAAGTAAATCTCTTTCGACATACTACAGTAATGGCAAATCATCAAAATATTGTCTGCAAATATTTTTTCCCGAAAAAGAATTCAGTTTTGACCGCGAATTCTTCTATCGACTGCAAAACAGTAGCCTAGAAGTCTTTATTTGAGATTTGGAAAGAGAAAATAGTCTGTAGAATGCGGTGAATTTGGTGGTTGATCGATGATGTATGAAATTTTTTCGCAATAGCAGCTTTATGTTATGCGTTATTGCCGTGCAACATTTATAAGTTTTCTTTCACAAGTCTAGCCTAATATACAGGGTGCCTGTCGGGAAAATATACTTTGTTTGTCTATAATTTTTGATTAAATGAAGGAGAATGGATCTTATATTGATAAATGTTTTATTTAATGTCGTCAATTATGTATGCAATACAATATCAGATAAATGTTCGCCTCTGTTAGCTTCACAAATGCGAGATCTTTTGAGCACATTTTTCATTACATTTTCACACATTTCACGCTATATTTCATTAATTTCATCACAAACATTTTGTTTGATTTGCTCAAGCGTTTCTGGTTTGTTTGCATATGCCTTGCTTTTCAGCTATCCCCATAAAAAGAAGTCCGGAGCAGTCAAATTAAGCAACCGTGGCGGCCAATCAACATCACCATTTCTTGAAATAACTTGTTGTGGAAAGAGATCGCGCAGTAATTCCATTGTAATCCTGGCGCTGTATGCGATGTGGAACCGTCTTGTTGATGCCACATGTTAATTAAGCCCAAAGCATGCAGTTGTGGCGTTAAAAAGTTTTCAATCATATCACGATATCGCTTCCCATTGACAGCTACCATTACGCCGTTTTTAGTTTCAAAGAAGTCCAAAGAGGTCCAATGATTCCTCCTGACCAAATTGCACACCAGACTATCATTTGTAACGGATGCAAAAGTGACTGATGAATAATTTGATGGTTTTCCACTGCCCAGAACCGACTGACTATTCTGTTTATTCACATATCCATTCAAATGAAAATATGCCTCGTCACTCATTATGATTTTTTTCATGAAAATCGGGGTTGTCTTGGGCGAGCTGTAACACCTTATTGGCATATGTACGGCAGCGTAAATGGTGGAAGAAGCTCTTGTGTCAGCTGAATCTTAAATGGAAACAAATGCAAATCCTTGTGCAAAATTGTGGCCAAAGTTGTTCCTTGAAGACCAAGCTGCTGAGCACGGCGTCGAATTGAGGGTGATGGATTGTTTTGAACACTTTCTCGGGCAGCAGTAATGTTTTCAGCCGATCTTGCAGTGCGTTATGGTCCATCTTTGGCCCTATCAGCTGCAGACCCTTTTTCTTCGAAATCATTCACTTCACGATAAATAGTACGTTTTGTTG
Source organism: Philornis downsi (assembly GCA_019455685.1). Classification (NCBI taxonomy): domain Eukaryota; kingdom Metazoa; phylum Arthropoda; class Insecta; order Diptera; family Muscidae; genus Philornis; species Philornis downsi. The sequence continues at coordinate 1,306,425 of JAHXMU010026488.1, forward strand.
GCACATTGTTTCTCCCAAAAATTTCACGTAACTTTCCCATCGTCACAGTAATCGATGATTAATTTTGATAAAATGTTTTAACTATTAAAACACGTTGGTTTATTAAATATTTTCCATAATAAATTTGCCAAGTCTCCACTTCACGACTGCCAAATATGAACTTTCAAGACTAATGTTTACCAAAATTGCGGCAACACAAAGTAGTATACCTTCCCGACGGACACCCTGTACAAATAGATAATATTGTTTATTTATCGTCAGATCTTCCGCAAAGCAAAGAAAACGGTCAACATATTCTCAACTATTGATCGATTTTGAAGCCTTTTCTCGGTTCCGGATTAGCTGAAAGGCGACATTTCATAACTTTTTGATTAACTTGCAAGTTAAACTTATAAAATCATATTTCGTTTATAATTGTGAGCTCGGAATTGATTCGTTCTAATATGTCTTCCGCGACCTTCACGCAATTGAGTTTTTGAAAAAAATTCAGGTAATTTAGAACTAGACGTGCGGCAAAGCTTTTCCTAACCAAAAAATCGTAACAAATGATACAAATTAATTCGTGAGACATAGATATTTCAGCGGTCATCTCTTTTCAACTTAAATAACGATTTCCATTTACCACTTCCTTTACTTTATCGATGACAGTTTTAGTTGACGGCATTGATGGCCGACAGGGCGATATGACTCTTCCATCATATCTCGAAGGCCTTTTAATGCACTGTACCACTCATATGCAAGCATTTTTGATTAAGCCTATGAAGTCGGTGAATCTTAAGCGTTTTAGACATTTTCAACAATTCGGCACACGAAATTCCATTTGCAACACAAAGTTTAAGACAAATTCTTTGTTTGATATTTGTAGCCATTGTAAAAATCGCAAAATGCACTCGAGATGAACTGACAAAATAAAGCACACTAAACGAACTAAATGACAAATCACTCCCAAAGCAGTTGTGCCGGTTGTTGGAAAGCAGTTGTTAGTGACAAAAAGAAATTTGACAATCATTTTTAATGGATTGTTCGGGTACTTCCTGAACAGAATGTATACCTTCAACAAGAAAACTTATAATATTTTACACAAATATGTGTTGAATATTAGGTAAAAGTATATTTTTAAATCATGATTAAAACTTTTAATTCAAAACATTAATTTTATACCTTAGTTTCTGAAAATATAAAGCAAAGTGTATAACTATAAAAGTTAACGCAGTTTTTGACATTAATATTCAGAGTCAGAAATTAAAACACTTTAAAAACTTCAACGTGGTTTCGAGTGTAATTTGTCTAGCAAAGCCTATGTTTTAGAAGTTGAGTTTTGTCCAATCTGGTATATGGGCTGCTCTCAGTTTGCAACGTTACGAATTTTGAATTGGTAAGTACTTTGCTTTTATAAAATTACTTAATGCATTTTATCCGCAAACTTCATTGAAATCTTCAGGCTCAATTTGTGTGCTCCTCTCGATTGATTGTGTATGCCAGGAGCATTTTTTTGAAGTCTAAAAAGTGTTTACAGTCTCTGGCCACAAATCACCTCAATTTTACTTTCATTATTTCTCCTAACGCAAATAGGGGAGTGAAGCTGCACTCATTTCAGTTTCAAAATTATAGTTTCTTGGATCACAATTCAGCTGTGAATGAAAAAATTCTATTCCTACTAATCACAGAATTTTTATTTTCATTTTTGTGTTTGGTCTTGTCTACACCAGCAGTGTTATGTGCAGAATTGAACTAAATTTCAATAAATAATTTAACAATTTCATTTAATATATGCGAGAGAGATACAGCAATTCTAATTGTTAATTACTCTCCATTAAAAACCACCTAATCTCAAAAATTTTATTAAATTGGTAATTATTTGAAGAATTTAAAAAAGCGTTTTGACGGAGCAGGTCAAATTGTAATTTTAAATTTAGTACATCCTCCACCATACTCATCTTATGCCTCATAAGGAATTTATATATAGTCGTATATTCTTGATTATAGCGGGAAGTTATGTTGATTTCGGCATATCCGTCCGTCCGCATTCCCACTCTGAAAGCCCGTTGGAGATGAAACTGTCGAAGTTGGGAGGCTCATATTTTGCCCAGTAATGCCTTCAGTCCATAGACAGATTGAGGCTGACATTTGAATAAAATCAGTCCAGGAAGCAAAAACTTCTATAGTATTACAAAAGTACATACTTCTAGAAACATGGGCTTATATAAGAATTTTTTAAAAAAGTTTATCATTACGCGAAAAGACCATGCCCATTAATATACTTGCTTGAGGGAGCACCCAAAATGTTTTTATGGTTATTACAAAATACTAAAAATACTTCAAAATGTCAATAAATCTGACGATTACTAGAAACATTATCTACGACGCTGATGCAGGTTAAAAACTCGGCAAAAACTTGCTCACATATGAACTGAATACACATAAAACATTCAATTGTCATTTAAAAAAAAAATTTCCATATAAAATGAACGGAGTTACATTGCATTTTATTAAGGAATCGACTCTGGTTGTAGTTATGCAAAGTGGGTTAAATCGCACAATTGTGTATCGAAAGAGATTGTCTGTTTATCAGTTATGGCGTTGCATGGACGAAAAATCTTGACCATGCAAAGAATAAATGTATACAAGGATATGCTGATGCTTTATACACGAGGATGGTCTCAAAACTAGCCGACCTGACAAAGAAGACACAGAACAGTAGAGAGAATTATCTTCATTTTTCGACATAATCTCCTTTTAGCTCGATATACTTTTTTTCAGCGTGTTTATTCTATATTCTATACCCTGTCAAACTCCTTAAAATGGCCATCAATCGCAGGCTCCACGTCTTCATTGTTGGCAAATCTTTTCTCACCGAGACATTTTTTTAAGTTTGGAAATAAAAAATAATCCTAGGGAGCCAAATCTGGCGAATAAGATGTGTGATGAAGTAATTCGAACTTTAATTCATTAATTTTGGTCATCGCATTAGTGGAGTGCGAGCAGGAGCATTGTCTTGAAGAGACAGACAACACTTTCCTTTTCGCCAAATGCGGCTGATAAATTAGTTTAATATTCGCCGTTAATGGTGTTTCCATTCTAAAGATAATCAATAAAACTAATCCCATGTGCATCCCAAAAAGTAGATGCCATGACCTTGCTTGGAATCGCCTTCGCCTCATTTGCTCACGTTTCTCCCGTCCACTGCTTTGACTGTTCCCTTGCCTCAGGTGTTTAGTGGTGAACCCGTGCTTCATTCATGTTTATAAACTGACGCAAAAATTTAGCTTTGTTGTAGTGAAAAATCACCAAACAATTTACTGAAACATCTTCAAGACACTGTGTATGTACCGTTGAAAGCAAGCGTGGCATCCATGTTACGCATAGCTTTCTCATCTGTATATCTTCGGTTTGCCTGTAACACTTTTTGGAATGACTATCATTTCAGCTGGATCACGTACCTTCAGCCGATGACCATCTCACGCCCTTTTTTACATTGTCTAAATCGTGTCTGGCGTAGACACCGTAATTGATCGGTCACTACGGTTTTCATCTTGGCAGCTTGTACGGCCTCGTTTAAACTATGTTATCCAAAATTTTACAGTCGAAGTAGCAGACTCCTCCAGCGTATAATCTAGCTCGGCTTTAATATTGGTTGGACAGAGACCTTCCAAATGGAAATTTTGAACTACATAACGGTGATCAATTTTTTCTTTGTTAATAAATTCACTGAGATCGAAGTTAATGGCTTTTGAGCCACAAAAAAACGGTTTCTGAGTCACAAATTAAAAATACTAAACAACGTGGCTCTTTGAAACTTAAAAGTCATGTTTTACAAGGTTGCCACTTTTTATCTAAATAATTTTTTTCAAACTGCTGGCAACATCTATACGTCAGGTCGGCTAGGTATGGGCTCGCCGTTGTACACCCCAATATTGAAAGTGGTTACTGAAAATGCTAAATGCACGATTTTTCTTCGAAAAAAATGGTTATAAATCGGGACATTACCTACAAGAAGAGGGCATTTTCCAAACGTCCACTGGTTAAGATCCTGCTTAGCCCGCTGCATTGTGGATTCTTATCGATGGCGAAGAGACTTGACTAACTTTGTACCTGTTCATTTTTTCCTTTTTTGTTATTTGAGAGACACATGAATTATTTATTACATATTATCGGATCTAAATCAATATATTATGCACGATTGTGTGCAGTTTAAAAAGTATTCTTTGTAAAATGTTGAAAATTATACTTTAGTATTAAGATTAATACAATTCAGCTTATGTCGCAGTTTGGCAATTTGTTAAAACGAACTAATACACATATGATTTGCCATGTCCATGGATTGTGATCTGAATAAACCCAATTGTTACTTTCAAATCGATTAAATGTTATTCTAAAATGTTGGAAGATTCTAAATAATTATATATTAAAGTGTTTAAATGTTCTCAACTACATCAAAACGGTTTGCACAGCTCTGAACATTCCCTACGTATACTGAAGTAGTACATCTAGGGATGAACCTAATATATATTTTTTCCTCTCTTCACCTTATTTTCTTCGTTGTTATATATGGTACATAGGTGTTTTATATATGTGTATATCTAAGCATTAGGAGTTTATATAAAACACACTAAAAACACCCATACTTTCTTCTCATCACAATGTTGAGAATGATGATGATGATGATGATGCCATAGTATATAAAGGATCTCGGTAAGTATCAGTCACACACAAACAGAAAAAAAGGCGATGAAACTTTTCTAATTAGCCACTGGGCTTTGTGTTGAAGTTCATTCGCCAGAGAAAGTTGCCACTGTTGTTGGTGTTGTTGATTTTATGCAGCCATGTTTCGTTATTTCGGCGGCTTAGCTCACACAAAAGCCAATTTTTGGTATTTTGTGTAGATTATTTGTTGGAAATTTCAAATTAAAGTTTAGCTTTAGTACGTTATCCTGTTCCTTTTTTGTTTTGTGAGAACTTCATTTGGTTTTTGCTGTCATGTAAATGTTATTAGGGGATACTAACGGATAGTGTAAGCATTTATCTTCTACGACAAGGAAACTCGTTTAAGAAATATTGGGTTGAACAACACACATAAAATGATGCATTGAATTGTTTTGAAATTGGTCTCACCTTGATCGTAATAAAATTTCACTGGCCAAATTTGTAAGTATTTAGACAAAAATATATAATGATAAACATGTTCGATATTTTTAAGTAAGTAAATGAATACATATCGGAGCACATCCTTTGAAACATCAGACATGAAATTGATGCAATTGAGATAAATGTTGAAATAGAATAATAAGAAACAAGGTGGCGCAATAGAACGTCCATATTTAAAAAATAGATTAAAAAATAAATACAAAAGGTATGGTTAAAATAAATCTAAGGCATTGTAGAGTAATAAATGGAGTTTATTTTTTAAAAATAACATCATCTAAATGGTGACCCTCTCTACGACGGTACTCCTCTAACCACAAACGAAAATTATTGAAAACTTTCTTCAGTAATACTGGTGTAATGGCTGCCATTTCACCACGGATATTCTCCTTGAGCTGAACGATGTTTCTTGGATTACTACTGTAGACTTTGTGTTTGAGGTATCCCCACAAAAAAAGTCAAGAGGCGTCAAGTCTGGACTACTTGGGGGCCATGAGATATCACCTCTTTTCGAAATCAGTCTGCCAGGGAACATCTGCTTCACCACCACCATGGAGTCATTTGATGTGTGACAGGTAGCTCTATCTTGTTGGAACCAAGTTCTGGAACGATGTAGGCGCCCCCCGCCCGCGCCTTTTCTAGCCCGCAAAAAAAGATGATGCAATATGCACGTTATATTGCGCCACCCTGTATTTTATCAATATTTCAAATTTACGCAGTGTCAGTATAATCGGTAAATATGATATCATTGCGCTGGAAAAATTACATTATATTATATTATAATTTTTTTATATAGGGTGGCGCATAAGCAACGTTAAGATTTGATCAGTGGATACATTTTTTGTTTAAGTCTTTTTTTTCGTCTCTTTAGATAACTAACTAAATAATACTTGGAAAATTTATGATGGAAAGGCTCAGCACAGAACAAAGAACCAAAGTTGTTCAATTTTACTTTGAAAGTCAGCATTCGATTATTCAGATCATATCGACATTTCTTTCATGTTCGAAAAGCTCCTAACGCTCTAACAATTTACCGATTGGTACAGCGTTTTAGGCAACAGGAGGCTGTCTGTGATCTTTCGCATGCTGGAAGACCTCGTGCAGCTCGAAATGAAGTGACCATTGCTCGAGTGCAAGCAAGTATTGAGGAAAACCCCGAAACTTCCACCAGGCGACGTTCTCAGCAGTTAGAGATATCCAGGCGGTGTTTGCAAAGAATTTTACATACGTTACATCTTTTCCCATATAAGATGCAATTGGTTCACGAGTTAAAACCAAATGATGCACAAGAACGCATACAATATAGTCGCCGTTAACGTTACTTATGCGCCACCCTATAGGATGAAATTAACAACCTTACGTCCAAAATAAAAAAAAATTAATCTGCTTTTATAGTCTGTTGCACTTCGTTTAACGAGTGACACTTTGAAATCTCTACAGTGTTATTCCGTGCTTAGAAGAACTAAAGTAAATTTTTCTAGGAAATTATAAAAAATATGTTCGCCAAATATGCAAATTCCGACGCTGTGTGCAGGTATTTTGGTATTTAACATACGTTGATCTCAAATGTTGAATTTGGTAATTCAGAAGTGTTACGAATTTAGAAAATACGAGTATATAGACTGAATAATCGAGTAGGTTAGGTTAGGTCAGTGTGGCAGTCTGAATAGACAAACTCAGACTGTGTAGTCCATTGTGATACCACGGAAACTAGAGATAAGGAAGTTCCTAGTTTCCCCTCTTAAGTCGGACAATATCTATATCGTCCAGATCTCCCAGGTCCCTAAAGAAATAAGAGCCCAGTGTTGATCCCCGCCTGGTCGCCAGAACGGGGCAATTGCAGAGAAGATGTTCTATGGTCTCCTCCTCCTCTTCATCCTTACAACTTCTGCAGAAGTCACTAGTCGCAACCTTGAATCTCACTGCATGTCTTCCCCCCATGACGTATACAAGCAATGAGACATCGGGGCTTGATAGCCACAGCAGTGTGTTTGAATGCTTTAGAGCTAGACGAGGCCACTTCTAGAGTGATTACAGCCTCGGACAAACGCCCACCTACTAAGGCTAAATATGCCCTATGTCGCAGTAGGAGTCTGCAAGTGGCTAGAGGCATTGCCACGGACTCCAACCCGGCAGTAGTGTATAAGGTTGTCCCTAGTCTTGCCAGCTCGTCTACCCTGCAGTTCCTTGGTATGTCCCACATAAGGTGAATGTTGAAATACTGAGCCATCTCGTTAAGAGATCTGCGGAAATTCAGGGCTGATGTTGAGTTCAAGAAGACAGAATCCAAAAATTTAATGGCAGCTTGAAAAAAAAAAAATAATCGAGTAAAATTTACTTCTTATCAGTTGCACTATTTTTCAGAACACAATGCACAATATTTTTTTTTTGTACTGGTTACTTTGAAATTCCTAGCCTACTGCTCACTAGCAAAAAAACAAAACAAAAAAAACAAAAAAAAAAAATTCATGGCTGGCATTATGTATTCTTTACAAGCTAACATTATTTGCCTGATCAATCTTACTAAATCAAATTTCAATGTTTGAGAAGGTTGCAGTAACATCTCATTTTCTGCCAATGATGTGAATATCATCAGATTATACATGTATAATTAGGATTTTGTTGACCCGGGTGACATCGTGTTTACCGTGGTTTGCCTCATTATCATCTCTATGAGATCAGTGCTGGTAAGCTGTCACCATTTATGAATCCTTGTTTGAAGTAGAATGGCTTAACAATATATAAGACTTAAAACTTATTTCGTACGGGTTGGAAATATATAATGATGTATGTGTTAGATTCGCATTAGTAATTGATGCAATTTCAGAAAAATTTGGCATGTTCTCAATCCATTTTCTTTGGATTTTCTGTAAAGATCGCCGCAATATAAATTGTTTCAATTTATCCGTTATGGAGCCACAGTTCAATCAGTTTTAATGAAACATACTTTTGTTTTTTACATAATATATTCAATATATTTTTATATGCGACTGGGATAGTTTTTCCAAATACAAGAGTTTGTCGAATGTAGCAGATATTCCAGATACATATCCTTAAATAATGGACTAATGGGGGCCGTCATTTCTTTATACAAAATACTGTATATAAAAGGTTGTTCCAAAATACTTTTTATCTCCAACACTATATTAAGCAAAATTTATAAAGCAAAATATTGATTTTAAAAGTAAACTTTATTCACACTTTGTTTCCATAATTTTTAGATAAACCATAGCAGATATATTCTGGGGCACTACCACGTATTCAACAACATTAGCAAAATTGTAATCGTTGTTGATAAAATTATTGATGCATTCATTCCATTTTAAACAGTGACGTTCAAATTTAAACAGTAACATTTGCCGAGAATATAGCAAATGTTTTAATAGTGAAGCATTCAGCTAGACGTCAATTTTTCTGAGTTCCTATCTTTATCTTTAGGGTATTAATTTTTCATTTAACTTTTTCGTCAAACATACTTGAAATCTCTTTGCTATGGTTCTATATATCTAACTCCATACATCTTCGTTGTATCAGTAAACTGCTCCTATTGTGTTTATCTTTCATAGTATCCTTGTATCTGGTAGGTTCTTCGCCCATTAGAGCGTTCGTATATACACACGTACACCTATATATGTATGTATTCATGTACAGCAGCAGGGTCTGAATATGTTTGTGTGTCTATTTTATGCACATGGTGTCAGTGTCCTCATTGCCATTTTTAGTTTCTTTTTCTTTATGTTATATAAATTCTTCTTTCATTCGTTTTGTTATTTTATATACAAGTTCTTTATATTTTGTATACAATTGTTGTTGGGCAACCAAAGAAATTGTATATACGTTTACAGTAGTGGACCGATTAAAGTTACTCATCAAAATTAGAAAGCATTTCAGTTAGGCTACAAATATACATGCGAATAATTTGTTAAAGGGAGAAGTCAAAAAGGGAGCATTTTGCTCACAGAATGTATAGATATGATAGAATGATATGAGCACTTCATTTTATTGTATGCCACATATGTAGATCAAAACTGAGCGACCGTTGCGCGATGCTTAGTACATGCAACTATCGTTTGCATGATCACGGGTTCAATACCGTACACAGCCATTATCTATCATTATATTCGAGTAGGCGAATGATCAACTAGTCTGGTAAAATTGTCGTTAAATTATAGGTTCCATTGAGTCAGTCTAAAATTATTCTAGGAAATTCTAAGAATGAGGACGATAGTTCTAGTTTGTTTTAAACGTGGAATATTGTAATATGTGGATGCAGATTTCCATACGAAGATATACATAAGACAACTTGACAATACCCTTGAGAGGAATATGAGAAATTAGATTCATCACAAGGAAATAGATGGGCAGTGTAACCAAATACAAAGACATCCCAAAACTGACCCGACAGGAGATAGCCATAAGATATTCCAACCAATAGCCTCAATTGTTAACACACAATGCCTTCAATCCTGAAATTACGTTTCTGAAAGGATTTCAAAGTGAGGATATTGCAGGTGGAGATGAAATGAATCGATGATCAGCATGTACTGTTTCTTAAATACGACTTTGCTGAACAAATGCAAGCCTAATTTTTGGAATATAAGTACATATATTAAGAATTGTGTTAAAAAATACGGTAAGTTTTCAGCCAATTATATGGTTACTTCCATATGTATTATGTGAAGAATAAAAACCAGTTTAATAAGAAATGACTAAACCTTGTCGGTGTGACTTTACGTCCTGTAAATCAGCAACTGCCCAGATATTGATATTACGATTAAAAGCTAAAGAAGGCTCAAGAAATAATGATCGCTACGTTTGGTGGCAAAGCTAAGTAAAAGACATAGTGAAAGACCGCACTAATCGTATTCACTGCAGTTTTCCCCATTATCATCTCCATAAACAATTCGGAGATGAGATATTTCGAAGATCTTTCAATGAGTTATACTGAATTCAGTCACATTTTTGGAAAACATTATGTGCTTATTTCTAAGAATGAAAGTGGAAGGCATTGCCAAATCCCATGAATTGTTTTATTTCTTTCTAATACCACAAATAATCATAATCATAAATTAATAATAATTAATATTAATTTGAAAATAATTTTAATTTGCTTCAGCTTGTGGAATCTAACTCAAATATACACAAAGTTTTTATCTGAGAGCCTGGTATCGTAAATTCATAAAATAAATTGCTTGAACCATTCCAACCTTTCGCAGGTTTGGTGCCAGATATTTTGCTCTGCCAAGAAACGAAATTACATTTGGTTTCAGCTCTGATTCAGAAGGTTAAGAAACGAAACTGCATGAAGCTACATTTTCGTTTTAGATTCTCGAAACAAAGTATATGTTTTATTATGGTTCGTTTCGAATATGAATCAGGGACAAAATTCTAATTTACTCTAAACAAGTTTACAATATCAAAACCGAAGTTAAATTAAACTTTCGTTAAGGTCCCTGTCAGAAACCATTTAGATTGCTAAAATTTATAGTTAAATATTTAAATAAGTCGGTCACAAATTTAAATTGTTGTCTCCCATAGGTTACTACTGAACAAAGTGGTATAAAAAGTGAAACATTTTGATGCACAAAATGTTATTTTTTGAAAATTATTTAACGTTCTTTGGTCCACCACTTGACACCTGAGACAAAGGAATAGTAAAAGTAGTGGGTTGGAATGGGAGATGGGGCAGTGACTGCAGATGGGGCAAGGAATGGAAAGGAAAGGAAAGGAAAGGAAAGGAAAGGAAAGGAAAGGAAAGGACAGGACAGGACAGGACAGGAAAGGAAAGGAAAGGAAAGGAAAGGAAGGGAAAGGAAAGGAAAGGAAAGGAAAGGAAAGGAAAGGAAAGGAAAGGAAAGGAAAGGAAAGGAAAGGAAAGGAAAGGAAAGGACAGGAAAGGAAAGGAAAGGAAAGGAAAGGAAAGGAAAGGA
>JAHXMU010026488.1:1317896-1407887 GCA_019455685.1 Philornis downsi
GAAAGGAAAGGAAAGGAAAGGAAAGGAAAGGAAAGGAAAGGAAAGGAAAGGAAAGGAAAGGAAAGGAAAGGAAAGGAAAGGAAAGGAAAGGAAAGGAAAGGAAAGGAAAGGAAAGGAAAGGAAAGGAAATTATGAAAACGGCTGTATTTGGTGAAAAAGAAACTACTATTTCACTGCGCTGGCCAAAATTAATGAATTTAAGTTGGAATTCCCCAGATTTAGATTCCCCGGAATATCTTCTATTTTCAAACTGGAAAAGTGTATCGAACTAAACGGAGATTATCTTAAAAAGTAAAGAAATTTTGCTCAACTTTTTTGTGTCTTCTTTGTTTGGTCGGTTAGTTTCGGGAGCGCCCTTGGGTATCTCAACAAGAACGCAAGATTTTTTTTGGCGCCATTCGAAGTGTCATTGTTTGACATTTGAATAATTGTCATTGTTTGCTAGTAAACAATACAAGGTTAGTAAAATGGAGCGCTTCATGAACGAACAACGCATTCTTATTGTGAAAATGTTTTACCAAAATGGTGAAAGTTTTGCGGCTACAGTTCGCAAATTGCGATCAATTCTGGGTCTGTTAGTGATGTAAAGACAACAACGCGCCTTCGACCAGGTCGATCGACCGAAAATGTTGCAGCTGTACCTGGTGATGTTGCTCAAACTCTATCCAACTCAATTCGATACCGAGTTCAACAAATTGATGTCTCCAAATCCACTATGCAGCGAATTTTGACGAAAGATTTGCATCTTCATACATACAAAGTTCAATTGACTCAGGAACTGAAACCAACTGACCCATGGACAGCGAAGGGAGTTCGTTAATTGGGTATTGGAGAAACAACATGGAAATGCTGATTTTGCCAATAAAATGATCATCAGTGACGAGGCCCATTTCCATCTCGTTGGCTTCGTCAATAGGCAGAATCCTCGAGTGATTCACGAGAAGCAACTGCATCCTTAGCGTGTCACTGTCTGGTGTGGATTTTGGGCTGGAGGAATCACTGGACCTTTTTTTATGAAAATGAGGCATTTCAAGCGCAAACAGTCAATGGTGTTCGATATTGTGAAATGATAACCAGTTTTTTCGTGCCTAGAATTGAAGAAATGAATGTGGAGGGCATGTGGTTTCAACAAGACGGCACCACATGTCATACAGCCAAACAATTCAAAGGCTGCATCATCTTGCGTTCTTGTTGGGACACCCTTTAGGTGTCAAATTTGGGATTTATTTCACTTATATTTCTTAGGCAATTGCGTGCTTTACGCACTAATTTTATTTCATATTTTTTGTCGACTTATTTTTGTTTTTTTTTTGTTTCTAATTAATTTTCTTATAAATTAAAACTTGTTTCATTGGCAAAAGTGTTGCTGCTCTCCTGTGACTTTAATGAGCACCCCACTGTATGTGTTAGTAAATATATTCATATATATATATATATATATATATATATATATATATTTAGTGTCGTACATGTATATTTTGTTGCACACAATATTTTGCTATTGTGGGTTGTTGCTGACTTTCGTGGCAACAACAACGCATAACACATAAACATTTGTATATACTTATATATATATATATATATATATATATATATATATATATATATATATATATATATATATATATATACATAAAGGCGACAAAAGAAAATGAAGAAGCGGGAGCAGTCCTCCTCAGATTGTATCTGTGTAAATTTTATGTTGAAAATCGATAATTTTTTATGGCAATTTAATTTGACCTTCGTGGCTTATTTTTCTGTTATTTTCTCCCTCAATTTTTTCGTTTCATTGTTTTTACATTTCTCGTCAAATCTTTTCCATATTCTGTTATTATGATTTCTTCGCTGTTCACAATTCATTTTATTCTTTAAATTTATGCAATTTTTCTCTGTTGTATTGATTTCCTTTTCTCTTGTTTGTGTTTTACTGTCATTGCCACTTTTGATTTCTGGATTCCTTTACGATTTTTGCGGGCTTGTTTAAGCATTTTGTTTGTTTGTCTGTTCGAGGCAATTTGTTTTGTAGTGGTTTCTGAGTCAATCTAGCATAAATTTTTAAATGAAAATAATAGAGCAGATTTTTGAAGCTTATTTTTTTATTTTGCAGTGGATGCGAATTGAACAAGTGCGACGATGTTGTATTGGGATGGCGTTTTTAATTTGTGTTGATATGTTAAGCAACAAGTTGTTTTGTCTATTGGTTTTAAGTTCTTGATATTAACTATGAAAATCGTCACAAATTGTGCAGAAATATTTATTGGAAAAATGTCTTCCATAAAATATACAAAATTTAGAATAATATTTTTGAGTTTACAACTCCTGCCCGAAAAGTCAATTTTAGAAGAATTTATTGATATAGATTGGATAAGTCGCAAAAGGAATGTGCTCTTTAACATTGGTTTTGTCGATTTCAATATTCCTATCTAGTCTACAGTTGAATTGTTGTTTCATTTATTTCCTGTTCGAATTTGAAAGTATGAAATTGCATGATAATCTATTATAGATTGCACACTTTTAATTTCATGATTTCAGCTTCTGCAGATTGTCTTCCGCCGACTGTATCATTTATGCCTCTTTTCTTCATTTTCTTTCAAAATATTTGTTAAACTGCGCCAATACGACATAAGAGAGATGCACTGATAACTTCAGCTTCAGACATTTTTTTATTGGATGTTCCAATTATTCTCTAAAAGTGCCAGTTTGTCGCGCACACGCTTCTTCGGAAGCGGTAAACTTGCATGGATTGGATCTTTAGAAGTAGTGAAAATATGATTATTTTTGAATAACTTTCACTTTTGTTGGTGGGATCATAAGTAGCGTCAAAAAAGCATTGGTAATTACGCCAAATAGCCATGAGGAAACGGGGAATTTTGTAAGAAAACCAATGCTCCGTTGTTTTTGTTGGTTAGTGCAATGGAAAAAGTTCAATGAATCCAAAAGCTGGGCATTTTCGGGTGATATCTACTTGACATATGCATAATCTGATTGTAGGTAGATATATATACAACTGATGATATACCGACAGCATCGATTCAGCCCCAAAGGTATCTGAAGATGGACCTGTCAATGGAGACCGAAACGCGTCATTCTTTTGGGTGATTACTGAATTGACTGTTACTCCAACCAAATACTTAATTATTGGGTGTTCAGATTATTCTCTAAAAATTCCAGTTTGACACGCACACCCTTCTTTGGAAGCAGTAAACAAGCACGGATTGGATCCTTAAAAGTGGTAAAAATATGATTCTTTTTAAATAGCTTCCTTTTTTTGGTGGGATCATAAATTACGTCGAAAAGACATTGTCAATTATGCCCAACAGTCATGAGGAAACAGGGAATTTTCTGAGGAAAACCAATCTTCCGCTCCCATTTTTGGTTAGAGCAATGGAAAAAGTTCAATGAATCAAAAGCTGGGCATTTTCGGGTGATATCTACTTGACATATGCATAATCTGATTGTAAGTGGATATATATGTATATACAACTGATGATATACCAACATCATCGATTCGAACCCAAAGGGTTCTGAAGATGGACTTGTCACAGAGTCCGAAACGCGTCATTCTTTTGGGTGCTTACTGAATTGACTGTTACTCCAACCAAATACTTAAAATATCTGATAATTTTAGACATTTTTTTTATTGGATGTTCAGATTATTCCCTAAAAATTCCAGTTTGTTGCGGACGTACTTTGACACAGGAAAAAAGAGCATTAGACAAGCAAATCAATGTAAAAAATGTCGATGGTGAATTTGTTGCAGAAGCTGAAATGTTAAACGATTATTTTGTAAATTCAGTCAATGAATTAAAAGGACAAATAATACAACTCCCTTCGGATACGTGCCATGCCTTGAGAACATTAACAAACTGTAATAGCAGATTTCAAGCTAGAATAACTACGCTTGATGAAATGAGAAATATCATGTCCAGCTTAATATCGGGAAAAAGTCCGGGTCATGATAACATTTCGGCAAAAATTCTTAAGATATGTGCTGATAGTGTGACTCCACCTTTGGTTAACATCTTTAATGACATAATTTATACTTCAGTATATCCCGAAACATTAAAAATCCATAAAATTGTATCAATACCTAAGGAGAAAATATCTACCTCCGTTGATAAATTTCGTCCAATATCAATATTGTCCATTATAGACAATGTTTTTGAACATATTTTGCATACACAACTCTTTAGATATTTCCAAGATAACAATTTGTTAAATGATTTTCAGTTAATGTGCAAAATTTCATATGTAAGTCGTTGGATGACGGGTATAGGGGTGTAGTTGGAGTTTTTTATGATTTATCAAAAGATCATGATATCTTACTTCAGGAACTCAGATTTTATGGTGTGCATGACAAAGAACTTTTTCTCTTAATAAGCTATTTGACGAAGTGTCTACAATTTGTACAAATTGTTAATAGTAAAAGTACTTTGAAACCAGTAGAGCATGGAGCCCCCCTAGGGAAGTGTATTGGGCCCCTTGTTATTTTCTCTGTATATAAATGACTTGAAACATATTGACTTATCAGGTAAAATGTTTGTGTACGCTGATGATATTGCCATTTTTTATCCATATAAATATGAAATGGCTGTGAAGCCTTACATAGAACGAGGAGCAAGTCTATTAATAGAGTATTTGCGTATTAATAAACTTTTCCTTAATCAAAAACAAAAAAAAAAAAAAAACGAAATTGATAAGATTTAGGCCACATTGTCGGTTCAACGACAGCTTTAGTATATACGTAGATAGGAAAAAAAATCCAGAAGTTAATTCAGTTAAATATTTGGGATTATATTTTCAAAGTAATCTTCCTTGGACACTGCATATAGAGTATCTACAGTCTACAGTATCACCTGCCATAGGTTTATTGTATAAATTTAGAAATAAATTTGATCAAAATACTAAGTTTCTCATATTTCAAGCTTTCATTCAAAGTCATTATAACTATTTAGCCATTATGCATGGCTATAAAAAGAGTTCTGAATTAAAATCACTCCAGCGGCAACAGAATAAAGTACAAAAAGCTGTAGCGAACTTGCCAATTTCATATTGTACGCTTTCTCTGTATAGAGATGTTTTTCCAACAGTTTTGTCAGTATATGGTTGTTATAAATTAAAATTGCTAATATATGTTTTCAAATGCTTGCATGGTATTGGCCATCACACGATAAATTTTTCCCGAAATCAGTATATTTTTAATACGAGAAATAATGACAATTTGAGCTATGTGTTGATCTGAAACAACAAAACACCGTATAGAACATTCTGTTAGCAGTCAGTACACTATTTTACCACAACAGTTAAAATCAGTAGAAACACTTTCATTGTTTAAATCGTCAATGAAAGGGTATTTATTGCAAAATGTCGAAGAGCTTCTGGTATGAATTTTGAGTTAATGTTGAAGTACATGCCAAGAAATTAGATTTTTCATAAATGTGTTTGTATTTTGTATTAAAACTATTTGTTATTATACAAACAATTTTGATGTAATTATTTTGCCAACTAGTCTCTATAATGCCATGCGGCGCTGAGGCGTAATTTGTATGAATTTGTATGATATAATAAACTAAATAAAATAAAATAAAAAATTTACACACTCAATTTCATAACTATAATTGCAGCTAGTTGTTCACGAACAGTGTACCACTCTTATGGTAATAATAACGTTCAAATTAATATTGTTGTACAGAGAAGGTGATAGATTAATAGAGATGATTGATATGATGGCAGGGGGAGTAGCGGGGAATCATCAAATCAATTTGATACTTCTCTCGTTGTATTTGTAGAATTAAAATGTTGGTCTGTATTGTGAATTATCCTATAGCGATGATCTTTAGGAGGACCAATTTCGCAGTTGGTTTCTACCAGAGAACTGAAAATTGGAACTTGTAATTTGGATCATATAATTTCACACTCAAATTACAAGTGGCGATAAATAATAGATGAGAATTAGAATTAGTGTTAATTCAAAGGAGATTTATTCAGGCAACGAGTTGTGCTTATTAGTTGAGATCTGATTTTTTAGTAAGTAATTTTTTCTTATTACAAAACTTTCGACAACAGTTAATTTCATATGTTACAATTCAGAATTCAGTTACATTTAGTACACATATTTTCACTCAATCCAGTTATGTAACACTTTAGGGGCAAAAAGTTGAGTTCATTCACAATAATACTGTTATAATACTTGTTATTTAAAATATATCTCAATGATATAGGAAACCTTGGATTGACAGGAAAATTATTTATGTACGCAGATGACTTATGCCTTATATACCCTTACCAGCACGAGACAGTTGCCAGACCGTATATTGAACGTGACGCGTCCTTGATATATGAATTTGTTCAAATAAACAAACTAGTCCTAAATGCAACAAAAACAAAATTAATACGATTTAAGCCTTATTGTGATCACAACAACCATTTTTCTATATATATGTATTAATGGTAAAATTATCCAAGAAGTCGATTGTGTCCAGTATTTAGGTATATTTCTACAAAATAATCTGTGCTGGGATACACACATTAAACATTTAAAAGACAAATCAGCTCAAGTAGTAGGTATTTTGTATAAATTCAAAAATAAGTTTAATAGAACAGTGAAACTTTTAATATACGAAACTTTAATTCAAAGTATTTTGAATTATATGGTTGTTTTATATGGGTATAAAAAAAGTACAGAACTGAAATCTTTACAAAGAATTCAAAACAAAGCCTTGAAAGCTGTGGCAAGTCTGCCTTTAACATATTCAACACTTTCGCTATACAGAAGCATATTCCCTAGCATTTTACCTGTGCATGGTATGTACTTACTTAATGAAACTTCTTATGTATGTATTCAAATGCTTACACAATAAGGACATCACACCATACATTTTGCTATCAACCAACAAGTGTTCAGTACCAGATATAGTAGTAACTTGAGGGTAGCAAAGTGTAGACTTGAAATTACGCAGCAGATTATTGAGTATTCGGGTAGCCATGCGTATAATAATTTACCTCAAAATTTAAAAATCGCAAATAATATTCTTACATTCAAAAATTTGTTGAAAAATCACTTATTGCAGAATGTTGAAGGAATTCTTATTTAAACTTTTGTTTGTATACTAAATTTGAATTAATTTTAAAAATTTTTAATAATCTTTCTGTAATATAATTGTAAAAGATATTGATTTTTACTGCCAACTTGCCTCTATAATGTCTATTTTAAACGCTGGAGCGTAACTTGTTAAAACTTATATTAATATATAGGAACATATTATTATTCTACAGTATTGTACAGTTTAATAATAAAAATTTGTTATTGTAAAAAAAAAAAATATTCTTACAAAAGTACATTTTAATGTACAAAAAAGGCTAATTTTAATATAAATTCAATGGTAAATTCAAATATGTATATAATCTTAAAATTATGGCTAAAATATTGAAGTTTAGACAATTGTTTTAACCCTTTGTCTAGGGCGATTGTATCATTTTTGTCTCCATTCTTTCATGTTTTACCCTTAAAGATATAAATTTTCATGAATTCCTCCTCCTCGTTTCTTACCTATGCGGTCAGGTAGGTTAACACGCCCAATTTCTTGACTTCAACTTCAGCAATTTGTTCTTGTATTACGTTCTAAAATTACGTATAGATTTAGAAAAATTATCCCTTTGGGCGCGACTACGCTATACAAGCAGAGTATACAAATTTTTTTCAAGCTACGGTACTATTGAAATCCCTTTTCCGCCCTTGCATACACGTAAAATGCGAAATGGGCTTAGAAATTTAAACACATCATGTGCAATTTTCCCTAATAAGTAGACTTATCTGTCATGTGCAGTCGATTCTTAGATAGGTGAATATTATTTCTTTATACTTTAATGCTCGCATCTATGAGGGATATTTGTTAATTATATTGTTCTGGACTGGAGCAACCAAATATCTTTCCAAGGGTAATTTGGTGGGCTGAATTCGAATCTGTAATGTAATGGGTATTTCTCTATCACGTCAGGTTTTCGAGACACAAAAAACAAAATGATTTTATTCGTTTTTTGCATAAAAAATCATTGGTTTATTTAAAAATCAATGAATTTTCAAAAGTGAATGGCGTTATTTGAACGTCGTCTGTATTTTGTTGGTCCGGTTTCACGTCTTAGAGTATAGCAATAGTTTCCCATCATGCTTTTGCCCCAAAATCCTTGATAATTTCTTTAAATTTTCATTAAATCTTGGAGAGCACGCTCCCCTTGTTCGTCGCTCACCGCATCTAGGTTTTGTGGAACAATGAAGAAGTGGAGTCTGCGGTTGATGGCTATTTTAAGCAGTTTGACAGTTCTTATTATAAATAGAGTATAGAAGCCATTGAATAAAGGAGTTATTGGAAAAAGTATATAGAGCTGAAAGAAGAATATGTAGAAAAATAAAGAAAAATGTTCCCAACTTTTTTGTGTCTCCTTGATTAGGTAGGCTAGTTTTGGAGCGTGTGTATATTAATTTTGTTATGTCCGCTCAAAGTTTCGTTCACACAGTAGCAAAATATCAGGTGAAAAGCTAAATCTTGTTATATTTGAGCTAATAGGGACTTACCAGTATAGCTTTAATTTGGTAAACCGACAACTGACCACATATCCACATTGAGGCAAACTCTAGAGAAGTTTCAGGGGAAACCGATCGACACGTATTACCATTTTGTCGACTAGATAGTTGTATTCTACAATCGTATGCCTCAAAAATATTTGAAGTCATGGCTTGGTTTACCCACAAGGCTGAGACGCCTTATTGAATAGTATTGGTCGGAACGATGTCTAAAGATAGGCAAATATCTTATTAAGCTATTTTTCACCAGGAAAGGTCAGGACAATACTTTAGAAAGACAGGACAATAGTTTATCATGTTATCTCATTTACATAATGGTGGGAAAGTTGCAATAAACATGAATGTCACCAAGTGGAAACCAATGAAATAATAATTGCGGTATTCTTTACCATTAAGGAGGAGTCCACAAAAGTCAGTTTGTCATAGAGGGGACATACAGTGAACAACCCGATACTGTTCTGTCTTGCCATTCAGATCAGGATGCTGGATAGTAACACAAGCAGGTGTGTGCTGGGAGTCTTTGAAAGAAAAATTCTCTATAAAATATGTGACCGATTCACCGGTAATGGATAACATCTTTGTCATAGGGGGAAGGGGATCAACACTTAAGATAAAGTAAAAAAAAAATAATGGAAATCAATGATCAAAAATACTCATACACTGAATTCCTATCTGCGAAACGCTGCTGAATAGCAACAAAATCAACTAATATTGGCCAAACCAGGATTGAAGGTCAGGAAAGTTTTACTGCGTGTTCGGTGGGATTGGCAGGGAATTGTCTACTATGAGCTAATATGGCCTCCTATGAGCAAACTCTTAATTCGGGTCTGTATTGCCAACAATTGAATTATATAAAAAAAAAAACCTGAGACAGTCAGCTTTAGTCAGTAGAAGAGGAATTGTGTTCCATCAGGACAACGTCAGGCCACATACAACGACTGTGGCCAGCCAAAAACTCTGGTTGTGTGTATGGGCGATTCTTATGCATCCACCTTATAGAAAGGACTTGAAACCAAGTGATTACTATCTGTTGTTGCCCTGTGTGTCTCACTTTTTTCCAAATGGGGTGAGGGTTTCCATGAGGGAAGCATAATGGAATTATCTTCAAAGTGGCAACTAATTATCATATATTATGAGTATATGATCATTCTAATCATCATTATAGTGATCATTCTAAATATGCTAAATAAAACCTTCAATATCAAGCAGAAATAGTTGATTTCTATTATACATACACAGCACATAGTGTTGTTGTCCGGAGGAACTAAAACGGTCTACTATGATTTGTATGCAAATAAAATCAATTTATAAATATAACGTCCTTTTTGGGTAAGTTGTAAAAACCAAAATTTTGTTTTTTGTATGTATAAAATTTTGAAATGATTAGTTTTGTATCATTTGTGGAGTAAATAATTTTAACCTAAGAACAGAAACGGGACGGTTTTGAAAATGCTTGTAAATTAGCACATGCTTTTCCCGGTCAATATTTTATTATTACCGGGGAAATTAGCCAGACCCCACCAATTTCAATAAAAACAACATTTTCTATTTCCAGAACAAATATCTAATTACTAATCGATATTATTTATTCCCTGCTTTTGTAGAGATACAAATATTTTTCCTGAATGACCAAATATCTATATATATAAAAATGAATATCTGTCTGTCTGTGTACAAAAATAGTTTGTAAGAGAACTCCTCTCACACTGCGTACCCGATCTTCATGAAACTTTCAGGGCTTATTCGTGTCGGCCAGGAGAAGGTTTTTAACTATGTCCGAAGGTCGAAATCGAGGCGAGTGACATGATAAGTCCGTCGGAAAAGTGGAAAACTGGACATTTTTCATTCCGAGTCAGCTGTTATGAGACATTTTTAATAGAACAGCTGTTTCATTTATGCTTACTTATCTATATATATAAAAATGAATATCCCGGGATGGTTTAGATTTACAATTCGGTCCAATTGGACAAAGGGGCGTGGTACCTCCCATACAAACGAAAAATTAAAAATCAATTATTTCTGCTCCTGCTTACGGCATTTGAACAAAATTTGGTGCGTAGGTTTGGTGTACATATCTTAAGTGCTGCTGCAAATATGGGCGTGATTGGACAATGGGGCGTGGTACCACCCATACAAACCATAAATGAAATATCCAATATTTCTGCTCCTGTTTACGGTATTTGAACAAAATTTGGTACATCGGTTTGGTGTACATATCTTAAGTGTTGCTGCAAATATGGGCGGGATTGGACAATGGGGAGTGGTACCTCCTATATAAACCACAAATTAAAAAGCAATTATTTCTGCTCCTGCTAACGGTATTTAAACAGAATTTTGTATTTCGGTTGAGTGAACATATTTTAAGTTCTTCTGCAAATATAGGCGTTTCTTATTATAATAGACCGATTGGCATGAAACATTTCCAATAAAAATAAAATTTGAAGGCAAAGCAACGTTTGCCGGGTCGGCTAGAAGTATGTATAAAATTTAAACAGAGATAACATAGTGTTGCCTTCCAAGGCTAAGCAGTTAACAGAGTATGTCCACACATGTAGAAATCATGTTGTCCAATTGCTATGTTTTACTGCCGGCAACAAATTCTACTCATTACTCATATTACGCTTAACAACTGGCAAATAGCGCACACACCTTCTCGTCCAAGTCGTTGGCCACTACACTCATTAGGGTGAGAACAAACAATGAAAGAAGACCATTATAAATGTTTGCAATTCTTCTTATATTTTATGATTCATTTCCATTAAACAGTCATTCTTTCACTCATTCAAACATATCGCATGAACCATAAATATCGCAAATCCAGAAAAAGGATATGCCATGATGTTGTTGTAGTACTTCATATACGAGAGTAAATAAAATACAGCTTTCTTTGTTTTTATTGCCACATCGTCTATGGTCCAAGAAGAATTGAGGTAGTAGCAGTGATGATGGAGACAAGAAAAAACTTAAGGTATTTGACCTTTTCTTCAGCTGACAGCAGCACAATAACCACTGCAAATGCAATCTACAAATATCACGGACAAGTGCAAAAGTCAAGCATGAAGACAACAACTTCAGATGATACATTGCTCATATGTGTCATGTACGTACATATGAGTTGCGAAGGAAAACTCATAAAAATAAAAATTCTAACAAATTAACGATCTTAGAACAGTTGCAAACATCTTAAAATTGAGCAGTTATTTTGAGTAGCAGATTTGATATTATACGGCAAAAAAAAAAAAAAGTTGGAAGTTATTAAAAAAGAATCTCATTTTTCACAATTTCTAAGATGCAATCTACGCAAGTTTATCATTTTCATCGAATCAGTTTTTAACCGCTTTCAAACCGATAGTAGTTAAAAATTTATTCTATTTTCATTTGTGATTCCCAACAATGAAAGAAAAGCATGTTCCAATGAAGTACCCTAAAAACCATTTTTAAGGGACATAATATTATCCGAAGAGTAATTTTTGATAGTCGGCTTAAAGAAGCCCTTTTTAAAGGTTTAACTGAACCTCCTTTATATGATACTCAATACTATGCTATACTTTACTATACTATACATATATACTATACTATACTATACTATATATATACTTTATATGAGATCAAATCCGAGAGTTCACTTATTTCTTTATCCTTGCACTTGTTCGTAGTGCAAGTCCCAATTTATTTAAGTTAAACACGACTGCTTTATTTGGGTGTGAGTTAAGTTCTGATTTATTGAACGAATTTAGTCTTAACAACACCTTGGCTTACTTTTATATTTCTTTGTTTGCCATCTGTGCAGATGGCTTTTCGTTAATATATATAATTTTATAATTTACAAATTTGTTATTTCATTCTCATGATCTCTATTTTCTGTTCACAAGTTTTGCAAAATATTTTATTCACATGATCTCTAGTTTCCGTTGATAAAGTTTGCAATTTATTATTTCATCCACACGATCTCTAGTTTGCGTTATTATTGTTCTTCATCGAATCCAATTCGATGTGATTTATTCACAATCTTGGGAACAGGAAAAAGTCGCAGTGAGCCAAATCTGGTGAAGACGGTGACTGAGGCATGATAACGGTGTTGTTTATGGGCAAATAATCTCTCACAAGCAAAGATGAGTAAGCAGGTGCATTACCATGATGCAAAAGCCATGAATTTTTTTTCCACAATTCCGGGCGTTTTTTTTCGTATTGCTTAACGCAAACGACCTATAACGTCAACGTAATACTCCCTCTTTACCGTAAGACCTTGCAGTAAGAACTTCTGATGCATTACGCCATGGTAATCGAAGAAAACAGTGAGCAAAACCTTGACATTTGATCGAACTTGGAGTGCTTTTTTTGGTCTTGGCTCTCCTAGGCTCTTCCGCTGGAACGATTGCGCTTTGATTTCGATGTCATAACCATACTCGTATACCCATGATTCGTCACCCGTTATGACCCTTTTAAGCAAATCTGGATCTTCGTTGACGTCATTCAATAATTCCCGAATTTAGCAATTTTGGAATGAACTTCGCTGCCACTCGCTTCATGCCCCTACCGATATGCTGACATCCTCAGCAACTTCTCTAATTGTGATTCGACGATTCTCAATAGCAATTTTCTTCACTTTCTCAACATTTTCATCGGTTGTTGATGTGCTGGGGCGTCCAGAGCGAGCGTCGTCATTCACATCTTCTCGACCTTCTGTGCAAAGCTTGTACCACTTGTAAACACTTTTTTGACTCAGAGCACTCTTACCGTATGTCACTGTCAACATTTCAAGTGTTTTTGAGCACTTAATTCCATTTTTTACAGAAAATTTGATGCAACCTCTTTGATAGCAGAAAATCGGTGAATACGCAAAACACTTGACTTATTTGTGCCTCTTACAAACAAACTTTGCTATATGGAAAGTCGAATGTACGTAACCTGCGAAATTTGAAAATTCGCCTTATATTTCCAACACACCTCGTACAGATATGGGAAAAGGCCATTTCGTTTGGCACACTTTTTTAGGGCCCCACTCATTGTGGGCATGGCATGGAAAAAATACTTAAATATACGAATTTTCATAGGAATACAAGGATAAATTTCATAAACTATGTTTAAGAAAAGCACGTTTATGACACCTCCTATAATCCTGCCACGATCCTATGGGCCCCCTGCGTCGCAAGTGCAATAGTTCTTCAGCATTTTGAAGTAACAAAAACGTATCTTTCGAAAATATTTTAAGATTTCAATAAATATAAATTAAAGCATTAAATAGGAACAATACAGATGATAGAAATTAATATACAAGAAAGAAAGCGTTGGTGGATATGTTGGGTTAGGCAAAAAATTTCAAGCCTTTTCCGCTAGATATCTTCTGTGAGTCATATTTCCCTGTTTCGTGGCGTACACATCGTATCGTATCATACTATATGGCGATTTAAAGGCTATATAATGCTCCACAAATGTTTTTTATTTTTTTGGCGGTCTTGTGGCTTGTGTAGCCAATTGTAAGTTACAGCATTTCAAAATGAAGGTAAAAGAAGAGAAAATTAATTAATTATACATTTTTCAATACCACTACTACAGAATGAAATTGCGGTACAGACGGATAAAAAAAAATTTGTCCTATTTATGGACCCAATATAATACCGAATGCAACAGCAAAATGGTAACTTTAATTACTATGTTCTGCTAATATGGACATTGAAAATGAGGCTCAATAGTTGAAAACTTTGACTGTAATGTGGAAGTTGTCGAGTCGAACTGGCATGTAAACATTCATTTCCTTGACCAGAAATTGAAGGCTAGCTGGAAAACCGCCTGGAATGGTAACACAATTTATGACCTTTTATACCGTAATGAAGGCCTGCAACTTACTGCTGTAATGGGACGAAATTTTGAAAAGGATGGTGACTGATTGCGAAATGGGTATCATACGAGAACAACAGCAGAAAAAAAATTATGATTGCAATACGCTGAACCGAGGCAGCTCGGATAATGTTTAAGAAAGTTTTGCCGCTTTCATAGGCATTGCAAGAGAAACTGCTATGAGTTACTCCCATAACAGAAAGGTGCTTCAAGGTAACTGATTGATAAAAGAGAGTTTAGTGGCTCCTCCTGCCTGTGGTACGATGCATACCTTTAGTGGGCGAAGAGTTTAGGGACCAGTACATAAGAATTTCTCTTTTCTTATTATACCAAAATGATGTTTCGCGGGCTGCTGCGGATTGAGTACGAACTCTCAACTCATTTCTTCATCACAAAGTGACAGGATCATCGGGTGAAAGGTCACTGCTAGAATGCTGAACTTAAAGCTTTTTTCCACAGAATTGGCCATAGAAATTAGAATACTTAAGACATAAAGTTAATTAGTTTATACAATAACTTAAACTCTTCGACTAAAGCTTCTACTCACTTCAAAGGAGAACAGAATGTCAGTTTGTATCGATTCCCATATATTCTCTAAATGCAGAAGGACAACAAAATTACAATTCAGATTATCAGCAAGATAGGAATGACCTAATATAATAGCCAAGCCAAATAAAAAAAGTTGGAACGAGTTTGCAAAAAAAAAAAAAGTAAAAACAAAATAAAACCAAAAAATATTAAACTTTAGCACTTTAACGCTCAGTTCTTCATGTTAGAAATTAATTTCTTCCAACTCTAACTCCAACTTCCAACTGTTAATTTAGCCTTACGCGTTGAAAAGAGAATCAATTGTTTACATTTCAAAAATCATTTTACAGATAAACGATAAAGATTTCGAAAAGAAATGTACGGCTTTAAACGGTTTCAACGTAAGTCAGGTCAATTTAGATTGTATAAAACTTCTCTCCCCAGACGCTTTAATATTCAAAATTATTTGTTTTTGATATTGTTGACAGTTCAACTAACAGCACTCTGCCCTACACCCACGAAATTGAAGAGATTATTTCTGAAACACAACAGCTCATATTTCGTCCATACCGCTCATTTCTCCAATCCACACCAATAAACGTCTCATTGACCGAGAAACATAAAAAAGGGGTTGAAACACTTAATTATGGATTATCATTTTCTTTATTCTTTTCCCCAAAGGATCAACACAACATTTTATGAATTTCACAAAATCTCAAATTACAATACCTTTTAAGGTTAAACCATAAACGGTAGATAAGGGGAGGTAAAGGATAAAGCAAACGTAAATGGATGGACATGTGGCGTCAGCAACCCCTCACATGTATGTTGCATGGACATTTGAACAAGACACTGTTGACATTGTTGGCAATGTCAAGTGGTTCCAGCAGCATTCACACATAAATAGACCAAATGTCCCTTGGAAAAACTAAGCATCATTTTATCCACACATAAGAAGGAAGGACAGAGAGAGGCAGAGCGACGTCCACTTCCATATGGTTGAAATGGCAGTAACATATTAACAACTTAAGTGAAATGATTGTAAAGTGGACAATGACAAAAACGTGAAAAACCGCAATGTAAACGCCAGACTGACGCATTCTTATAATATTTCGTAAAAAAAAATGTTTACAACAGATCCAACAAATTTCCTAACGCCCCGTCCTGCAGATATGAACGACGAAAGTAACAAGAAAATCTTAAAGATAAATAAGAGAAGTAACCGAGATGGATAACAAAGGCACAGCACATCACAAACCGGGAGATGGGACGAAATGCCACTCAAAATGTAAGTAAGCATTCAGTGTTCAAATGACCTTTGAGAGTTGTCTGTCTGTGTCTCTGACGGGGTCTAATATAAATGTTGCACTGACTGGTCTTACATATTTACCGGGTACGTGTGGTTACCGGCGGCTACAACCTATAGCTCGTAGCTCAAGGAGGACACTGGAGAGTAGAGAAAAAACACGCGCAACGAAGCGCAACTGATGATGGAAACCCATTTAAAAAATATATACTTATAAATACAATAATAGCAGCAAAGGCATAAATAACTAGTCAGCAGGAGAAAAATGATACAGTGGACTTGACATAGTGGAAAAATTAATAAAATGAGACAAGAATAATGTAAGATTTAAGTTTTTCAGGTTGGCAGCACTGGTTGGTAATGGCGTCCAAACGTCATCTGTTAAAGTGAAAACGGTACAGTATACTCCGCCATTTCATCATGGAAAGACCAATAAACGAGCAACTATTGCAAATCGTTGAAATTTATGATCGTTTGATACGACCATTTTATGGTCGTCATAATCGACCTGCCGAATCAACAATTCGTGCTATTATCTTCAAATTTCGCACCAAATTAACTTTGTTGGACATAAAACCATCGACTCGCATGCGTAGAGTGCGTACCGAAGAAAATATTGCAGCCGTAGCGACCAGTATTAATGACGATCGTGAAATGTCAATCCATCGCCGTTCTCAGCGATTGGGCATGTGTTACTCAACCACAAGGAATTTTTTCTTTTGCCCCAATTGGCTGAGTTGAACTTGGTTGGCATGTGATTTCATCAGGACATACCACACTGCTCGTGAAACAATGAATATGTTGAGGGATGAACAACATTTACATGAAATTATCTTTAAAAATTAAATAGCAAAGACCAATTTATAGATTCCAATAAAAAATTTTAATATATGATGGAAATTTGAGTGTTTTATTCGATTAAAAAAAAAAATCTTCCATTATATACATATATATAAACCAAAACTCTCTCAGACAAGCCCTGGTACGATGAAGGATGTCGCATAGTGTCTGAGGAAAAGGATGCTGCATACAAGGCAAAGTTGCAGCCAATTGTAACGCGTGCAGTTAGGGAACGCTACAAGGAGAATATAATATAGACACTCCAAATTTTTAGAGCATAAGAGTGAGAAAATAGAAAAGGACAGGGATAGAGGTGAATCCCGAAAATTCTACCAAAAGATAAGAGGTACAGGGTATGGAACAGGGTCCCCCTCCTGTAGGGACAGCGAGGGAAATATAATCACAGATACGCAGAATGTGCTGCAACTATAGAGAGATCATTTTTATAAGCTCTTAGTTCCGGATGGCAGCACGAGTGAGGAAATCGCCCCAAATTATTGAAGATGGCATAAATTGCGCAGCTCCGAGCCCAGCAGAGATCAGAGCAACAGTATTGCGACTTAAGAACAACAAAGGTTAGGGCGCTGATGGCCTGCCAGCAGAGATGTTTGAAACTGGTGGCGATGAGCTGATAGCAGCCTGCATCAGCTCCTAGATACGATTTGGCTGTAGCAAAACATGTCCGATGATTGGAATTGGAGTGTACTGTGTCCTGTGTTTAAAAAAGGAGATCCAAGTGTTTGTAAAACTATCGCGGTAACCCGCTGATTATAAGGTCCTTTCAAGTGTGATCTGTGAAAGACTAAAGCTGATTCTAACTGGCCTGATTTGACCTTATCAGTGTGGCTTTAGACCTGGTAAATCGACAATTTGACCAGATATTTACTCTATGACAAATTCTGGAGAAGACTCAAGATAAACAAATCGACATGTACCATCTTTTCGTCGATTATAAAGCTATAAAATTATGTGTATTTTTGACTTACATAGATTGCGGAAATTGAAGCAAATCAAAACTATTTTCGAATTTTATTTTGATTTCATGACAGTCTCTGGTATTTTTTAAGACCTTTAAATTTTCAATACTTAAAATATTAACATATATGGTGACCGACCGTGGAGCGCTAGTTAGTATACGTGACTACCGTTCGCATGATCGAGCGTACAATTCCGCAGTCATCTCGATGTGTGTGGTGGGCATTACGAATAGCCGAGTAATCGACAAGTTTGGAAAATGCTTCTCCAAACATGACGTTCGGAATTGTCGTTGAACTGTAGGTCCCTCTTTTAAATGTGAGAAATTCTTTCATATTTCATTCATGGAATGTAAGAGAATTTGCTTTGATTTATGGTGAATAAAAGTTTCAATTTTGTTGATTTTCCGATATTCAAATTTTTTTTTTTAGTCAGTTTGTATTCCAAGTCGAAGAATAAGTAATATACAGAAGCCAGAGGAAAAATTAATTACACTGGTCTACAAATTTGGAAAAGAAATTGACTGCAGAAACGAAGCATGTTTTTTAACTAATCTGGGTGCGCTGAATTGGAATCTGGCTATCACATTAGGTGCACGAATGTGATTTAAAATGCATTTTCTTCATTCGCATTTAGATTTTTTTCTACAAAACCTGGGTTCGATGAGCGACGAACAAGGGGAACGTGCTCAACAAGATTTAATGAATATTGAACGAATTTATCCGGGATTATGGGACAAAAGCATGCTGGGAGACTATTGCTGGACTCTAATACGTGAAACCGAACCAACAAAATATAAACGACTTTCAAATAATGTCATTCACTTTGGAAAATTTATTGATTTTTAAATAAACTAATGATTTTTTTATATAATTTTTTTTTGTATCTCGAAAACCAGACGTGATAGACAAAAACCAATTACAGATTCGAATTAAGCCCACCAAATTACCCTTGGAAAGATATTTGGTTCCTCCTTGTTGGCTAGTGTTATTTCAAATTGTTGGTTTTATGTAGAATATTACATTTTCTAACAACTGACATTAAAGGAAAAGTTCGCTCATATATTTCAATACTTCACTGCTTAAATAGTTCAAAAGTTCAGTACTTCAAACTGAAATTCTGTGAATATTTTTTTTCGATATTTTATACTCCTGCCACACTGTGCTTCAATGACACATAAGCAAAAAAATGCGACGAATGAACGTAGCAATGCTAGGAGCGTACATTGTGTTTTAAGACGACTTGGGGTCGTCTGAGCAAATAAACTCATTCTTTTAAATATGACCAGACCGGACACGACCAAATGAAATGTTCTCTCCTCCTGTTGGAGTGGGGGACAACTGAGTGCTGGGATTTTCATCTTCATCATCATCATCATCGCCATCACCATGAAAATCACCGTCGGACTACCGTAAATCGTAATAAAACCTGAGAAGGAGACTGAAGGAGGCCATTAGAACATCCATATGCGTGTGGCTTTTTATTTTCATTATAAGCACAAAAGCAAACAAACTCGAAAAAAAAACACGAAATGCTAAAGGCAAAGAAATGAGGAAAAACATCATCACCGACAATAGTTGGCTTTAAGTTGCCAACATTTGCAAGACCGTATTATTTGTATTCAACTCATATGGCCACTGATATCACAAATTCATAAATGGAACACATTATAGCTTGCGGTCAAAGTGGATGTCTGAGTGCAGCTGAGGTGTCTGGTGCCAGGTTTTGGCAGTTTTAAGTGTTTCTTTTTTTTTGCAAATTTGTCATTTCGAAAATAAAAAAGGTGCACTTTGCGAGCGTACAGCAAAGATGAAGGGATTGCGTCGTCATTAAACTGTCAGGATCAAAAAATTGTATCAGGAATTAATATTGGTCCAAATTGGGTATGTTGTTTATAGAGTTTACTATCAAACTAATAAGCCAAAATACACAATATCTATCTGACTTTTCTCTAAGTTGTACTTTAAAATCATTTTGTAGCCTTTTCAATTAGAATGAGAAGTGAAATCTCGAACTATTAATCTTTCACACAGTGTTGGTTGTCCTGAGGGACTTGGTTCATTAAGAAAGACGGCGCTATAAGAATCCAACAAAAAAGTAATAACAATAATAATAAACAAAATGTTCAAACTAAAGATGTGCATTTAACCGATTAATCGAACTTAGTGATTAAACCACATTCCGATTGCTCAGTGAGATTTATGATTAATCAAGTAAAGGTTATGCCAACAAGAACGCAAGATTTAAATTTGGCGCCATTCGAAGTGTCATTGTTTGACATTTGAACAACTGTTATTGTTTGCTAGTAGAAGGTACGAGGTTAGTAAAAATGGAGCGCTACACGAATGAACAACGCATTCTCTTTGTGAAATTGTTTTACCAAAATGGTGAAAGGCTGGAGGAATCATTGGACCTATTTTTTTTATAAAAATGAGGCATGTCAAGCGCAAACAGTCAAGGGTGTTCGGTATCGTGAAATGATAACCAGTTTTTTCGTGCCTAAAATTGAAGAAATGAATGTGGAAGGCATGTGGTTTCAACAAGACGGCGCCACATGTCATACAGCCAGAGAAACAATTCAATTGCTGCATCAGTCATTTAAATCTTGCGTTCTTGTTTGGACACCCTTTACTTTGAATCTACATTTATCAAATCAGAATAATTTATTAAAAACTCATATACGGTGGATGGGGTAAGACTTCTCATTTCAGCGTTTCCAGCTAGGTTTCAAACGGGATTGGCCACATGAGCATGAGCATTTTCATGCTGAAGAATCACTATTTTTTGCATCTCTGTGTATTGTGAGCGTTTCTCGCACAGAACTTGGCTCAATCGCAATAACTGAAGTCGATACCGATCCCCAGTGATGATTTCACTTGGTTTCAACAGCTCGTAATAAGTTACACCGACCTGGTCCCACCAAATACAGAGCATAACTGTAGCAGCGTAAATATTCGACCAAAACGACGACGTAGAGGCATGACCGAGCAGCCTCCATGACCTTTATTTCTTTGGATTGCTGTAATAAATCCATTTTCCATCACCCGTTATAATACGAGAAAGAAAATCTTTCCTTTTTTATAGCTGAAGCAGTCATCCACAGGCGAAAAAACGACACTCAACGCAACCAAGTTCCTTGCTTTTGAATCATTCCCCACGCATACAATCGCTTGGAAATGGCTTGGCGGATAACTCCCAATACTGAAGCAAGCTCTATCTGCGTTTGACACAGATCCCCATCAAGCAATGACGTCAATTCAGTGTCTTCGAAGGTTTTTCGTCTTCTTTCACGCGAACAATCTTCAGCATCAAAATCACCGTCTTTCAAACGACGGAACCAATCTCGACACTTTGTTTCATTTAAAGCAGCATCTCCGTAAACGTTTTACAGCTCTCGATGAGCTTCAGCCGCCGTTTTCTTCGATTAAAAGAATAAAATCAATACTTTCTGCATATGATGATTATTCGGCATGAAATCATACATATTCACACAACCAAAAGATTATGATGTCAAAAGAAAATCACTATTGCGTCGAGGCGGTATGTTTACTATATGCCTAAGCTTGACTCATGACATTTAGGTTATCGCGGAATTGACTACACTTACAGCTGGCGCCATCTATTGGCAAACAGCGGGAACTTAGTTGCGCACCTAATATTATAGCTTGCCTAATATATAATAATAATTGTATACCATGCAATTTAAAAAAACTCAAACCACAGCTGGTTTCAACTGACAGCAGCAACAACTGTGAATAGGTGACTAAATATTGCATTCATACGGAATGAAAACAAACAACTGTTTAAATCTAATTCGTCCTTTATACTCGTATATGTTCTATATATTCTTACTTACTCTCTTACTCTCTCTTCTTACTTACTACTTACTCTTAAAGTAACTGGTGTAGGGGAATTTCACCTAAAATGCCAACTACAACAATGTAAACGATATTACTAAAAATGAAATAAAATAATGAAAAAATGTGCATTAATTCGAAAGTTCACAACCACATGGGATTGTAGAAAGTACTGGTGGACTTCAGGTCTCAAATAGAAAAAGACCTTCCATAAGAGTAGTAATAGCATTTAACAAAATAGACTTTATTATTATACTTTTTAGGGTAGACTATAAAGACAACAGCAGGTAACTTCCGACCAACCAGTTTGTAATGAAAAGCCAAACTGACTTTTCGTGAACAAGTCCAAGGGAGGGTGTGAAAGGATAATGTGGCAGAGAAAGTAAGATAGAACAGGAAATGATAGAACTTTTCAATTGTGGTTAAAGTGTAAAGTTGAGATAGTCCAACAACAAGGTTGGCCGGTATGGTTTGGCATTTTCTCTCCCCCTCTCTCTACATTTAACATGTATTTGTAGACGAAAGGACACATGTCCTACGAATTGTATAAATGTGTGAGTGTTATAAAGTGTGACAAATTAAATTAATTTCACTGCCGCTGCAACCGTTTGCAAACCTTACAGAAAATGAGGGAAAATAAAGTGAATTTGTTGCCTGTAGTTTCAGTGGTAATTGTTTAATACCCATAAGAGCCTTTTCTGGTTGCAATGTATAGAGTTTAATTAAGGACTTTGATGACAACGAAGGTAAAGAAAGGAAATAAGCTTTATGGGGTAGAGTAGAAGTAAGGAAGAAAATAATTTGTTGAGACATTTATTTTACTACTTTCATATAGACCAACTAAAATGGTTAGGTTGCTAAAAAGTGAATAAATTTCAAAACATCAAAATTTGAAATATCAACTGATTATATAATTTCAGTTACATTCTCTTTTTTGCCTTGTTATTTGTTGTAATACATATAAATGTAGTCACAAATTTTTCACAATTTCCCAATAGCGACGCAATATCGATAAATCTTCGGCACATAAAGCATTCTGCAATGCCTTCCATCGAACCTTTTAAAATCGCTAAAATGTCTTGTAAAGGCATCTATCTTCCTTTAGTTTGCCTGGTAATACGTATTGAAACGGATTTATTTTATTTTAATATATTATTATTGTTTCATTTTAAAATATATCAGTATATTTTATTCTAAAAAGTTTTAAAATTTAGGTGCGCAGCTAAGTTCTTGCTACTTTTTTTTCTAAAAATGCAACTTTATTATGAAAGCATGTTTACAAATGATTCATTGAAACTACTGGCTATCGCTAGCTACTACTTTTTCCCATCTTTCTGACAAAGCTCGAATTCCGTCACGGTACAACTGCCTTTTGAGGCTATCCATGAATTTAGTTATTCTTTGATGTCGTCATATGAGTGGAACTGCTGGTCGAACGAAACAAGTGATAAGACTTCCCATTCCCATTTCAGCGTTTCCAGGTAGGTTTTAACGGGTTTGGACACGTGAGCCGAGCGTTGCCATGCTGAAGAATTACTTTTTCGTGGCTCAGTCGCATTAATTGAAGTCGATACCGATCCCCAGTGATAGTTTCGCTTGGTTTCAACAGCTTCTAATAAATAACACCGATCTGGTCCCACCAAATATAGAGCATAACCTTAGCAGCATGAATATTCGATTAAGAAAAGCCTTCATTTTTTGTCACTGAAGCAATTGTTCACAGGTGAAAAAAGACGCTCAACGTCCCTTGGCTTTAACTCAGAAGGAACCCAATTTTCATGCTCTTGAATCATTCCCAACGCATGCAATCGCTTGAAAATGGCTTGGCGGGTAACTCCTAATACAGAAGCAAGCTCTGCCTGCGTTTGGCACAGATGCCCATCAAGCAATACCGTCAATTCAGTGTCTTCGAAGGTTTTTCGTCTTCCTTCAAAATATCTATATTTAAAGTGACGGAATCAATCTCGACACGTTGTTTCACTTAAAGCAGCATCTCCGTACACGTTTTGAAGCTCTCGATGAACTTCAACCGTAGTTTTTTCGATTGAAAGAAGAAAATCAATACTTTCCGCATATGACGACTATTTGGCACAAAATTATACATATTCACACAACCAAAAGAATATGAATATGTCGAGGCGGAAGGTTTCCATATGCCTAAGCTTGGCTTATGATGTTTAGGTTATGGCAGAATCGACTAGCACCTACAGCTGGCGCCATCTTTTGACAAACAGCGGGAACTTAGGTGCGCACGAGTTACTTTTGATACATAGAAGGTCGTTAATTGTTTGCAACATATTTCACACTCACTGCATTTAAAAATCAGAATAATGGACTTCCAAAAGAAGACGCGGAGGCGTGAAATGAATCTTGTCATTCTTCCTTTGAAAGGCGTTTTGAAGATCTTCCAGTAGATGCCAGAGAAGAAAGTACTGAATGCAATACAATAGATTGTTTGTAATCTATATATCGCTTTATATAAGTACGACATGATCATAATAGACGGCGTCAGAAAGACAAGATTTTGTGCTCACAAAACTACTCAGACTGTTTTGTGATTGCTTGATTGATGTGATATTGTTTGAGAGGTGAAGAAAACACGTCATATTTTACAATTTTTCATCGATAATGGCGAAGACATCTTTGCATCTTTGACATTGAAATTATTGGAACAGAATCAGTGAAACTAAATTTGTTTTCGCAAATTGCGTTCCAATAATTTTGATGTCAAAGATGCACCACGCTGTGGAAGATCAGTTGGCGACAAAGTCAATAAAATAATGGCAATTCTCAAGTCTCTCTTCTCTTTGACATCAAAAGTATTGGAACGGGATCGGTGAAACCATATTTGCGAAAACAAAATTGCGAAAACAAATTTGGTTTCACCGATTCTGTTCCAATAATTTTGATGTCAAAGATGCATTACGCTCTGGAAGGCCGGTTGTCGACAAAGTCAATAAAATAATGGCAATTGTTAAGTCCTAATGTCATGTAAGCACTGTTCCGATTGCCCAGAAGCTAAACATTGCACAACAAACCGTTTGGAATTACTTGAATAAGTCTTGATGTAAAAAAGGTCCAATATGGGGTGCCACTGAATTTCTATCTGTGAGTCACTACACAACAAAATTGACCCTTTTCTGAAGTGTATGAAAACTGGGCCACTTACGACAATGCCGATTATAAACGGACATGGTCGAATTGCTGTAAGTTGACACAAAAGATGGCCAAGCCAGAATTGATGGTTAAAAAGTTTTTGCAGTGAGTTTGCCGAGATTGGCAGGAAATCATCTACTATGAGCTGTACAGCCTAAACTCTTTATTCGGACGTGTACTATCAACAATATTTTATCTCCGAATTGTATTCGGTCACTTTTGATAAATGTGAAGCAATGGTTAATATAGGCGAAAGGCTAATATAAGGGAATCGTCGCGGGTTTAGTATTTCTTCCTTTGAATGACGGTGACTTCAATCTCCTGATGAACAGTTCGACTAATCAAGTAATAGACAATTTTATTTTAAGTTTACTGAATATGAGAAGCCCTTCCATATCGCTTTCAAAAGATGCAAAGGAATTTGTTGTTTTTATGGCATTGACAACAAACTATTTCAAAACTATTTAAAAAAAACTTTTTGGTTTTTGGTCTCCTTAATTTTGGTCGTTGTTAATGTCTTCTGAGCAAACCGCATCATTTTTTGTTTTGCTTCTTCCAACAAAATCCTTATTCGGTTTTCTTAACTTTCTGTATACGTATATTTATCTTCCTCTCTCCGGCCTGATAAGTTAATCCATTTAAAAAAATAAGCTTAACTTTTTTTTCGAAAACCTTAACGTAACAAGAAAAAAAGCGAAAATTTACATTCCGCTAAATCAACAAACATTTAAAAATGCACAAAAGCACAAAATTAAATAACGAAAATACTCTAGACAAACTCACGGCGCACACAACGAAGGATACTTCGTTGAAAGTTGTTCATCTCAAGGATGTTGCTGGCTGCAAATGTAGTTGGTTGGTAGTTGAAGGGAATTGTATGGAATTTTAAATGAAGCATTAGTAATGGAAGGGCACGAGAGCAACGAGAGAAACGTAAACGTAAACGTGAAATGTCTTAAA
This sequence comes from Philornis downsi, assembly GCA_019455685.1. Taxonomy (NCBI): domain Eukaryota; kingdom Metazoa; phylum Arthropoda; class Insecta; order Diptera; family Muscidae; genus Philornis; species Philornis downsi. The sequence continues at coordinate 1,343,938 of JAHXMU010026488.1, forward strand.
TATCTTTACACGCTTCTTTTGGCTTCATTTTCAATTCATTTAACTTAAGTGACTCTTTAATCCCGGTAAGCATCTTAAGAAAAACACTCCGAGTACGGGGCAGAGACGTAACGTAATGGGAAGTTTGTCATTATATATATATACGAGTATAATTTTATATACTTTTTAATTAAAGCTTACTTTTTCTCTTTCGTAACGTAAGTATTTTGTGGATTTTGGGCCCAATAGTTAACTTTGTGATTTTGAGCACAACTATCAATTTCTATATACAGTACACTTACCTTCAAAGGATAAACTGTCTTTCTTCGTTGCTGCTTTTATAGTTGTTAAATAAATTCTTTTCAAATCGTTATACAAAGTCACTAAAGTTTCACTGCTTTAGAAGTTTCATTATAATTTTCTTCACTACGATATTTAAGGAATGATTTCTGAAATGAGAAAAAAAGAAACATGTGGTACAATAACGATAAAACAAGATATAAGGCGAAAGAGTGCTAAAAAATCCACCCTGGATTGGCAATTTATTGCATGAAAAAAATGTCTAAAATTTAAATAGTAAAAGCAAGAGTAAGTAAAAGGTCTAATATTTTGTTATTTGCTATAAAAATACTATACTCAAAGGCCACTACCTGATCACTGCAGTGTTTATCAGGCCAAAATTTTGACCATTAAGTAAGTGGCAGAATGGCTGAGATAACGTCCTTATCACGGTGGGAATTAACATATTCTCTGACAGTCAAGCTGCCGCTAAGTCTCTGGATTCTGTCTTCTTGAACTCAACATCAGCCCTGAAATGCCAACGACCCCTGCAGTAACATCGATTTTGCAGTATCTCCACTTCGAAGATAATGCCAAGGCCCCTTCGAACGGATGTGCAAATATCGATAAAGTGTAGAAATTGGTTTCTCTTGCAGACCACTTAAAAGCAAAAATGATAGAACATTTTTATACTGAACAAAACCTATCCTTCGATGAAAGTATGATAGTCTACTTTGGTAGACATGGCTGTAAGCAATTTATTTACGTTATGTTTTGGATATAAGGTTTGGTCTCTTTGCACTCCATCGGGCTATCTGATAAACTTCGAAATTTACCAGGGAAACAATCCTCGTTCCTATGCTGAATACGAAGCCAAGTATGGTAAATGAGCGGCTTCTTTAGTCAACATAATTGATAACTTCTTCGATGATTTTCATTTTATTTCGACAATTTACTTCCGAGCTATACTTTGTTGACTTATTTCAAAGCATGCGGATATAACACTACGGGAACAATTCGCAAAAATCGTATTCCAACATGTTGCCCACTAACTCACAAAAAAAACTTTGATGTCGATGAAAAGAGGTTATTTAGATTCGATAGAGATGAAAAGCACAGGTATTCGTTTGGTGAAATGGAAAGATAACAGTGTTGCCTGCATGTTATCCCCTTGCTTCGGCGAAAATCCGACGTCCATGGCACAGCGTTATTCTAAGAAAAGTAGAGCTGAAATAAATGTACCCGTCCTCTTGCAATCATGGAGTACAACAAATAAAGGATGTCCCAACAAGAACGCAAAATTTAAATGACTGATGAGCAATTGAATTGTTTCTCTGGCTGTATGACATGTGGCGTCGTCTTGTTGAAACCACGTACCCTCCACATTCATTTCTTCAATTCCAGGCACGAAAAAACTTGTTATCATTCCACGATACCGAACACCATTGACTGTTTGCGATTGACATGCCTCATTTTTCATAAAATAATGATTCCTCCAGCCCAAAATCCTCACCACACAGTGACACGTTGACGATGCATTTGCTTCTCATGAATCACTCGAGGATTTTCCTCACCCCAAATGCGACAATTCTGCCTATTGATGAAGCCATCAAGATGGAAATGTGTCTCGCCACTGAAGATGATTTTATCGGCAAAATCAGCATTTTCATGTTGTCTCTCCAATACCCAATTAACGAACTCCTTTCGCTGTCCATGGCCAGCTGGCTTCAGTTCCTGAGTCAATTGAACTTTGTATGCATGAAGATGCAAATCTTTCGTCAAAATTCGCTTCATAATGGATTTTGAGACATCAATTTACTGAGCACGGTGTCGAATTGAGGTGGATCACGTACAGCTGCGACATTTTCGGTCGATCGACCTGGTCGAAGGCGCGTTGTTGTCTTTACATCACTAGCAGACCCAGTTTTGGCAAATTTATCCATTAATCTCTTTACAGTTGACTCTTTCGGAGCATTATTGTGACCCCAAATTGATCGCAATGTGCGAACTGTAGCCGCAAAACTTTCACCATTTTGGTAAAACAATTTTACAATGAGAATGCGTTGTTTATTCGTGTAGCGCTCCATTTGTACTAACCTCGTACCTTCTACTAGCAAACAATAACAATTATTCAAATGTCAAACAATGACACGAATGGCGCCAAATTTAAGCCTTGCGTTCTTGTTTGGACACCCTTTACATGTGCGGAGTAGATCGATTGGACAAAATTTTGCTCAATTTCGCATCGTGAAATCGTATAGAGGAAAAATGGGGTGGTCTATTATTGTTACCTGGCTCGTAGATGCTTATGTTCAAAATGCTTGACAGTTTTATCGAAAAGGACAACCGACATTGACGCAGCTTGCGTTTCGAAAACAACTTTCAGTATACTACCGCAAACATAATGGCACAAAAGCCAGAACATCTGGTTCTATGACCTCCCTTAAATATGCCCAACAGCCAGGTCGAGTTGAACACACTCTTCGTTATGATTAAATTGGACATTTTGTCGTACCATCAAATCGTAGACACTATGCTGGTGATCAATGCAAAGTGAACGGTCGTACAGCATGAGTAAAATGCAACGTTGGTCTTTGTGTGAACTGTTTTGCAAGTTTCCATATCAAACCATATTTCCTGTTTTTCAAAATTGTTTTCTTTATTAAATTATAATTTCAATAAACATATTTGAAACAGCGTTTTTGCGCAGTGTTTTTGTAAAACTAATCCAATTTTTGAGCTCAGAAGGGAAAAATACATAAGCATGCTTCTTTCCAACAAAATATAAAACAAAAAAAGTTCTGGACAATACCGGATTAAGGTAATCAGAGTCCCTTTTCCCCCTCCACTACGCCACTGTTAATAATGCTGAGCAGTTCATCCAAAAAATTGAACCATTTTCATACATAACCTACAGTTTATTTACCTTAACCAATCTGAAAGTACGAGCATCTAGTAATTGCTGTAGTCATCGTACTGATGAAATGCCCTAAACTCAGTTTAACAGAAGAACTTCGTATATTTCAATATGATTTCCACAACGATACAAGTATCGTAGTGGCACTTCCTTATAGCTGTTATAGCCGTTGGTTGGGTTGTTGTCTTGAGACACGTACAATCATGCTACTCAACATCTTTTAACTACCTAAGGACGATACTCAGGCACTTGGTAAATGTGCCACAATTTCAGGATGCTGTTTGGGGCTGGTTGCAAACACATTTCACCTCAGTTCCTTCCTGTGCAACATTATGACGCACCGTGCCCTTAAACTAAAATAAAACGAATGCCTCGGATGGTACAAATAGTCCGTCTGTCTCTCTGTTTCCTTTCCTGTCGATAGCATGGCAAATGTCTGTCTGTATGTCTGTTGTACTTCTTTTCTTAAATACTACTTTACAAGCTATTGTATATTGCTATGTAACAAAGTCCTTAAGGATATTTACTCCTTAAGGAAGGAGCATCAGTAGCTTTGGTAAGAAAATGAAGAAATTCTGTGTTTACTCGTGTTGTGCATATTTTAATTGTTACATTTTCTCTTGTTGTTTGGTTGGTACTCTTGATTCTTTGCCGAAAATCTTCTTAATTTTTTTTTTTGGCCGCCTCTAAGAAAAAGGGATGAGTGGGACAAAAAGTTAAAATTTCGTCTGTCGTTTTGTCTGTCAACATTCATTGTGCATATGTTTGGTGTGCACACGTTTTCTTTTTTGGGTATACATTTCTTGGAAAAGTATTTTCATTTAAGTTTAAGTTCCTGTGCAAATTTCTGTAACAGTTTTCCTGCTTAGGTGTTCAAAAGTACATATCACAAACATTACTTTTTACTGTCGTCTTCGCCTAGCAGCTCTCACGTCTCGAGACTGTTTGAGTTTGATGGTTGAGATTTTTAATTAAATTTATAACAAAACATGTGTAAGTCTCAGACGTTCCTGTACTTTTTGTTGAAATAAAGTCATATGTTTTCTATTTGCACTCCGGATATTTTTCTTTATTTGCTACAGAGAATGAAAGGAGTGAAATGATGTTTTATTGAAGCATATCAAGGGAAATATATTCACATGATTATGTCACAAAATTCAGGCCTTTTGGAAACGAAAATACACTGCATAGGAAGGCCCTTAAGGAACCACACGTAAAAATTGGTTGATTTAACATAAATATGCGGTTCCTCTATAACTTCTGGGCGGAAGTAACGATTTTGCTCCTTTTACTGCACGTTAATTGAGAGTTTTTTCTTTAAATAAAAACTAAGCGATAATCCTTCCGGCTATCCGCACAGTTTTGCACACAAATATGCACAACACGAGTAAACACAGAATTTCTTCATTTTCTTACCAAAGCTACTGATGCTCCTTCCTTAAGGAGTAAATATTCTTAAGGACTTTGTTACATAGCAATATACAATAGCTTGTAAAGTAGTATTTAAGAAAAGAAGTACGAGAGACATACAGACAGACATTTGCCATGCTATCTGAAAAGCGTTAGTTGAAGGGCAGTTTACCCGTCTGAAGTTTTTTTTTTTTTTTTGAACGCAATGAGGCTGACTTGTCCTGCTTATTATTTTTCATGACATTTTTCATGACATATTATTACATAATATGTTTAAAATACTCGTAAGTCAATAATGTTTAAATAATGATGTGTTTCCTCATGTGTTACTGATTTGTTGAAAGGCAAGTCAAGAGTGTCCTTAATACCATAACCATTAACTTTAAAGTTACTACCTTGCTATTGCGATATCTATCTTTTGAAGAAGTGTAAGATTTTGATAAGAAATTAAAGAAAAGCTTACGACTCAAATCTATCAACTTCAAAAAACGTAAACAATGAAACATTTAAGTTTCAATTCATGAAACATAAAAGTTTATAATTTTGCATTGAATACTGAACAGTGGCCAGTCTGCCACTGCAAATTGAATCGATTTCAGGTAGAGTAATAAAAAGATGAAAAAGAAAAACCGATTGTATTTGGTTTTGGTTCGAGATCATATGATAGTTGTTTCCATAAATGCTATTTTCGGATAACCGGGCTTTTTGTACCGACTTGACAGATTTTGAATTATTACAGAAGTGTGTTGTTAAGATAAGTCAATGCAACAGACAAACCACAAACTGCTGATATTAGAGCTTTAGAGTATTTCTAAGATTTCACGTATACGGTTTGTTTATGCCAGAATTGAATTTTATAGATTGTCTCTGAACTATTATCGCAAGTGGTCATGAGTTTACTGACACTACTGTGTGGTAAAGTTTTACTCTGCCACCATATTTGTTCTAGCAGTCGTGTTCGAAATGGTTAATGTTTCGTGACAAATAATCCAACCTTTGCTACTTCAGGCAGTTCTCTTTTGGAAATCCAACCGACATAAAGTGTAGCTCTGAAGGTAATAAAATAAACCCCCAGTTTTCATACAACAGAATTAAACTCCCGTCTTTCACTTCTCATAAATTTAAATAATTGCTTATTTGCGCCCCCGCCTTAACACGGTTAATACTTCTTCCTCTGCGTTTTGATATGAGCGCATACAATTTTTAAAGATGATTTATGCATTTAATCTGAACTGCGTGTTAATGTTTACTTAGTTCAATTATTTTCAGTTTTATTTTATGTTGTGATTTCATAAAAAATTTCTGTGGTAACAAAAAAATACGACTTAGGTGGAATTAGAACAAAGTCCAGTTTATTCGTTGTTATTATTGCACTTATTTCGATGCATATTTAGATTCAATTCCCATTCAAAAATTCGATATAGTTCACAAGTTATAACAACAATTATAACAAACAGCGATTTTTGATAAATTACGTACTATCTGTAGTTATTCACGTTAGTAAGAACACATTTTGCGTTATTACTATTTGGGTCCCATTGTCATCTAAACGAAATTTAAAAATTCTGTATATTTTAAAAGTTATACAAGAGCGGTCCCAAAAACTAGCCGACCTAACTAAGAAGACAAAAAAAGTTGGAAACATTTATCCTTATTTTTCAACATAATTTCCTTTTAGCTCAATACCCTTTTTCCAGCTATATTCAATAGCTTGTATAACCTATTCATAGTAATAACTGTCAAACTCCTTAAAATACCCATCAACCGCAGACTCCACCTCTTCATTGTTGGCACGTCTTTTACCGAGCCATTTTTTTAAAGTTTCCAACTAAAAAAATAGCCCGAGGCAGCTAAATCTGGCCAATAGGGTGGCTGATGGAGCAATTCCAACTTTAATCCATTAATTTTGGCCACAGCATTAGTGGATGTGTGTACCGAAGCGAAATGGAGCAAAATCTGGTCTTTTTTCTTTAATTTCATCACCTAAAGTCTGCAATAAATTAGCATAATATTCGCACGCCATGATCCTGCCTGCAGATGGAACCGATCCTCCCATTCCAGTTCCCTGCTGCGACTGTTCCTTTGTCTCAAGTGTGAAGTGGTGGATCCATGTCGCATCCATGGTTATAAATCAATGTAAAATATCGAGTGTATTGCGGTAAAACTTCGCCAAACACTCTACTGAAACGTCTTCACTAAGCAGTTTTCGTTCTGTTGAAAGCAAGCGCGGCACTCATCTTGTGCACAGCTTTCTCATCTTGAAATCTTCGGCCAATATACGATATATATCACTTGTTAAATTGTTAATTTTGTGTTACTTATTAACTGTGGATAATAGCGTCGACTTATTAACAATTATACTTTCAATTTTGATTTTCCATTATATTCGATAATTGTGTTTAGTTTTTCGAAAAAGAAATATTTATCACATCTCGAAAATCATATCGGATTTAGGAAAAAATTTCATATCCAAAATGCCAGGAATTTGTAAACGACTAATGATAACAAGAGTTAAAAGATTTTTACTGGTGAACGGTTATGGCGCGATAGTTAGTACACGCAGCTACCGTTTGTATGATCGGGGGTTCAACCCCGCATACAGTCACCTATCATTATTTGAGCGGCGTTGGCCTCGATGTTTCTAACGAACACCTCGAGTAGTCGGGTAATCATCAAGTGTTGTAAATGTGTTTCAAATTGTGACGTTCGGAATCGTCGTTAAACTGTAAGTCTCACGGAGTGAGTTCAAAAATAGAATGCATGTAATCCTACTGAATGCGGAAAGCTCTTCCATGTCTTATTCATGAGATGCACGAGTATTTGGGCATGCGCCCCTTAATACGAGTACATCTAAATATACCAAATTATCCACTTTCAGTTTCACAAGTAAAGTTAAATAAAACACACAGAAAACTATAATTTCGATGAAACTTTTATTTCATTATAATGCTTGGATCTTGCCAATTAAATGACCACCTTTTGATTTGTTGCAGCAGTGGATGTTTTTGAATTAGTTTTTGACCACTTTTTTGCACATTTCGGGCGGAATCTCGGCGATAAATTGACGAATGTTGCTTTCCATATGCTCCAATGTTTGGAGATTATCCACGTAAAAACGATCTTTGACGCAGCCTCACAAAAAAGTCTAACGGCGTAAATCGCATGATTTTGGTGTCTAATTGACGTCGCTAAAACGTGAAATTACGCTTCCTGGAAACTTCTCATGCAATACAGCCAAAATCAGTCGTATTGTGTGACTCGTGGTACCGTCTTATGGTAATCACATATCGTCCAGTTTATAATCTTCAATTACAGGCCAAAAAAGTCGGTTATAAAACGGCCATAGCGCTTTATATTTTGCCACACTTTCATTAGGCGATATTTTAGACAGTGCGACGATGCACATTCCTGACCACCTCTGCAATGCTTCCAGTCTCTTCAAATTTTTTTATAATCTCGCCAAATTCTTACACAGTAGGTCTATTATGACCACCATAATCACTTCGTAATACACGAAAAGTGCACACGTTTGAATCACCACTTTCGTAGTAATTTTTAACTATTTTTGTGCTTTCTTCGGTTGTTAAACGATCCCTATTAGTAAAAAGCAAACTTTTCACTAAACAAATAACACTTCACATGACTAGTGGTGGTTTTGAAACCACTAAATGCATAACCCTATACATTAATTTCACGTCTTAAAATTTATTAAAGAGGAATTATAAATTTCATAGGGTAAGATACTTTCTTTTATTCTGTTTGTAAGATTTAGTCAATTTACTCTTTTCCATCCCTGAGAAAAGTAATAAAAATTTTTCTTAACAGTTTCATGTTGCATTTTTTTTTACTTTGTTAAAAAAATATGTGTAATCTTCATTGTAAACATGTGTTAGTTATCTTTTAAGTTTTTAGATTATGTCATTGTTCTATCTTCTAGATGAGTGACAGACAGAAGGATGATAGAGCTGTGAACGCACTGTAATCCCCAAATATTTTCTTTTCATTTTAGGTAATATTTATTCTGGTACTCATAGTTTAGATAAATAATACGGTAAGTGTTAGCTGCATTCGCAAAAGTGTTTACTTTCAATTACACATGATGTCTTTAAAAGTTGTCACAAGCATACGAATTGAGTAAAAATTCATCTTTTATAATTACTATGGTGGCTATAAATGAAAGCGGTTATCGGAAAATTAAAGTGAGAAGAAATAAAGAAACAAATTCTCTTCAACCTCATAAATGGGATTTGTGAAAACTTCTTACATTCAGTAAACTTGTACGCATTTTATTTTCAGGATTCCTGAAAGGAACCTCCTATTTAATGACGAATCGCAATATCAGTTTGAGAAGTTTTTGTTAGACTTTCCGCTTAGTTGACTACTTGAAGTATTCCTCAACTTATTAACATGACAGCCGCTCAAAGACAGGTTATTTTATATGCAATATAATGCATTGAGTATGATATTCAAGCTATCATGTCACGATAAACAAAGATATCTTGAAAAAAAATTTTTGTACGAATCGGAAAATATCAAATCATGCTTTTGAGTTTTATGTTCCCGACCTGGATAGCTTATCTTCAAATGTCGTCTTGAACATCTTTAACACATTACCATCCCCACGAGTTTGTTGCACTAATAATGGACTGAATATAAGAGAGTTATATGTGGAAATTTTGGTATTTTATAAGACTTTGTTTTTCAAATAAATTATGGAATGAAAAGTATAAATCTGCCTCTTTTGTTATTAATACCACTACGAGTATATAGAAAACATAGATTAGAAAACAGATCTTATTTACAACAGGCTGATTATAATTATTAATCCATAACTATGGAGATATCAGTGACGAACCTTTCTTTTCGGCATTCCCTCTTTCCTCTTTCCAGATTTTACTGCAACGCTCTTAGCATTTAGTATTTTAGTATCAGAAGAGAATGATGCAACACCCTTCCGAAAAAATTGTGTGTTTTGACATCAATCGAGAATGGTGCATCAGGGTCCCAAAATGTTTTTGAATATGTTATTGACTGACCTGTTTGTTGATGGTCGTCCCGCATGCTTTTCGTCTTCAACTTGCTCTCTTTATTCTTTATTGTACCACACAGCTTCAGACGGCTTTGGTCTGAACATTTTTCGGTATTTTTTTTATTTCTCCGCAATCTGAGAATTCATTTCCAAACTTTTCTTTGCGCCAAAGTCTATCCAATAAAGGACTTCTGCAGTGCTCTAATTTTATAACTCCTCTACAGAATTCCCATTTCGTAAAGAGAATTCGATGCAACTTTTTTGCTCAATAAAATCACATTTTCTAAAAATTGTTAAAATCGCTATGGAAATTGATTTACATTTTATTGGGAAGACGATTTAATTGTAAATTTAATGTTTCTAACTTCAGCCGTTTCTTCCCTTGATTTACGCCTTAAGAGTTTGAATTTATTTTAGGCTTTAATACACTTTTAGGTTCTCTTTTACTTTATTTTAGTACCTGGAATCACATATTTTCAGGCATTCCCTATGACAGGGCGCCTACATTTATAGATGAATGTTCACGCCTAATTTTTTAGTTGGCCATTTCTTTCCTATTTAACTCCGAACAACACAATAATACAAAAGCCCAAAAATGCTGCGCTCCTACGTTGATGGATGAATATGGACTAATAATTTCGTAATTTAAGCTTCAATCATTTGCTTTTCCGCTTTATTCTCCTCTTTATTGTTTAAAACTAAGAGTTTCGAAAAATGTTTGTTTATTTCAGCTCCCTACAACTATTCTTGCCTAACGTGCTCTTTCCGTTTTATTTATTAAAAGAATGATTTTTTTTCAAATCTCACGCTCTTGCGCTAATAGGTTGATATTCAAACCAAATTCATTGTTTTTAACTTCAGCCGGCTGTGATACATTGTCTGGCCACTTTTTTCAGTGCCTTTTTTTTCTCCGAAATGTTAGAATTTAAAAACTCCCTTTTGCCTTTCTTAATTTAGACAATTTCAGCTATTCTAGTATTTGGTGTAGCACAAACATTTCTTCAGTTGTTAATTTATGACATTAAAGTCACAGAGTCACAATCACCGAGATAGGGCTCAATCATATTGTTCCGCCAAGCAATTCCGTTTAAAGCGATATTATGAATTTAGCTAAAACTTCCTGGGATATAACGATGATTATTAACCGATTTTTGTCATACTGTGTTTGAAGAAAGTTTTTAACAAAAATAAAATCTAGTTCAAAGTTCAAGTTCGTAGTGTAAAATACAAAAAATTGTCATGGATTGCCAATCGCTAACACTCCTATTTTGCTAATTTCCGTTTATGTATTTCACTAAAATAGGTTATAAGACAACTGTCAAAGTTAGGTCCAAAACCGGTACGATGTACGAATTGTTTGTTGTACGTCAAATTTTGATTTGTATGTTTTATAAGCCATATTTTACAGTTTTTCTTTTGCTATGAAAGTTCCACTTTTCACCACCAGCCGTCATCGATTCGATTTTGTTACGTTTCAGCAATGATTCGTAGATGAATGATGCATGATGTTCTTTTGTGTTAACTCGTGTGACACCCGCACATCGAACTACTTTTTTATGAAGCCTTGTTCAAGTGGTTCCATACGATTTTCAACAATACAATCTCAAGCAATGCTCAGTCATGCAATTACAAAATTGTCTGAGTACTCTTTCTAGTGCCATCTTGCGTAATCCAGTAGCATTTATTCAGCACAATATACAGATTGCTATATCCATCTATTAGAAAAATTATGAATCTCTATTTACTCTGTCTTCTGTACACACTTTGTACTGAAGACGTAAAAATAATGGCGAAGATACGAGAAAATTAGTTGGAAGCGTTAATCATAAAAATTTGAATTGAAATCCCTTTTAGTCTGTGACAAAAACATATATGTCTAGCATAGAGAGAAAAAGAATTCGGAAGATTATCGGCTGGACAATTGTAATTATTATTTGTTCATCAGATCGATACTTTATACCAAATACTGAACTGATGGGCGAGAATTTAGTACATCATTTTGGCAACTATTCGAATATACTCGTATAATATATATTTTGACACCATGTTACCATTTTTCTTTAGCCTCCTTGTAAATTCGACATTTTGGTATTCTTCTCCGAGGCACAATTCCACAACACAGTCTGGATACGAAATATTTTAACGAAATAGGTTTAAATTCAGCTGTTAAGTCATTGGTATAAAGTAAAAAAGCTCAAATTGCGCACATTGCTGTTGAAAAGCAGTAACCAGACGAATTGATACAGAGATCACCAAGAGTTAACGGCTGCTTGAGGAATGTTATCATATTTTGTCCAAATATTATAGAGTTCCCATCTTATTCGACAAATTTTCTAAGATTTTGAGTACAGAGGCTAAGTGTACTGTTATGTTTTGATGTCTTACAATCAACTATTACAAACTTTAGATTTAAGGATACTTGCAATTAATTTCATTCACGAAAGTGTACTAGCAACTGGTTGAGCATCCATATCTCTGTACAGCTGTTGGTCCAAACACGATTTGATGATGATGCCTAGAAGCTTGATAAAAGAAAAACAAACCGGTCTCGCCATTACGATGCGTAAAGTTTTTGGCATATGACGTGGAGTAGATTAAATGTGCAACAGATATTTTTTACTTCCTAGTAAAGAATGCGGCGAAAGCATTAGGTCTCTAAAATATGGCCTTAAAGACAATCATTTTGGATATATTTTTAACTAATGTTATATCTCACAACTTCACTGCAACACTCGTTTAATTTTTATCATAATCAATTTCTATTAACAAAAAAAAATTAAATAAATAAATAAAATAAAAACTAGAAAAATAAAAACGTCAGCAAAAATTATAGATGTAACATTTAAGCTTTTCAACCTTTAATATTTGTTATTTTGTCGGACGATCATATACTGACCTTCTCCTAATCAGCACCCAGTAGAAAAATGGAAGTCATACCGAGAGCCTTTAGCTTCGAAGGAACAGTACATTTCCCACTGTCAAAAAATTATGTTTAAATAACCTCCAAAGATTTTAATTAAGAGCCAAAGATTTCGCAGAAGAAAATATATTGATTTTTTTATTTTTAAGATCGGATGATTTCGACAATTTCTTATAGGAAAATTCCTGTTTGTCACTCTTCCTCCTAAGGAGGCAGAGATGTAAGTCTCGCATTGAATCCTAATGATGCTCAGTAGAGCTTGCAATAATGGCTTCACATCAGAATATATAAAAATACATATGTAAGTTTGTTATCGACCATGCCATGATGGTAAGTGCACGTGGCTATCGTTTGCATGATTGCAGGTTCAACTCTACATACAGCCACCCTTCATTATTTGAGCGGCGGTACCTCCATATGCCTGACGAACACCTCGAGTAGCCGAGTTTTGTTAAGGCTTCTCAAATTGTGATGTTCGGAATTGTCGTTAAACTGAAGGTTCCGTTCAGTAAGTCTACAAATAGAATCCGTATAAGGTCTTTGGATGTGAGAAGCTCTCTTATGTCTCATTCATGAGATGCAAGGGAATTTGTTTTATATATGTAAGATATACATATAGTTATAAGAAACCGTTTACTTTTTTAATGGCATTAAAGAATTTAATTACAATAAATCAAATGATCTGGTTGAGCTCAAATAGGCAACGTTTTGTTCGACAAATTAATTCCATCATGCCATTCTCATAGAAATTCTCGGCTCTATTAACAAATATTAGGTGCGCTGTTTTTTTTTTAGAAAAATGCTACTTTATTATGAAAATATGTTTACAAATGATTCACTGAAAGTATTGCCCTTCGCTAGCTACTACTTTTCCCATCCTTCCCTCAAAGCTCGAATTTCGTCAGCCTCTTTTGAGGCTATCCACGAATCTAGTCATTGCTTGATGTCGTCATATGAATGGAACTGCTGGTCAGCCAGACCGTGTGCCATCAAACGGGGCAAGTGACAATCGGACGGCGCAATATCTGGAGAATATGACGGAGAGGGTAACACTACCCATTTCAGCGCTTTCAGGTAGGTTTTAACGGGCTTGGCACACGCGAGGCCGAGCGTTGTTATGCTGAAGGATCACTTTTTCGTACCTCTCCGCGTATTGTGGACGTTTATCGCCCAGAGGTTGGTTCAATCGCATTAATTAGGGTCGATACCGATCCCCAGTGACGGTTTCGCTTGGTTTCAACAGCTCGTAATAAATAACACCATCCTTCACACCGTGAATATTCGGCCAAGGCGACGACATAGAAGCATGACCGTAATGAATCCATTTTGCATCACCCGTTACAATACGACAAAGAAAACCCTTCCTTTCTTGTTTCTGGAGCAGTTGTTCACAGTTGAAAAACGCCACTCAACGTCCCAAGTTTCTTGCTTTTGAATCATTCCCAACTCATGCAATCGCGTCTAAAAGGGTTGGCGGGTAACTCCTAATACCGAAGCAAGCTCAGATTGCGTTTGATACGGATGCCCATCAAACAATGCCGTCAATTCAGTGTCTTTGAAGGTTTTTCGTCTTCCTTCATGCGAACGGTCATCAACATCAAAATCACCGTCTTTAAAGCAACGAAACCAATCTCGACACGCTGTTTCACTTAAGGCAGCATCTGTTATCCAGCATCCGTTAACGTTTTGAAGCTCTCAATGAGCTTCAGCCGCTGTTTTCTTCGATTGAAGGAAGAAAATCAATACTTTCCGCATATGACGCTTATTTGACACAAAATCATACATATTCACACAACCAAAAGAATACGAAGTCAAATGGAAATCACTATTGTGTCGAGGCGGAATGTTTACCATAGGCTTATGACGTTTAAGTTATGGCAGAATCGACTAGCACTTACAGCTGGCGCCATCTATTGGCAAACAGCAGGAACTTAGTTGCGCACCTAATAGTTGGGACAAACGATTTTCACATACTTCTTTGAGCCGAATATTTTACCAGCAATGTCATTCACGGTTTTTGTCTACGGAACAGATGGTATTCCCTTGTTGCCTGGTTCTTATTATAAGGTGGTTGCATGAAAATTTCCCAACGTAGTTCTCGGATCTTCTTGTGAGTCACTGTTGTTGTGTGTAGTCTGGCGTTATTCTGATGGAACACAATTATTTTGCAATTGGCCGAATTCGACAGCTTCTGGGCGATTGTCTCTTTAAGGCGCTCCAACTGTTAAGAGTACATATCCGAGATAGCACACAGCAAAACCTTCCTGACCTTCAATCCTGACTTGGTTACCGTTTGCGCCGGCTCAATGCCTTTCTACCTCAACTGTTCCTTAATGCTATCGTAAGTGATTCACTTTTCATCACTAGTCACTATTCGGGTCAGAAATGGGTCCATTTTGTTGTGATGCAGTTGTGATTCGCGATAACTGGTGTGGAGCCCATATATTGAGCTTCATTATGCTTTCAGTTCTATTCAAGTGGTTTCAAAGGGTTTTTTGAATATTTTGCTGCTGCTGGTCGATCGAATTAGTGCTTACATGACGGGCGTACTTGATGGTTTCCATTATCGTATCGACTTTTTCCACAATTAGATTTCTTGGACATTAAAATTATCTTAACGGAATCAACGAAACCAAAACTGCTCATGATTGGCTGTTGCAGTATCAGAACCATAAACATTATTCACATTTTCAGAAGCCTGGCAGACGTTTTCCCATTTACATTAAAAAAAGAGTGGTAAAATATGCTGGTATCCACATTTGACTCGCAGTCAAACAACACTGAATTAAGCATTCACAAAACTACTTAGGTGGTAGGAGTATTTTGTGTACGAAATCCTAACTTTCTAACACCGTCTAGCGTAAATCTATCTCATTTATACGGATCGAGATAGCGATTACTAAAGCTATCCATTGGAAAAACTATAGATTTGTTTTTATTATAGCTTATATTTCAAGCACATACTTATTTGTAAAGGTATGATGCAGCAACCGACCGTGGTGCGATGGTTGGTAAATGCGACTATCGTTCGCATAATCGCAGGTTCAACACCGCATACATATCATCATTCCAGCGGCAGTCAGCTCGATGTGTCCGATGAACACTTTTTTCAAACTGTGACGTTCGAAATCGTCATTGAAAAGTAGATCCCATTGGGTGACTATTTGTAAAGGTATGATGAAGCAACCGACCGACATGATTTGTAATCGCGACTTTCGTTCACATAATCGCAGGTTTAACCCCGCATACCTATCATTATTTGAGCTGCAGTCACCTCGGTGTGTCCAATGAACACTTTTTCCAAACTGTGATGTTCGGAATCGTTATTAAATAGTAGGTCTCATTGAGTGAGTCTAAAAGTAGAATGCGTGTAAGACCACGGAATGTGAAAAGCTCTTCCATGTCTCATTCATGAGATATAAAGGAATTTGTATTTTATATTGCACCATTGAATGCTGTAAAATGGATATTTTTTTAAGGTTTGCATTAATTTTTTTTCAAGTATTGCCTCTATAAAAGCACATTAGTATCAACTAATAACAAAATTGATGCGATTGTACAATTAAAACTTAAAAAAATCTCCATTCTAATTTGTTTGAAATATCTGAAATATTTATAAATATTTTTTTTACCTAATTCCGAACAACAAGGCGGCTATTTAATTTCGCAAAGCAATAAAAAAGGATTTTGCTAATCGATTTTATCTTCAGTTCGCCCGTTTTGTGACATCCATTCTAAACACCGCCACAGGAATACAACAATGTTCGCATAGAGTTCAAATTTATTTCTAAAATTACCAAAAAGAATTTTCACACGACAACCACAAACGCTATGGAGATGTAACGAAAAATCTCCTCACCACCAGGACAAAAGCAAAAGTTAAACTCAGACAACCTTTTGCTGAATGTTCGCATATTTGCATTTCGAGTAAGAAATCCTTCTGAATATTTCAATGAAGACCCCTCTTTAACGTAAAGAGAAATGGGAATTTAAGTGAAAATATCGTAGTATTTTAGCATTTGCACGGGATTATCTGGAACAATTGAAAAATATTGAACAAATAACAGCAACAGCATTGGAAGGAGCAGCAATATACGTTAAAGCCAAAGTGACAACATTTCTCTATTATTGGCCATTAAAACGACTTAGAGTGCAGACACACGTACACACACCCACACACAAGTAAACACACAGCCAACGATGATGATATTGGCCTGATTTAACTGCAGAAACGAACGTAGATCTTCCAGAAAATAGTTAGGTTGTATGTGAAGTTATGGTCGATATACAAACGGCCAATGCATTCTTACGTTTTTATAGGATTTAGAGTTCTGAGTAAGTGAAAGAGCACCCACCGTTTGCACTGGGATTTAAGTAAATAAATGCGATTACAACCGGAGCATTGACGATGAGTAAACCGAGTACTGTGGTTGGAGAGTTAAAACTAGAAGCTGAAAACTTTTACGCTTCGAAAAATATCAAAGTTAAAGTTAAAAATATAGAAATGTAAAATTTTTAAAAGTAAAATTTGTGAACATATGAAATATGATAATGCCGAATATGAAAATGTGAATATGAATCAAAATTAGAAAATATGACAGTATGAAAATATAAAAATATGAAATGGGAAAGTACGGAAATGTAGTTAGGTGCGTTTCATATTTATATGGCCAACCATAAATTTGCTTTCTTATTTTTAGGTGGCAACTAGAATAGACATCCTTATTATTATACGCCGCCCGTAAAAAATAATTAAAAGCCCTTCGATCTTCTGCGCTTCTCCTCCAATTTGTTATATCAAGCTTCGATACCATTTCAAAAGCCTGGTCCTTCCAACAGTTTCGTTTTCGTTGTCGAAAACTTTCCGTGCTGGAGCATTTGGGTCCATCCATACAACATGACCCGGACAACGCAATCGCTCTCGTATGTTAAAGCGTTTGACTATGTCGATGTCGGCTTATAGCTCATACAGCTCATTTTTCATGCGACGTCGATACTGTCCGTTAACGATGACGGGTCTATATGTATATATTTTCCGGAGTATTTTCCTCTCGAAAACTGCCAATATTGGTTTGCTTTATTTGTGTAAAAAGACACGCTGCGAGGAAAATGTTTGACAGAATATGAAATAGGTAAAATAATCGCTTACAAGGCCGAAGGATGCAGAGGGAGTGAAATTGGGCGCAAATTGGGCACGAGCCATAGTCTCATTCAAAATTTTCTACAAGATCCTGATGCTAATGAATCTAACAAGTGTTGGTCAGTTCATAACATTGATTCTCTCAGAGGAAAACCAGAATTTTGGCTCTCTGCTGATGTGGTTTGCGGCGTTATTTTTTTGGAAAATCCAGTATCTGTCCCCATTTTCATCTAGAAATGGGATAAGACTGTTTTCCAAAACTCGAATATAATCTGGACTTTTCATTCTTAAGAGTACAAATATGGAATCGGAATATAAACATGACGAAACAAAAAAACTATGAAATTGTAAGAAAATGAAACTCCAACAATCTCAAAGCACGACAATATTAGAATATGACAATATGAATATATTGAATTGAGAAAATCTACAAATAAAAACACATAAACTGATAAAAATATGAATATATGGAAACATAAAAACGTTAAAATACGAAAATATACAAATATAAAAAAAAAAAAAAAACAATGTAAAAATTTCGAAATATGGAAATTTTAAAATACCAAAACACGACAATATGACAGCTTGTCGATGTGAAAACAAAGGGTGTCCCACCAAGAACGCAAGATTTAAATTTGGCGCCATTCGAAGTGTCATTGTTTGACATTTGAACAATTGTTATTGTTTGCTAGTAGAAGGTACGAGGATAGTAAAAATGGAGCGCTACACGAATGAACAACGCATTCTCATTGTGAAATTGGTTTTCCAAATTGGTGAAAGTTTTGCGGCTACAGTTCGCAAATTGCGATCAATCATCACAATAATGCTCCAAAAGAGTCAACTGTAAAGAGATTAATGGATAAATTTGCCAAAACTGGGCCTGTTACTGATCGACCGAAAATGTCGATGTAGCTGTACGTGATGATGTCACTCAAACTCCATCCACCTCAATTCGACACCGAGCTCAGCAAATTGGTGTCTCCAAATCCACTATGCAGCTAATTTTGACGGAAGATTTGCATTTTCATGCATACAAAGTTCAATTGACTCAGGAACTGAAGCCAGCTGACCATGGACAGCGAAAGGAGTTCGTTAATTGGGTATTGGAGAGACAACATGAAAATGCTGATTTTGCCGATAAAATCATCTTCAGTCACGAGGCCCATTTCCATCTTGATGGCTTCGTCAATAGGCAGGATTGTCGCATTTGGGGTGAGGAAAATCCTCGAGTGATTCACGAGAAGCAAATGCATCTTCAACGTGTCACTGTGTGGTGTAGATTTTGGGCTGGAGGAATAATTGGACCTTTTTTTATGAAAATGAGGCATGTGAAGTGAAAACAGTCAATGGTGTTCGGTATCGTGAAATGATAACCAGTTTTTTCGTGAATTGACGAAATGAATGTGGAGGACATGTGGTTTCAACAAGACGGCCCCACATGTCATACAAAAAAATATTAGAAAGCATAATAAAATGTCTGAAATGTCAAAAAACTCCGAACTGAATGTTACTTTCAAAATATGTTATATAAACCACTGTCTCCAGTCTACCACATTCTAAAGCCTTACAATGAGGATTTCCCGTTCGTAAAGGAATCTCCCACACACAAAGTATATTTTATTTGTTTGCTGAAATCGCTTAACAAATAGTAAATGTACAATAATAATTTGTTTTTCAGATTTAAAAAGCATTTAACAAAATATTTATTGGTTTAAGTGTGAATTTATGGGTTTTTCAATTTTGCTTCACGACCTATAATGCGCGCAGGATAAACGTTTTACTGTCAGCCAAAAAAAAAAAAAGAAAAAACGCGGAATAGTAAAATCAAAAACAAACTCAAAAGTTATGGTTCTAATAATTTTAAAATATTTTACGACTTCACACGTATTTTTGGCCCCCTTTAAATGCATTTACCATAAACCAGTCTTTTTTTTATTATTTATATCTGTGTTTATTTGTACTTAAAAACCTATTAAAGCAAATTAATGTAAAATTAATTGCTTGTGAGTATTTTTTCACGCTTCAAAATAACCGCAAATAAAATCCATTTGTTTGCCGCCCACACTCGATAGTCCTTCTGCCAAATGTCCTTCTGTGCTGTTTTCCTGAACGGTATAAATCCATTTTGCCACATTATGTGTATATGTGTGTGTGTGTGTGTAAACGAATTCGGACTACATGGTTGCAGCAAAGTCTGTTAATATTGTTCGGTTATAAGTGTGTGAGATTTTGGAATACCTAGAAAGATTGTATTATTGCAAGCGGAAAATTATACTGCAATCCCTTAACATACTTATAGTCGGACTGCAATTGTCCTGCGACTATCGTTTCGGAGTAAAGCGGACTGAACTGAAAAAAAAAAATTACCGATTTTATAGACATATTTTCAACACTTTTTCACGGTGTTTATAGTCAGACGTCTCACACTCGAAATTGTGTGCTTGGGTGTAGCATTGAATATGTCTGATAATGTTGGCGGATTGTTTGATAATTTTGTTTGGCGTGATTTGTTTTCAAGTAAATAATTGAAATATATAAATGCAAACACGTTCTATTGTAAGTCCATGTCCACAATAACATATCAGTGATATCAGTTTCTTATCAATTTGTTAAATGAGGTTGGAATTTGACAGAGATTAGCAGAAAAAATACAGCAATAGACATAAAATATTGCAACGCTGAATATAAACGTGGCGGTGCAAGCCTCAACAATTTGCATTCTTCATTATTTCAAGAATAATCAATGAAATCACATTTGTAAAATTGTAAAGCTATGAAAACTACACTAAATATTTTATTTACTACATGAAGAGAAAGCAATATGGGAATTAACACCAAAATATTTCACTCAACGAAATTTATAAACGTGGAAAGATACATGGTGTGTTCAAAAAATAAGGTGAATTTTCAAATTTCGCGGTCTACGATTATTGTTCGATGTTCGATTATTGTTTTTTTCTATGTTGGTACACTCGTCTCGAAGATCTCTTGATGGTTTTATTTATACGAGTGTAGCTCGTTCAGTTTGTTTGTGAGAGGCATAAATAAAACAAATGATTTGCGTGTTCGCCGATTCGGTTTTTATCTCCTCAGCCCCAGGATAACGTCCCAAGGGGCCAAATCTGGCGAATGCGGTGGCTATGGTATGACAACGGTGTTATTTTTGGCCAAGCAATCTCTCACAAGCAAAGATGAGTGAGCAGGTGCGTTATCATGATGCTAAACTTATAAATTTTTTCCCGCAATTCCGGGCGTTTTTTTTTCGTATTGCTTCACGCGAACGGCGCATAACTTCAAGGTAATACTTCTTATTTATCGTACGACCTCGTGGTAAGAACTTCTGATGCACTACGCCATGGTAGTCGAAGAAAGCAGTGAGCAAAACCTTGATATTTGATCGAACTTGGCGTGTTTTTTGTTTTGTTTTCCATTGGGACGATTGCGCTTTGGTTTCGATATCATAACCATATACCCATGATTCGTCACCAGTTATGACCTTTTTACGCAAATCTGTATCATCGTTGACGTCGTTCAACAATTCCTGAGCGATGCTCATGCGACGTTGTTTTTGGTCAAAATTCAGCAATTTTGGAATGAACTTCGCTGCTACACACTTCATGCCCAAAAATTCCGAAAAGATTGCATGGCATGAGCCAACCGGTATGCCGGCATCCTCAGCAACTTCTTTAGTT
Source organism: Philornis downsi (assembly GCA_019455685.1). Taxonomy (NCBI): domain Eukaryota; kingdom Metazoa; phylum Arthropoda; class Insecta; order Diptera; family Muscidae; genus Philornis; species Philornis downsi. The sequence continues at coordinate 1,365,304 of JAHXMU010026488.1, forward strand.
TTGATTCGACGAATCTCCATAACAATTTTCTTCACTTTCTCAACATTTTCATCGGTTTTTGATGTGCTAGGGCGTCCAGAGCGAGCGTCGTCATTCACATCTTCTCGACCTTCTGTGAACTTGTAAACATTTTTTTTTTTTTGACTCAGAGTACCCACACAAAATTTGATGCAACTACTTTGATCCATTTTTTCGATAGCAAAAATCGCTGAACACGCAAAACACTTGTCTCATTTATGCCTCTCACAAATAAACTAAACACGCTATGTGGATAAAACGGTCAACATATCTTCAAGACGAGTGTACCAACATAAAAAAATAATAATTGAAAGTCGAACGTAGCCTGCGAAATTTGAAAATTCGCCCTATTTTTTTTAAACACACCTCGTATACCGAGAAAGACCAGCGCCCTTCGGGAAGGAAAATCACAAAACGTATAGCTTTTGTGCTCCAGAATTCGAATCTGCTTTCAAAATTTTTCCCGCCCGTCACAGTTTTAAGAAAATTGAAAGCGAAGTTGCGATAAAGCGACGATTTTAGGACTTGTCCGCTTGCAGAAACCTATTCTCCCAATAGAAATACTAAACTTTCCTAAATTCAAAGTAAATTCGATTTGCAGGATTCCAAAATGATGTCTGATTCGTAAGATTTCGTGACAGGAAAATTAATAAATAGCTGCTTTAGCTCAACATTACTTGTAAGAAAACAGTAACAATTACTTGGATGAAAAGAGAAAACACGGAATATAAAGTTCAGTTTGTAAATTTTATGAAAAATTGGACAACTCTTAGATATGAGGCAGTGAAACGCCGGGGGGTTTTCACGTATTATAAGGCGGTTTCATTCCGGGATTACCCATAATGAGATTTTAAAATCCTTCAAAGTGCTTTCATTGAAGTATTAGCATTTGCTCGAAATGTGAGCTTTACACAGTACCACCATATTATAAGCAAAAATAGATTCTAGTTTAAAACTAAATTCCTTGCACCCATGAACGAGATATGGCAGAGCTTCTCACATTCAATGAGCCTATACACATTCTATTTTTAGACTTACTCAATGGGACCTACAGTTTGATAACGAGTTCGAACATCACTGTTATAGAAGCATTTATAAGACTTGTCGATTACTCGACTACTCGAAGTATTCGTCAGACATATTGAGGTGAGCGCTGCACAAGCAAAAATAGGTGAATGTATCGGGGATTGAACCCGCGATCATGCGAACAATGGTCACGTGTACTAAACATCGACCATTGTTTTATCGGTCGATGATTTCTAGTTTAATTCGTAATAATAATGATATAATAATATATTGCGTTATTTGCAATATTTCAAAAATCAATTACTACATCTTATAGCTTTTCCTCATTTTTTTGTATACAATGAAAAATTCAGTTCATTCTAGATTTATCGCTAAATATATCAGAGGTTAACAAAATGGAGCATTTGGATGTGAAGACCTTTGAGCAGAGATCTGTAAGTTTCCAATTAGCTATATCAATGTATACTAACGTATACACTACTAACGCAATGGTTTCACAGTGGTATGAACGATGCGCCGATAGCCCGGAAAAAATATTTTTGTTGAGGCAAAAATATTGGCATAAATAAAATATGAAAAATACATGGATTGTCTATTAACCGTTTCTATATAAAGCGAGTTTGATGTTCTACTTTTTGAGCGTACTTTGTGGGTTGATTTGAAAAAAGAGTTAATTATACGGGTTAGATACTGAATGAACATTTTAAAAAACCTATTTTTGACAGTTGGAAATTCTTTGTGTAAGATACCACTAATTTGGACACGTCTGCAGAAGATATCATAAAGTTTGCGTATTCATTAATTTAATAGTCTACGACGCTGCTTTAGGTTCCCAATATAATACCACAGGCTGGTTTATGAACTTTACTATTAATAGGTTGCATAAAGATAATGAAAGACATTTTATTTGCAGAACTATGTCAAAAGAGGATCTCTTACGACTTTGTGCGGTCGATGGTGCGACCGCAATTTCTAGAGACGCCACATTCTGTTGCACCTCAATTTTCTTGTGCAGTTATTGCAAACGGGATTTTATAAAACAAAATCGACACGTTTAATTTAAGGGAATGCACATGAGTCGATAATGGTGATAATTCTCATTGCACTCCTACAGTAGACAGTAATGAATAACGATATCGCACATGCGTCAGGTTATTCACGGGCGGTCCCAAAAACTAGCTGACTTCACGTGTAGAGATATAGAGGATAGATGCCAGTAGTTTGAAAAAAATTATTTTGCTGAAAAGCTGCATTCCTATAAAACATACTCGTATATTCTAAGTTTCAAGGTGCTTGTTTGTTGTTGTTTAGTATTTTTATTTGAGTCATCAAAAGCAAACGATCTTAGTGAATTTGTAAATATGGAAAATGTTGGTCACCGTTATGTAATTCAATATTTCCATTTCCATTTGAAAGGTCTGAATCCAACCAATACTAAATCTGAGAAAGAAGAAGAAGAAAGTCTACTTCCTCATTTAAGACTGTGAAATGTTGGGTAGCAGAGTTTAAACTAGTCCGTACGAGCTGCCAAGACGAATAACTTGGTTGCAGACTAATTAATGTATCCATGCCAGACGTGGTTAAGAAAATCCAAAAAATGGTATTGGATGGTCGTCAACTGAAGTTGCGTGAGCTAGCTGAAATAATAGGCATTTCAAAAAGCGCTATATCGTATGTTGACGGAAGATATGAAGATGAGAAAGCTGCGCGTAAGATGGGTGCCGCGATTGCTTCCAATAGAGCAAAAACAGCGTCGTGAGAATGTTTCAGTAGAGTGTTTATAGATATTTCACCGCAATCGTTGGATTTTTGCTTCGACTTATAATCAAGGATGAGACATGGGTCCACCACTTCATATCTGAGACAACAGGTAAAGGAGCAGTGGACTGGAATGAGATAATCGTGTTCAAGGAAGGCAAGGACGGTTCCATCGGCATACAAGGCCATTGCATTTGTTTTTTGGGATACGCAAGGGATTATTTTTATTGATTATTTTCAAAAAGGAAAAGCTATAAACAGCGAATATTATGCTAATTTATTGCAAAGTTTAGGTAATGAAATTATGAGAAAAAGCAACATTTAGCGAAAAAGAAAGTGTTGTTGCATCAAGACAATGCTCCAACTCACACACCCACTACCGCGATGACCAAAATTAATGAATTGAAGTTGAAAGTGCTTCATCACGCAACTTATTCGCCAGATTTAGTTAACTTGAACTATTTTCTATTTCCAAACTTGAAAAAATAGCTCGGTGGTAAAAGATTTGCCAACAATGAAGAGGTAGAGTCTGCGGTTGATGATGCGTTGGAGTCTTACTATAAACGGGGTATATAAGCTATTGAATATCGCTGGGATAAGTACCGAGGGAACAAGAGATTATGTTGAAAAATAAAGAAAATTTTCCAAACTTTTTTTTGTCATCTTTGTTGGGTCGGTTAGTTTTGGGACCGCCCTTTTAAATTAAATTATTTTTAAGAGACATTAGGAAGTATTAATATGATTAATTACTTATTAAATTAGTACAGAAAAAATTTATATGAACAGCTTAAAAAAGAAGCTGTTAGAGTCAATAAACTACAACAATTTATATCACAATTTTCTTTTTATTTTTGTTTATTTTAAATTCCTGGGTATTATTGAAAAGTCCTGGTAGAAAAGTATGTCAGTTTCCCAAAGTTAAGTATGCATCAGTCAATGCCTGTTTGGCGAAAATTCATTTCTTCACCAGAAATGATCTATCTTGGTACGTTACATATCAAATGCATATCTTGATTGTAAAATAATAAAACAAATTTATTCATTAAATTCCTTCTTAAATCTCCTGGACACGATAAAATAACAGCGAAGATGATTTCAGAACTCCCCCACAATATCCTAAAATTAGTTTTATTTATATTTAATGCTATACTTCGAATTGGATACTTTCCTCAATCATGGAAGCTGTCTGAAATAATAATGATCCCAAAACCTGGAAAGGAACTGTCACAAATTACATCCTATCGACCCATAAGTTTACTCTGTATTTTATCTAAACTGTTTGAAAAGATCTTTCTCCAAATGTTGTACCCCTATATTGAAGCGAACCATGTAATACCCACGCACCAGTTTGGGTTTCGCAAGGGTCATGGAACGACAGAACAAGTACACCGTATAGTAACTCAGATCAGAAAAACATTCGAAGATCGGAAATATTGCTCAGCTCTCTTTATAGACATCTCCCAAGCCTTTGATAAAGTGTGGCATGAAGGCCTTATTTACAAAATAGTCTCTTTTCTACCGGCAAATACCCACAAGCTCCTGGAGAGCTATCTGAAGGATCGATCTTTTGTAGTAAAATCGAAAGACTCTGTTTCAATTCAAAGAAAAGTTTCAGCAGGAGTTCCGCAGGGCAGTATACTAGGCCCTATACTATATACCATCTACACCTCTGACATGCCTGTGCATTCCCTAATTCAAACCTCAACCTTCGCTGATGACGCTGCATTCATGAGTACTAGCACTTGCCCATTAATGGCTTCTAGACAACTGCAGTCTCATATACACACATTAGAATCTTGGCTCGAAAAGTGGAAGATATAAGTAAATGCCACTAAGAGTGTACAGGTTACATTCTTTCTTAGACAGAACAATTGCCCAGCCCTCACTATTCACGGTAGTACCATACCCGTTCATAACCATGTCAAATATTTGGGTATTCACCTTGACCGACGTCTCACCTGGAAAAATCACATTGACTCAAAAATCATACAATTGAAATTAGAAATGGCTCAACTCCACTGGCTTATTGGCTCCCAGTCTACTCTCACCATCTACAAAACCATATTGAAGCCAATATGGACATACGGCATCCAGTTGTGGGGAACGGCATCGGCTTCTAACATAAATAAGCTGCAGAGAAGACAGTCAAGAATACTACGTCAAATTTGTGGTGCCCCATGGTATGTTAGGAATGATAACATACACAAAGATTTAAACATTCCTTATATTTCCGAGGAAATGAAAAAATTAAGCAGGTCATATGTATCGAAGTTGTCCTCCAACTCAAACCCACTCGCTCAAAACCTTCAGCATTTTCCCGGCCATATACGGCTAAAAAGAAAGGACACGCTAGACTTGGTCCGGTGATAAACAGATCTGTTCGCCAAAAACAAGATCCGGCAATGGCAGGATACTTTAGTTTAAGATAGGATTAAGATTTGAATACATATTGTAAATTTCGTAAGAAAGATCCAATAAAGAAAATGAATAAAAAAAAGAAAAAAAAAAAATTCCTTCTTTTCAATAGCATGATAGTCATATCGCTTCTGAATCACTATGGATATTTTCATTATACTGGTCATAATATTCCACTGGGGAGGAGCAATTTGATATCGCCGCGATTTCGAACCGACGCTGGCAGTGGTAAGCATAAGACTTAAACCGATAATTTTAATATTGTAATATTTTAAATATGTTACACATATTTTAAACATCTTCATCTCAATTGTTAATTCTGTTCTTCAACTATTACTATTTAAACTTATAACGTCGTTGTCGTCAGAATTAGTTGGGGATCATAGTAAAAACATGAGTTTATCGAGCAATTATTAAGCTTTTGATGTACATTTCTATCATGCCAATTCGGTATCTTGCACTGCAACAGCTCATGCAAATGACTTGGCCATAATGTTAATGTAATTGCAACTCATTATATGTAATGTTGTTGAATATACATATACACATATAAACGTACACATATAAACGTACATATATATAGTACATATATATGCACAAATAAACCTGTATTAAGGTAGCGTTGCCAGAACGTCGAATTTGTTTCCTTTTCAACGCGTATTTGTTGATAGCTGCACTTTTCGTTATTTCACAACTATCGCTGTTATTCCCGAACTGGCGTAATCAAATATCCAAAATACAATAAAGAAAATAAAATAAAAAATTTTAATTTGCTGCAATGTTGCAAAAAACTCAACATTTTAAAATACATTTCCTATCTCAAAATTTGAATCACCAGTCTTTAATAATTCTAACTGAAAATTTTTTGGAATCTGAACTTTACCAATCCATCACATTTATTTTGAGAAAAAAATAATTTCTTTCCATGAAAAGATTTATTTAATATCGAAGCCCTTTAAAGCATTTGATTTTTGTGTTTTTTTCGCAAAAATTTAACTACTGCCTCTCCACAACCAGAGCATACATCGGATTTATTATAGTAAGACTTTTGTCTATTTCTTAAACACAGAAGTGTCCCAACACTTTTAAGCCAATTGAAGAAATTCACCGTGAATTGCAGCCCGCTCTAAAGGCCATGGTAAAAAGTGACTATTTGGTATGCTTCGAGGGCTGGAAATAACGTTTGCATAAGTTTATTGTCTCAGTGGGGATTAACCTTAAGACGATGAAAAGTATTTCGTCTTTCCAACTTCTCGCATACATTAGTATATGATATATTTTGTACGTAAACGTTATTGCCAGGATCCAAAATTCCCATCCACTGGGTTTTTAGACTTCTAAGTTTCTAGACGCCAACAAATAGTAGAAATAATAGTCAAAAAATTACATGGAATTGATTAATAAAACACCAAATATTTATTACTCATTCAAATAACTATATCGCTTTCAAAGTGGGTTCCTTCTGCAATAATACATTTCTGCTAACGAATCACCAAAACAATTTTCAGAAGCATTTTCCACAAAAGACTTCAGATCTTGTCGCAAATTCTCTTTTATGTCTTCTGTTGATTGAAAATGAGTACTGCGAAGTGATAGTTTGAGTTTTCGAAAGAGAAGAATTTAAATCGGATTTATGTCAGATGAATACGATGGCTGTTTGATGATACTAATTTTTGACTAAATGTTTGTTCACAATAATAGCTCTATGAGGTGTTACGTTACCATAATATAAAATGCATGAATTCAGTTTCCATAAATCTATACTTTTTCGAAGAACCTGCTCCCTTAAACGCCGCATAATGACCAGATAATATTTTTGACTTACCATTTAACCTTCTGGCAAGAATTCCGAATGCACAACACTGCGATAATCAAAAAAGATTAACTTGATTTTTGATCAATTTTGGGGTGATTTTTTTGACTTCGCCACAGTTGAAAGATGCTATGCCGAAGTTCACTGACTAATTTATAAGGCTTTAATGAAGGTGTGTTCAAAATTAACCAGTTCTTCAATGTCTTTACGGAATTTTACATGATTGAGTTTTAGAAGAAAATTCAGGTCTTTCGGAAATATTCGAACGGCAACGCATTTCACGCCTACGCAACCGTGTGAAATGGTACGAATTTATTCGTGACACATTGAATATTTAACGGCTATCACCTTTAAACTAAAAGGACGATTTCCAGTCACAGTTTCGCTCTTTTTTTCTTATTAATGTTCACTTCAATCGAAGACGTTGATGGCCGACCAGAGCGAGGCAAATCTTTCACCTTATAGCGATCGCATTTAAATGCACTGTACCTCTCATGCTCGCATGCATGTCGTAAGCCGTCTGCAACATTTTTTAAGGGACTCGAGATGAAATAACAAAACTAAGCAATGTAAACCTACTAAATGAAAGATCGCACTCAAATTTCGCGTCAGCACAGAGGACAGTTGGGCCAGCTTAGTGGCAGGAAGAATTTTAACAATCCGCTTAAAACGGCGCTTCTTAAGTGATCAATTTAGAGTACTTTTTTGCTAGATAATGCAATGTTACAATACTGTAATACAACAGTTTATGCAAAGTTAATAAAGATTTCAAAATTTGGAAAAAACGACATTCCGTGAAAATTTTAAAAATGATTTTTCTATCACACGCCAGATCGTTTGATCCACATAATGAAAGAAACTTTTCAAAGCACAGAACACTTCAAATATTTTAATCGCCTTTTCTGCGATAAAATTACTGATTTACTTAATTTAATCAGTTCTTCAAAGTGAGCTTTCATTCAAAGCAGATTATACTCTCCTACCCTTTGGTTACCCAAGGTTACTAAGAAGAGTAAACAATTTCTGGGGGCAAATAGGACAAAACAGCAAATGGCTGTCAAATAGGAAGCATATTAGAGCATAAATGATTATGGTTGTTTTGAAGCAGTGTTAAATATGTTTTGAGTTTAGGATATATTCTGAAATTTTGAATAATTTTGTACGAGGATTGCCCCAAAACAAGCCGACTTAACAAAGAAAACACAACAAAATTGGAAGAAATTTTCTTCATTTTTCAACATAATCTGTTTTTAGCTCAAAATACTTTTTCCAACGATATTCTACCCTGATTATAGTAAGGACTGTCAATAGCCATTAACCGCAGACTCCACATCTTCATTGTTGGAAAAACTTTTGCCATCGGGCCAATTTTTCAAGTTTGGAAATAGAAAATAATCCGAAGGTCCTAAATCTGGCGATTTATATGCGTGATGAACCACTTCGAACTTTAATTCATTAATTTTGGCCTCGGCGATCGCAATAGTGGATGTGTGAACTAGGGTATTGTATTGATGAATTAACACTTTCTTTTTCGCCAAATGCGACCTTTCTCCATGATTCCATCACTTAAACGCCGCAATAAGATAGCATAATATTCACCGTTTAAGGATTTGTCTTTCTTAAGATAATCAATAAAAATAATCCTATCCTAAATAAAAAAAACAGCCGCCATGACGTTGCCTGCAGATGGAACCGTCTTTACCTTTTTTAGACACGATTCTTCATTTTAGTCCAATGCTTTGACTGCTCCCTTGCCTCAGGTGTGAAGTGGTGAACCCATGTCTCATCCCTGGTTATAAATCGACGCAAAAATTCGGCTTTATTGCGGTGAAACGTCGCCAAACACTCTACTGAAACATCTTAAGGACACTGTTTTTGCTCTATTGAAAGCAAGCGTGGCACCCATCTTGCGCACAGCTTTCTCATCTTAAAATCTTAGGTCAGTATACGAAGTATGTAACTTTTGGAAATGTCTGTCATTTCAGTTAGTTAGTGGAAATGTCTGTCATTTCAGTTAGTTAGTGGATTTTCTAACTGTGTCAGATATGGACACATCAATTGGTCAACCACCACGATGTTCGTATTGGCAGCTGGTACGGCCTCATTTAAACTCTGCTACCCAATATTTTACAGTCGTATACGAGGGAGCAGACTCTCCTAGAGTAGAATCTAGTTCGGCTTTAATATTGGCTGGACTGAGATTTTTCAAATGGAAATATTGGATTACATAACAGTGACTAATTTTTTCCATGTTTGCAAATTCAGTGAGTTCGTTTACTTTTGATGGCTCAAATAAAAATACTAAACAACGTGGCGTCTTGAGACTTAAAACATATGTTTTGTAAGGTTGCCACTTTTCACCAAAATAATAATAATAATAATAATAATGTTTTCCAAACTACTGGCACCATCTATCTATACGTCGGGTCGGCTAGTTTTGGAACCGCCCTCGTCTCAATCTTTTCTCGGGGAAAGATATGTCAAAAATATGCGATAAAATACTCCTAAATTTTATTACGTTATTTTTCGATTAAGGATGTTTAAAAGCATTGAACGGACTAATGAAAAAAGGGAACTTTAAAGACAGTATTCTCAAGAAACATTCCATATATTGGAATCATAATATGACTAATTTCTTAAGTCAAAAAATTAAAGTTAACGCGGGACAAAAAAACCTTAAATTTGACAAAATCAGAAACAGGTTGCTTAGTTCCTTTGTTCTCCGAATACAGTAAATTCAATGTGATATTTAATCTACTTATTATTTTCTGCACAGATTTGTTAGTCAAGATTGGCTTTTGTAAAATGCGTTACTCTTTAACAATTTGGATGATACGAACATTTTAATTTCCGAAAAGAGCAAACTTAACTTTCTTAGAAAGTGCTGAGTAAGTCATATTGTAATAGTCCGCTATTATAGGGGATATGTATCCAAAAATTTCAATACAAGAAAGAAACAGATTTTCTATTTAACATCAGCGAAGACTAAGTTACATAGAGACGTTAAGCATCTAAAGTTCCAACAAGAACGCAAGATTTAAATTTGGCGCCATTTGACATTTGAACAATTGTTATTGTTTGCTAGTAGAAGGTACGAGGTTAGTAAAAATGCAGCGCTACACGAATGAACAACGCATTCCCATTGTGAAATTGTTTTACCAAAATGGTGAAAGTTTTGCGGCTACAGTTCGCAAATTGCGATCAATTTGGGTTCACAATAACGCTAAAAAAGAGTCAACTGAAAAGAGATTAATGGATAAATTAGCCAAAACTGGGTCTGTTAGTGATGTAAAGGCAACAACACACCTTCGACCAGATCGATCGACCGAAAATGTCGCAGCTGTACGTGATGATGTCGCTCAAACTCCATCTACCTCAATTCGACACCGAGCTCAGCAAATTGGTGTCTCCAAATCCACTATGCAGCGAATTTCGATGAAAGATTTGCATCTCCATGCATACAAAGTTCAATTGACTCAGGAACTGAAGCCAGCTGACCATGGATAGCGAAGGGAGTTCGTTAATTGGGTATTGGAGAGACAACATGAAAATGCTGATTTTGCCGATAAAATCATCTTCAGTGACGAGGCTCATTTCCATCTTGATGGCTTCGTCAATAGGCAGAATTGTCGCATTTGGGGTGAGGAAAATGCTCGAGTGATTCACGAGAAGCAAATGCATCTTCAACGTGTCACTGTGTGGTGTGGATTTTGGGCTGGAGGAATCATTGGACCTTTTTTTTATGAAAATGAGGCATGTCAAGCGCAAACAGTCAATGGAGTCAGAGAAACAATTCAATTGCTGCATCAGTCATTTAAATCTTGCGTTCTTGTTGGGACACTCTATACAATCTAAGAGATATACTTGTAATCTTGAATTGCTTGAAGCGTACCGATTACTTGAGATATTGGGAATGGCTTTACTATCTATCTATGACCTATTTATAAATTATATATCCATTTTGGCAGAGTTTAGTTAGTATCTCTAGTTAGTTAGTTAGTATCAATGTTTTGTTAGTATATGAGTATCTACATATGTATAGGTATACAAATGTGGACAAATTTAGTAAGGAGTTTCCTCCCTGAATTTCTCAAAAAAATTTTAGCACCTGATTCTTTTCTGATTCTCCCAACTATTTTTATGACATTACCATATTTTGTTAGCCTGTGGCAACATTGAAATATTGCACTACTTGCAAGTTGCAAGTGAGTGTGTTGGGTGTGTTGTGTTAACGGTAATATTGATAAGACAAATGCACTTACAATGTTCGGTTGTTATTATTTTAATGCATATGTTCGTTCATTGGTTTGTTGCCATTGTTGCCGCTGTTGTTGTATTTATTGTTACTATTGTTGTTGCCATTATTGCACTATGCATTGCATTGTGTTATGTAATCATTACACCAAAAATAACATTTTTTCCTTCCTTTTTCTCTGCTCGACCTCTATGAGAGGTATTTTAATGCGTAATGCGAATGTTTTTTTTTTCTTCTCCTCAGCCTGTGATTTTCCAGTAAGTGCATTTTCCATTTCGAATTTTTTTTTGCCGCATTAATGTTCGATTATTTGTTCGTCCTTCCGTAACATTCAAAATGTTTGGACTGATAAATGTTGGTAGCGATTGCGAACGGGATGTTGCTTTAAAGCAAATTTCCTAAAAATAAAATTTAATAAGGTGCTATTAATATAACACTATTAGACAGAATGTTGTTATAGGACAATAGTTGTAAATTAAAAAAAAAAACATATTTTAACAATTTCCAATCAGGGTATGCAAAGGAATATGTTGTTATACAGGGTGGGCCATATGAGTGTTGGCGATTTAGTTCTTCAATTTCTCGGTAACGCGCGGCACGGGGTGGCGGGGGTTTATGTTGTTCGCTGCGCCGCTTCCTGGAAATTTAGTCGGCATAGAGCCGTACACGGGAGTGCAGCGTGCATTTTGTGTCCGAGCGTATTACGAAAACAATAAATCAGTGATTACTGCACGACGTTTGTATCGGCATGAACACGGTTTACACGATTTAAGTGAAGCTCCAAGCGCCAATGTGATACGAAAATGGATCAGAATGTTCGAAACAACCGGCTCAACAGTACCAATTACGGTTCGTGGTCGCCCAGTTTCTGCAAGATCAGCCGACATTGTGAAGCGTGTTCGTGTTTCAGTTCAGCGAAATCCGCAACAGTCAACACGTAAGAGAAGTCAGTCTTTGGATGTCAAAAGAACAACTTTACGACGAATTTTGAAACGTGATTTGCATTTGAAGGCTTATAAGATTCAGATAGTCCAAGAATTAAAACCCGATGATGCCAATAACCGACTTAACTTTGTCAATTTGATGCTAGAGCGGTTCAACAATTTCAATAACGTGATTTTTAGTGATGAGGCCAATTTTCACCTTAATGGGCATGTGAACAAGCAAAATTGTCGGTTCTGGTCCGAGACTAATCCCCGACGCTTGCATGAACTGAACGTCCACTTCACAGGCCTAAGGTTGTCGTGTGGGCTGGGATAACGTCAACCGGTATTATTGGACCATACTTTTTTGAGGACGAAAGAGGGCATGCGATGGCGGTTAGAGCGAACAATTATTGCAACATGCTAGCAGACTTTTTGGTGCCAGCTTTGCAAGAACTTCAAGGCAATACCTCGAAGATGTGGTTTCAACAGGATGGGGCCACATGTCATACGGCTAGGGTATCCATAGAGCTGCTGAAAAATTTGTTTCCCGGAAAACTCATTTCGAAAAGGGGGGATATTAAATGGCCCCCACGTAGCCCCGATCTCTCTCCATGCGATTATTTTCTATGGGGCCACCTCAAATAGGTAGTCTACGAGAATAATCCGACCAATTTAGAGCAGTTGGAGAGGAACATTATTCAGGAAAATAACAAAATACCGAGAACAACTTTTCAACGAGTTTTCCAAAATTTGCGACTTCGGATCCAAGAGTGTCAAGCAGCCGAAGGAAGCCATTTGGACAACATTATTTTTAAGTCTTAAAAATTCCCATGCTTCTACTTTTTAAAAATACAAATATATTTTTTTAAGTTTCGTAGTTTTTTTTTTTTTTAATTGAATATTTAAACCGCCAACACCCTTATGGCCCACCCTGTATTTAAATAGTTTATAATTACATAATATATATTTACCACTCAAACTAGTTAACAAATTTTCTTCCAAGAAATACATCAAACGTAATAACAGACCACCCAAAATGTAAACGTTTATGTTTCCTTTAAATTAAAACGAAATTCAGTTTCGCAAAATGATAAAAAATTCATTTCTGGTGTTCCATTTTGGTGGCATATCTCTTGCCATTTCTCCCACATAGTTATTCCCTATCGTAACCTGCAAATATCGTAAATATCACTCATACGCCATATTAAAGTTTAAATTTATTTAAACATTTATCATGTGCTATGTGCTCTCTGTGTGTTTCAGTTCAATCCAAAACCAAATCAAGTGAAAATATTTTACATTCCTATAATAAATTTACCCCCTGCTGTCGAGTTCACACTGAAATCTACTGCTTCTGTCTACCGCATAGCATTGTGAACATATAATATTTCTACTTTGCATTCGAATACATTTCAGTTTCAATTTATATCACCTCAAATTTCAATGGGAGTAAAAAGTGCAAAAAGTACAGAAAGGATAAGGAGTTCGTATCGGGAATGAGAGAGTGAAATCTTTTTCTTTCGGTTAACCAATGCAACAATAAATCTCTCTTGAAGGAACGTTTATAAATTTTTGGAAATCTTGGTGTCTTTACCTCAGCCACACAGATATCGCGTTTTGATAAGGAAGGTGTTATTAGTTTGTTAACAGATTTGTGACATTTAAGAAACTACACCATATTCGGCGCAGATAATGCGACTTGATACCAGGATAGGCGCTTATTTTTGTTTTGTTTTTGTTTTTTTTAAATATAAAGTGTTATGGTATTAAAATATTATCTCTTGTAATGTTACAGAGGCAGGGTTTTTAACAGAAAATGGTAAGTAGTCTATAGGAAGAATATGTTATATTGGGCTGTGTCGACTACCAGGGATAATGGAATCAGAAAAAGAAACTGTGTGAGAGCTATGAAACGGGCACGTTTGGTTAGGTTAATATGTAGCTTAGAATTAACAGATTATCGTAAGACACTGCCCTTGCATCTTATTTGCACAAAAAAACTCTATTTTTGTAATGTGACATAAATTGGGATCACAAGTAAGTCTCTTGGAAATAAATATTGGAAAAAACGATAAAAAAAGCTAAGAATTTAGCTACTTTGAATATGCTTTGTTGCGAGCACAAAATAAGTTACGGGTACAAACTAAGTCTTTGTCGTTTTATAAAAGATGGCCCCACCAGTAAGTTCTGGTTGAAACTTTTGCAAAGTAATCTCTCTTGGGATTCACATATAACTGAAGTTAAATCAAAAATAGCACCAGCTATTGGTATATTATACAAAATGAAATTCAAATTGAACGTGGAAACTAAAATATTAATTTATCAAGCACTTATTCAAAGTCACCTAAATTACATGGCATTAATATATGGTTACAAAAGGACAAATGTTATGAAATCATTACAAACTATGCAGAATAAAGCACTGAAAATAATTTACTTCTTCTTCATTCAACTATGTCTTTGTATGTTAACGTTTGTAAATCCATATTGCCGATTTATGGACTATATAAATATCAATTACTCTTGTATGTTTTTAAGAGTTTGAACAATTTTGGCTATCGTACCATTAATTTTTCCCAGAACCAATCGTTTATGTGTACAAGACATCAACAAAATCTAAGAACACCTAGATGCAGATTTGAAACTACTAAACAACGCATTGAATACATGGGTAGTTTAGAGTACAACAATTTGCCTGCAAATATGAAAAGAATAAATAGAATATCACACTTCAAACGTGAGCTAAAAAGTTTCCTTTTACAGAACCTTGAAACGCTTCTTATGTAATTGCGGATTAATCCTAAAGAGTATTTTTCGGATTCAAAACATGTATGTTTTGACATAATTTTTTATACACTACATGTTTTTTTTTATCTCTTCTTTCATACATAATTATAATTTTAATAATATTTAAATTTGTAATTACTTTGTACATGTTTTTTTGCCAACTATCACAAAATTACATTTTAATATTGTAAGATTGAACCACAACCTCCAATGTTAGTAATTTTGTGTCAGCATCACAAAATTTCGAGTTTTAAGCAGCACATCCGCAAGCTCTTGACTTATTTATTCAATTTGTAAAAATCTGCAGTTGAGGTGCATATTTTGCTAGTTCAAATAAAGGGTGTCCTAACAAGAACGCAAGATTTAAATGACTGATGCAGCAATTGAATTGTTTCTCTGGTTGTATGACATGTGGCGCCGACTTGTTGAAACCACATGCCCTCCACATTCGTTTCTTCAATTCTAGGCACGAAAAAACTGGTTATCATTTCACGATCCCCAACGCCATTGACTGTTTGCGCTTGACATGCCTCATTTTCATAAAGAAAAGGTCCAATGATTCCTTGAGCCCAAAATCCACACCACACAGTGACACGTTGAGGATGCATTTGCTTCTCGTGAATCTTTTGAGGATTTTCCTCACCCCATCAAGATGGAAATGGGTCTCGTCACTGAAGATGATTTTATCGGCAAAATCTGCATTTTCAGCTTGTCTCTCCAATACCCAATTAACGAACTCCCTTCGCTGCCCATGGTCAGCTGGCTTCAGTTCCTGAGTCAATTGAACTTTGTATGCATGAAGATGCAAATCTTTCGTCAAAATTCGCTACATAGTGGATTTGGAGACACCAATTTGCTGAGCTCTATGTCGAATGGAGGTGGATGGAGTTTGAGCGACATCATCACGTACAGCTGCGACATTTTCGGTCGATCGACGTGGTCGAAGGCGCGTTGTTGTCATTACATCACTAACAGACCCAGTTTTGGCAAATTTATCCATTAATCTCTTTACAGTTGACTCTTTTGGAGCATTGTTGTGACTCCAAATTAATTGCAATTTGTGAAATTTTGAATTTGCGAAAGACTGAAAATGAATGAAGACGCGGAATTTTTATTGAAGGAAGATTCGGGTTAAATGCAAGAAGAACTTGCAATAACATTAGAAGTGATCAAATTAATATTGTTTCAATTTCAGAAGAATGGAAACTGAATTCCATATGAACTAAAGCCAAGAAATGGTGAACTTTGATTTTGCGCATATTAAATGTTGGTTGCCAGACACAAAACAAATGTTTTTTTGCGTCACATAGTCTCTAGTAATGTAGAACTGAATTCACTACGGTTAAAAAATTCTTGTTCATATTTAATGGTACCTACTTGATGTAGAATGTTTACGAGTTACTTACACCGAATGCAATCATTACTAAGGCTTTCCTTTCCTTAATCCTTTCGATTATCGCATGTTCCGATCACTGATACAATGCCTATATGAGCAGGTCTTCACATTATATGTATAACGAATTCAAAATTTAGCAGAAAATATTAGCATTCCAAAAAAATGAATAAAAGGTGACTTCTTTAGAAAATTACTGAATATAATTTGCTAACTTTTTTGCAAATATAAAAACGTTTGTTTGGATTTTGGGCATTTTTGTGATAATCTGCTACAAAAAGGTTTCATGTGGCGATGACATCTGCAACTGAGATCCAATAGGGTGGGACCGAAACTGAACTGACGTATAGATGGTGCCTGTAGTTTGAAAAGAATTATTTTGGCGAAACCAACCTTATAAAGCATATGCTTTAAGTTTCAAGGCGCCACGTTGTGTAGTATTTTTATTCGAGCCGTCATAAGTAAACGATCTCAGTAAATTTGTAAACTTGGAAAAAATTGGTAACCGTTATGTAATTCTATATATCGTTTACGACTGTAAAATATTTGGTTGCGGAGTTTAAACGAGAATGAGCTCGCACATCAAGACGAACACCGTAGTGGTAGACAAATTGAGATGTTTACGCCAGACATCGTTAATAAAATCCACAAAATGGTATTAAATAATCGTCGACTGAAGGTGCGTTAGCTAGTTGACAGACATTTCAAAAAGTGCTTTACATCGTATATTGACAGAAGATTTGAAGATGAGAAAGCTGTGCGCAAGATGTGTACCGCGCTTACTTTCAATAGAGCAAAAACAACTTCGTAAAGATGTTTTAGTAGAATGTTTGCCGATGTTTCCCAGCAATAAAGTAGAATTTTTGCCTCGATTTATAACCATGGATGAGACATGGGTTCACCACATCACACCTGATACAAAAGAACAGTCAAAGCAACGGAGTATAATTAAAGAATCGTGCCCAAAGAAGACGAAGATGGTGCCACCTGCAGGCAAGATCCTTTCAGAAAAGAAAACCATCAACGGCGAATAGTTTGCTAATTTTGCTAATATTGCAGTGTTAAGGTGATTAAATTATGGAAATTAGGCAGCATTTTTCGACACCGAATGTGTTATTTCATCAAGACAATGCTTCAGTTTACACAACTACAATTGCGATGGCCTAAATTAATGAATTAATGTTCGAATTGCTTTATAACGTAATTTATTTGCCAGATTTAGCTCCCTCGGACAATTTTCTATTTCAAAACTTGAAAAAAAATGACTCTTTTAATACAAAGATTTGCCAACAATGTAGAGGTGGAGCCAGTTCTTATTACAAATAGGATATAGAAGCTATTAAATATCGCTGGGGAAAGTGTATCGAGCTAAGACGAAATTATGTTGAAAAATAAAGAAAACTTTTTGGGGTCTTTTTTGTTAGGTCGGGACCCCCGATGGCAGCAAAAATACATTTTTGGAATCTTAAAATTCGCAATGTCGCTTATGTCATTTTGTCCAAAGCATTAGGTACTCCTGTGTAAATGTCAACAAAATTCACTTATTGGCTTAAATTTTCTATAAATTTGGGAATTTGGTCTAATTTTAATTTAGACGTTGGCAAATTTGTGGAAAATGAGGAATGTAGCTTAGTAAGGATAAAAAATATTTTGAAATCGAGTACAAATAGATACAACGCGGTATACCACTTATTCTCATTTTCTCGAAAGTCAAACACGGAATTTTTCCAGAAAAAACTGAAGACGGCCAATTTCAAATGCATGTATGTGTCAAACTTTAGACAAATTTTCCCCAACTTATTGGAGATGTGAAAAGTTTCCTTGAACGATGATCACAGAAAAGAAAAAAAACGTCACTTTCGATCTGCCTTCGCTGCAGCTAAGGGTTTCCTTTACAACTTTTCCTCAGCAGTTTTAAATCTGGATGACTGCTTAATGTTGCTAACAAGATGCCACTTAAAGTTGTTGAAAGAGTTTTTCTTCCCACAACTACGCCGAAAGATTCCATTTCAACTCTTTCTTTGCTCTCAACAATATTGTGTAATTTGTAACGTAGTCAGGCACTGCATAGCAGAATGGCAGCGAAAATTCTCCAACCAGATGTCGGCCTCTGAAGTGTCCTGACCTTACTGCACCTGTTTTTTCCTTGTAGAGTTATTATGAACACAAATATATGATTTTTATATTATTTAAATCAATGAGTTCGAATCGAGATAATTGCCGCTGCAACCTTTTCGATGGTAATGGATAATGATGTTGAGCATACGAGTATTTATAAATTAAATACAAATTATTTTTTACCGTCATTAAAAAAACTTAATAAAAATGTATTATTTTTTCAAATGAAAAAATACTGAAAACTTTTTTTATACTCGTACGTATTAAGAAAAAGCCATTATAGCTTCTTAATGGAGCAAATTGCATCAGTATATCACGATTTAATATTTCAATAGCTTCATGACAAGATGGTGGCTTAAGCTGGGTAATCTCGTCTAAAAATTACAAAATTGGCGTGTTCTGAACGCTGAACCAAAAATTCTGCTGCAAATGAGTTGTGAAACCAATTTATATGTAAAAATATAAAACTCAGAAAAGGTCAAGTTTAATGCCGGTTTTCTAGAGTTGGTTTTTAAATTTGGTTTCAGGATAGATACCGTGTGAAACCTCTGGTGCAGTAATTCGAAATTCTTTGCACAATATAGTGAAATTTCAGATAAGCTTAGAGTAGATCTCGATATATACATACAACACCTTTATTTACGTGTTTCAAAAAACCTGGTTTGAATTACAGTTGTTGCTTTAGTTCCTTTTTTTTGTTTTTTGAATGATGACTGCAAGATTTCCAAATCAATTGAAATTAAAAAAAAAATTGCTAGAACTGCAAAGGCTCCATTCGGAATTTATAAGACGTAAAACTTTCTGCATAAAATTCAAAATATGCGAATTGAAATTCAATTTTTTTTTTGTGCGAAATTCGAAAAATACCAATTGAAATTCAAAACATACAAAACACAATTCAAAACACATTAACTGATATTCTAAGTACGTCAATTGGACCCGAATTGAAATTCAATTTTTCCGTTTCTGGTTGGAAAATCATCAAATCAAATTAATATGTTTTATGTGAAATTCGAAAAATACCAAATGAAATTCAAAACATACCAAACAGAATTCGAAACACATTAACTGATATTCTAAGTCTGTCAATTAAACACGAATTGAAATTCAAATTTTTCGTTTCTAGTTCGAAAATCATCAAATCAAATTAATATTTTTTGTGTGAAATTCGAAAAATGCCAAATGAAATTCAAAACATACCAAACAGAATTCGAAACACATTAACTGATATTCTAAGTCCGTTCTAAGTTCGAAAATCATCAAATCAAATTAATATTTTTTTATGTGAAATTCGAAAAATACCAATTGAAATTCAAAACATACCAAACAGAATTCAAACACACATTAACTGATATTCTAAGTACGTCAATTGGACGCGAATTAAAATTTTCTGTTTCTGGTTCGAAAATCATCAAATCAAATTAATATATTTTATGTGAAATTCCAAAAATACTAATTGAAATTCAACACATACCAAACAACATTCAAAACATAATAACTAACATTCTAAGTACGTCAATTGAAGTTCAAAGCAGGTCAATTGAAACTCAAATCACATCAATTGAATTATAAAACACTGCAATTAAAATTAAAAATACTTATCAAATGATACTTTGAACACACAGGTCCGATTCGTCGACAGAATATCCTGCTCTCATAGATGAACACAAGATTCAGTTTAGCAAACGTTCTAGATTCCATCGCAAAAGTTTAAATAAAACTGATGTTGCTTTACATAAAATATAAATTTTATATGAGGCTTCTTTTAATAGGAGTGGGAGAGCTCATTTAGATTGCAATATAGGGAAAATATTGCCGATTAAGTAAAGGATTTTAAGTTCTCCGTTGGTCGAAACGCAACTTTAAATATTGCTACAACATAAAGAGGCGTCGTACATTGAATTCAGAGTATTTGAGCTCCGTTTATGTAGGGTGTTTCATAAACAAAAGAGCATCATCGCTATTGTTTCTCCTTACGTATTTCACCACACTATTCTGGCTGCTGTCATCGACTTTGGTTGAATAAGGTACAAAAATTATTTATATGTAAATGTATGTGCGTACCAGTGTGTGTTTTACCACAAACTATGCCTGACATTTCGCCAAAAAAGATTCCAGAGTAAAAATCATTTATCATTTAGTGGAACAAAAAACATTTTTTTGTTTTACTTTTTGGATATTTAAAGTTTAAAGATATTTATTTTGGTAATGTGTGAGCTACGAGTTCGTACGTTGGGAATTCATTTATACTAAAAAAAATTTGCCTTTACTTTAAATAGGAAGAGGTTTGCATGCAATGATAAAAATATCATAACACCGGATATTTAACTTATTTTACTAAATTTTGTGTTTCTAGTAGGTGACTTCTATATCTTAGACAGATTCCTTACGCTAATTTATCGAATATAGTGAACAGGGTGAAAATTTTGCACAAATTTTTATTCAATGGCAAACATTAGAAGACTGTACAGCTGATGTTTTCAAACCGAGAACATTTTTCAAAATTTTGTCGGAATAATACTCAATTCAGTTATCAACTATGAAAATGTCGATAACAAGTACGAAATTCAGACAAAGTGGTATTTGGAATAATAGGACAAAAGTCAGTTCTGTTTTTGTGAGTAAAATTTATTTGAACTGTTAAATTACATGTTGTGGTCGACATTATTTGATCGCATTTTAGAGCATTTTGCGTGACACTTTTTAATACTTTACCCGATAGATTTGCTATTTCTTCAAAGAACCACAATAGAAAGCGTCTAAAACTGGCTAAAACCATACTGATACAATGCCTCCCGAGGCTTAAATTACATAGTAAACTCGTATATTATTACTTTATAGAGTTGAGATAGAACATAAATACGCTCGATAGAATATTTTATGAGAAAGAGCCTTTTCTTTCGCTGATTGGTGTGAGTACTTGGATCTCGCTTTTCCGTATTTGCAACGTACTCTGCATAACTCCTTTATTTGTTAATTTTTGGTACGACTTTCGAGATTCATGCCCATCCCTGCACGTTAATCTTTAACTGACATTGTTTTCGCGTAAAGAGACGGATCTTTTTACTTCGGCATTATCTCACAACGCGCCTTAAAATTGCCAGCATGATTATCAAGTGTGTAACGTCTTCTTCCTCGCCCGCTACGCAACATTTTCCATCATATCAGTGCTAATATGAGGGCTGCTTTTCTTACCGCTATTCTGGCTGTCGGCATCTACCATCGAATGCTTAACATGTTACCAGTTTCAGTTAGAAATACCGCCTCAATGAAGTTTTCTAATTTTCTGGCGTAAGATTTAGTACTAAGAAATCGATGGATTTTTAAGACACTATAGTTTTTATTTAGCATGGTTAAAATGATATGAATGTGCACTGTTTTGTTCAATAACTTGTTGCCATCTTGAAGCCAATTCAATTGTGGCTCTCCCATAGAAACCTTTGTCCCTAAAAATCCAAATAAGCATTTAAATAACCTTTCATTCCACACGGATAAGCCTATTCATGTTTCTTTTTTGCGTTGCAGAAACCCAATTCATGCAGTGTTCAAAATTGATAATTTTTCTCTGAAATCGGCTTGTTCGAAACTGGATCTAGGTGTTCTATTCGATTCCGCATTGACATTTATTCCGCACATCAATGATGTTATTCCCAAGGCGTATAAAGATCTTGCGTACATTAAAATGATTTGTTCAGAATTTTCTGACCTCAATACATTTAAAAACATTTTTACATCATATGTTAGATCTCAGTTGGAAATATGCCGCTATTATTTGGTGTCCTCATTCCAATATCCATATTACACGTATTGAAAGGATGCAGCGAGTACGAGGTGTGATAAAAAAAAACGGTTTTTTTTTTAAAATTTCGTGAGCTACGTATGAATTTTTTTCTGTTATGTTGATACACATGTCTGTTATATACTCGTGTGTTGACAATATCACCCATTTTGGATTGTCACTTTGTTTTTGACAGATAAAAAGGTTAGTCGTGTTTTGGTGTGCTCTTCGATTTCTTACTATTCGAAAAAATGGATCAAAGAAACTGTATTAAATTTTGTGTAAAAAATGAAATTAAATGTGCAAGGACATTTGAAACGTTGACTGTGGCGTTTGGCGAGTCTACTATGAGCAGAACACAAGTTCAATTGTGGTATAACCGGTTTAAGGAAGACCGAGAAAATGTCAATGACGATGCTCGTCCTGGTCGCTCGAGCACGTCAACAACCGATGAAAACATTGAAGAAGTGAAGAAAATGATTTTGGATAATCGTCGAATTACTATAGATAGGTTTCTGATGATATTGGCACATCGTTCGGCTCATGCTATGCAATAATTTTTACGGATGTTTTAGCATGAAACGTGCGGCAGCGAAGATTGTTCCAAAATTGCTAAATTTTGAGCAAAAACAACGTCGCATGAACATTGCTCAGGAGCTGTTGATGGTCGTCAAAGACGATCCTGATTTCCTCAAAAAGATCATAACTGATGACGAATCATGGGTGTATGGCTATGACATAGAAATCCCAATGGAAGCGTCCAGAAGATGCAAAACTGAAAAAAGCACGTCAAGTTCGGTCAAATGTGGAGGTTTTGCTCCCTGTTTTCTTTGATTGCAATGGCGTGATGCATCATGAATTCTGGCCACAAGGTCGTACGGTCAATAGGAATACTACCTTGAAGTTGTGCACTGTTTGAGCGAAGCAATTCGTCTGAAACGCACAGAATTGTGGAAAAACCAATCATGAATTTTGCACCACGATAACGCACCAGCTCACACATCGATGCTTGTGCGTGAGTTTTTGGCCAAAAACAAAACTGCAGTCATGCCTCAACCACCGGACTTGGCTCCCGCTGACTTTTTCCTCTTCCCAAAACTGAAGACACCGATGAAAGGAAAGCATTTTGCTACGATTGAGGAGATAAAAGAAAAATCGAAACAGGAGCTGTTGGCGATACCAAAAAGCGCGTTTGAGAAGTGTTTCGAGGATTAGAAGAAACGCTGGCACAAGTGTATTATATCTGAGGGGGACTACTTTAAAGGAAATAAAATAGAAATTGATGAATAAATAAATAGTTTTTGACAAAAATTGAAAAAACGATTATTTTGCGATCACACCTCGATTTGTAAAGTTTATTCTTTCTTCATTTAGATTTGAAGAAATTCTCCCTACAGGTCATAATGTTTATTACTTGGATTACAGACATTAGAATAGCGTCATAACTTCCAGAGAGCGCTATTTGTTTTTAATATAATCGATGGTTACACCGACTGTTTTAATTTTTTGGCACAGATCCCCTTTACGTTCCTCCTAGGTCTCTCCAGCAAACACATATGTTTGATATACTTCGGCACTTTACTTCTTATGCAAAAAACAGTACTCTGAATCGTAAATTTTATATTCCTTATGAAATTAATGAATAGTCTTTGAATCAAGATTCCAATCAACTCATCTTAATATTTGTTTCGATTAACAGATTTCTAAGATTAAATAATTCTATTTTAAATTGTTTATAATTAACATATATGATATAAAATATTGCTGTTTTGCCATTGTTAGTCTATAAGGAAATTTTGTTCCATAGACTTAAAAATAAATGAAATGAAATGAAATATGGGGCAGACGATTTTCACAAGCTTCTCTTGAGACAAATTTGTTATCGGCGAAATCGTTCGCAATAGACAGAAACAGGTGGTAATCACTTGATGCCAGGCCCGTTCTATAACGTAAATGCAGAAGAATCTCTTGACCAAGCATCCAGAGCTTTTGGCGAGTCGTTATATATGTATGTGTGTGACTTGGTATTTTCCTGACGGAATACAGTACTTTTTCTACTGATTAATGCTGCCCGCTTCTGGACGATTGCTTCATGCAGACGGTCTAACTGTTTACACTGCAGATCCATATTAAAAGTACGGCCGATGGAGAGCAGGTCATGGTAGATGCTTTCCCGTCAATCTCACTAAACTCACCGTTTGCGCCGGCTTATCGGGATTTGGTCATGACCGTCTTTGTTTGTCGTCATCATACGTGATTCGCTTTTCATCACCAGCCATCCGCATTAGAAATGGGTCGATTTTGTTGCGCAACAGCAGTAATTCGCATATGGAAATTTGGTCTGTGAGGGTTTTTCTACGTTAACTCTTGTGGCACTCGTATATAGTTTTTTGCTCTTTTTTTTGTATTCAGTTTTATTCAAGCGTTTTCAAACTTTTTTAAATTTTTTTGAAATGTTTAGTTTCTGGGCAATTCTGGCAGTGCTTACATGACGATCGAACTCAACGATGCCCACTTTTCTATCGACAATTTCGATAATTCGCCTTCCACCTTGCATGGTGCATTTTTGACATCAAAATTTCCGAAATGGAATAACCGAAACTAAAATTACGCATAATTGACTATTACAGTATCAGAACTATAACTATAGAGTTGTCCATTTTGTGGTTTCCAAACCACCGGTCTGGCAAGTCTATCATCTGTTAAATACCTCTCATCTGAAGCGTTATTTATTTAGTGAAAGGTTTGCCATTTATGAATATGGATCGTTTAACAACCAAAGAATGGGTAAAAATAGTTAAAACTTACTACAAAAGTGGTGATTCAATCGTGGGCTTTGAATAAAATTTTCTTCAGCGATGAATACCCACTCGGTGGTTACGTCAGCAAGCAAAATTGACAGATATAGGCTCGGAGAACCCAGAAGTGATTCAGGGAAAGCCATTGCATCCGAAAATAGTGACTGTTTGGTGCGCATTATGGTCTGGAGGTGTCATTGGGCCGTATTTTTTCGAAAACTACCTCAAAGGGATCCACTGCTTCAACCAATCCAGAGGCGGTCACTTAAATGACATTGTATTTTGTACATAATGGAAAGGTCCAGACATTATAATGCAGTAAAAGTTTCATCGGAATCATAGCTTTAATATTTATTTAACTTATTTAACTTGATTAAATTATTTGAATTATTATTAATTACATTAATTTAACTTAATTTATTTAACTGTACTTAAAAACGAAAAATGGATAAACCTTTACTATTTACATTTTATGTCGTCATTCTATGCTGTATTTTCTCATTTCTGTTGTCAATATTTGAAGCACGCTCAAGCAATACTGAGTCGGACAGTCACAAAACTGTCTAAGCAGTTTTTGGAGTACGAAATCTTATTTCCCTAACGTTATCTAATGTCTCCGGATTGCGCATATACAACGCGAGACACAGATTACTAAAGCCGTCTATTGGAAAAATAACTTATTTCGGTTTCTATACTATAGGTATATCCAATTAGTTACCAGTTATTTGTGACTTCATAAAAATTCTGTTGCGTGAAGATTTTTGTTCTACTCTGTATAAGTTCAATAGAAAATATTCCATCTCTTCTACATAATGTGCAACTTTTAAGTACTCTAGTAATGTTTCATCCACGAAAACCCTAATCCTTGCATATGTTCCAGTCATAGGCTAACTTAAACCTTCTCCAGAAAAAAAAAATTGTAAAATATTTATTACAATTAAATACCCGGACAAAATGTGAATTCCTATCTTGATTTTTTGCTGGACGGACGGAAACATGCCTCACTTTTTTTTCTTGCAACACATTATTAAAAATACAAATAAAAGCACATTAAATCCGCTTACGGATGACATAATTAAATCCCGGCACTAATTAAATTCTCAATTCCACAAAAATGAACCTTTCACCAACTTTCGCACTTACTCACCAGACATGTTGGCAGTGTCAGGCATACTCGTACGTAGACTAAACCAGGAAAGCCACATTGAAGACGAACTAAAAAAGGCACTTTTCACATTTAATTTTTCAAAACTACCTTAATTGTTGACTACGAATGCGGACACCAAATTAAAACTGAAAAAAAGAAAGCCAGCAAAAAACAAAACGAAATTGTGAAAAACAACTTTTGGCTTAACATTTAATTGCAGGAAAGTTCATTTGATAATCCTGAAAGGATAATGTGCTCACACTCACACATGCATGGACGACACTGGCCCAAAACAAAGTAATCGCCAACACGAAAAACCAACAGTAATAAGGACGGAGCTGAAGGCAATAGCAGTCATATATTTTAAATGTATGAAGCGAATGTGAGTGACCAGGAAAGGACTTCGCCATGTCAAAGGTAATTTCATTTGGTGTGATGGCATTGCATGGGATTTCACAAGAATTGTACTCAGCTTCTAGTGACAGTTTGCCTAAATTTTAACTGGCATAATTAAAACATATTAAGGAGGTAACATATTAATAAAATATAATTTTGTTCAGAATCTGGAGAAAACGCGAAACGAATGTTAATAAATCTCCATAAAAAGTGGAGTAAATAAATAAATAAAAATACGTGGATCATGGATTGAAATTAATTTATATCTAATACTAAAAGCATTTTAAATGAATTAACCGGTAGAAGTACTAGAAAGATAAGTATAATTACCAAAATATGAGTGTTGAAAAATACTAAAAAATATCAATTTTCACTGTCGGTACATTTTCCCCAACACTGTGGAAGATAGATTTCACAAGAGAGAGAGAGAGATAAAAACAGAGATAGAGAAGGAGACAGATAGAAAGAGAGAGAGAGCGAGATAGAGAGAGACAGACAGAGATAAAGAGACAGAGAGAGGCAGATATCTTGACTGACAAACGATAAAGTGGATATATGAAGACCTCCTAACCAAACTTCCTGAATTTTATGGCAAATCACTTTGGATGAGTATGACCTGGCGACGTATTGGTGGAACACATTTCTTCTTTCATTGCCTAAAGTTGTCCACTTCTTCTTTCAAACAACCCAATTGTGAGCAGTACAGGCCCGAAATAAGTGTTTGGTTGTAGGGCAGCAGCATATAGTAAATGATTCCTGGTCAATCTGTCCAAACATATAGCACATCTTTTCTGATAGTCAATTCTTCATTAGACACCTTTTGCACTGACTCACCACGATTCGACCACGATCGGTTTCACTTGAAGTTGTCGCAAGTGATCCATTCCTTTTCACCAGCCACCGCCCGCTTCAGAAATGTGCCGATTTTGTTGCGATGCATTAACTATTTACAGATAAAAATTCGGACCATAAAGATTATTTTCCTTCAATTTGTGGGGCATTCATACATCGAGGTCCTTTTTGCATCCAGCCTTATCTAAATGGTTCCAAAAGGTATTTTTGGGGCAAGTTTTAGCTTCTGAGCAACCGAAACAATGCATACACAACGATTGGACTTGACGGTTTTCATTACTTTATCGACTTTTTTTGCTCCTTTAACATAAAAATTACCGGAAAGGAATTGATAAAACCACCAATCGGACTTGACTGTTTTCATAATTTTATCGACTTTTTTGGCAATTCGTCTTTCAGATCGTGGTGCATCTTTAACATAAAAATTACTGGAAAGGAATTGACAAAACCAAAATTGCTTATGATTGACTGGACAATAAATACTATTCACATTTTCAACCACTTGGCTTATGTGTGATACAGACTGCTAAAGCTTTGTCTAGGAATAATAATATATTCCTCATACCATGTTTGAAGCCCGACGTTTCAAATACGGTCACTTATTTCGAAATGAGTTCATGATTCATAACCGGCAAAGCTGGCACAAACTGGACCAGTAGAAAAAATAATCAAGTTTTAAGTCAAGTTTTAGATACTTGCACACAACTTGAAAAATCTAAATTTTAAAGAAATTTTCCATTTAGTCAGTAATTAAAAGCGATGCCAAATAATAGTCGATGATATATACATTCATAAACGACTGCCCTAATTGAGGGTATGATTAGCAAACATTCTAAAAAATAAAATTTTTCTCTGGAAAAGTGAAATAATTTCATATTTTTGTATGAGAAGAAGTTATTTCGAAACGGCCAAATTTGAAAAAAATTGACTCCAAAAACGAAGCACGTTTTTTAACTAATTTGGGTGCGCTATCACGTCTCGTTCATTTTTTATGGCATGCTGAACTTGAACAAATCATGGACACTGACAATGTTTTGCAATAGTTGCAAATGGAAAGAAGATATATTTCGATTTATCAATTCCAGTACTTTAGAGAGAGAGAGTCAAGTAACCACCAAACCGATTGTTATTTCTGTTTAACAAAAGTTGCTCGATTCAATATGAAAAATCGGAAAAACATTTCTTACGCGAATGTCCCATCGGTTTCCAAACCAGTTCAACGTCCACCAAATCCATTACCGGTCATTCCCAATGCACCGAGCAGTGATTCCGAAACATCTTTCACCAGCAGTGGTAGTTTGTATCAGGCTGATAATGAACGGCATTTAGTGACTCAAGCTGAGCTGAATGATCTAATTCGGGATTTACATTTAATGAAGCAAGGCGCAGAATTACTAGCTTCACGCATGCAGCAGTGAAAACATCTTGCAGTTGGGATAAAAGTAGATCCCATGTGCATATAGATGCACATATAGATGTACAATCTATAGCGAGAGAAGCTTGGAATTGGCTGCATATTTTGGAAAGAAACACTATATTCTACACTGTACTGATGTTGATGGTTTATTTCAAAAAATGGCTCTAAGTACAGTTTATTCTCTTCTATTCCATGATGGGAATGGAAAAACATCCATACCAATTATTCATGCCGTTAATACAAAGGAAAATTAGGAATCAATTTTGGCATTTACTCTAATACAACGATAATAAATGGAAGATCGGTGGTGACCTTAGTGTGTGATTTAAATTTCTTTGTATATTGAACCATCGTAAATAATCATAAATTAATCTGGTTCAGGTTATTGGTTTGTTGACTGGTATGCAAGGAGGTTTCACAAAATATATTTGTTACCTTTGTCTATGGGATAGTCGCACTACATGTCATCATCACGTCAAAACAGAGTGGCCAAAAAAACTGAGTATTCATTAATTGATCCAAATGACATTCTTCTTCCGCCGCTGTACATAAAATTTGGCTTTTTTTAAGAACTTTGTCAAGGCCCTGGACAAAGATGGTCCAGCATTTAAGTGTTTGTTAGCGGCTTTTCCTAACATTTTATATGCTAAAATCAAAGAAGGCATATTTGTTGGCCCTCAGATCAGGAAGCTATTGAATGATGATAATTTTTCACAATGTTTATTGGAGAAAGAATACGCAGCCTGGAAATCATTCAAGAGCATCGTGAACAGTTTTCTTGGAAACAATAGGAGTGAAAACCACAGACAAATTGTTACCACTCAAAATGAGTTTTCTTTATTCGCATTTAGATTTTTTCCCACAAAACCTGCACAAAAGCTGCGGTGAGCGACGAACAGGGGGAGCGTGCTCACCAAGATTTAATAAAAATAGAAAAAAATTATCAAGGATTTTGGGACTTTAATACGTGAAGTCGAACCAACAAAATACAAATGGTGTTCAAAAAAGCCATTCACATTTGAAAATTCACTGATTTTTAAATAAACTAATGATTTGTTATATTAAAAATGAATGAAAACATTCTTTTTTGTAGAGAAAAACCAATTACAGGTTCAAATGCAGAACTAATTTGGTGGGCTAGGAAAGATATTTGGTTGCTACAATCCAAAATCTTGTTGGCTAGTGCGTCCAGTATGAAAAAATTAAACATACAAACCCTTCTCTGGAAAAATTATGCTTTTCTAGTATTTTCCTAAACTTGATAGCTAAGAGCAACGTTTAATGGAAATTGGCCGACATTTTTTAATGGCATTTTTGTAATTGCGGGTACGTGTATTGTAAGATACTAAAAATATATTTCAGTGCATACATTTTATTCAACAAACGGGCCATGTCGATATACATATGTCACGCATAACAAAGGACCTTTCACATTGTAAAATAAGGTTTCCTTATAAAATTCATAGTTTTCATTTTTTCCTTCTGTTGGCGAAAGAGTTATTATTTAAATAAGCAAAGGACATCACTTTAAGCTTCCGAGTTTTAACACCCATATCTAATACTTATTAATTAAAAGGACAATTCATACAACTAATGCGGAATTTATGATTTTGACGGTCTTCGGTTTTTTGGGGGATACATGGCATGCTTTTTACCATACATATGCTTTAAGAAATGTAATTCTGATTACAGTTTACAGATAACACATACCTGTTCCATAATCTCAATATGATTCTTCCAAGTATACGTATTTGAAGACTGCCAACCTTAACCTGGATTTTTGTGTTTTAAAGAAATATTTTTTACATTAGGAATGATTTGTGAAAAAGACATCAGATTTCATTGAAAATAAACTGTCAAGCCAATGGAATAGCCCTTTGGAATCCTTTAAGAGACCCATTTCGGCATACTGTGTCCTTTGTAGAGACACAAATAAGCATTCCCGTAAACAGCGTAAATACCAAACACCTTTTCACACCAATTCCTTTATCACCCCATTTAAAATTAAAAGAGAAATGTATGCAGATAATAATCCCGACATTATACATTTTTATTTGAAATAATCATGTGTAAGAGAAAAATGCCAATGGTCCCGAAAAACAACATTAAACATTTTGCACTCTTTCTGTACGCCGAGGACTTTCGAAAAGGCCATGGGAATACCAGGCTGATGTAAAAATATTTCTAGGACATTATTAAAGGTATGCCAAGATTCGGACATACCATACAGCGGACGATTTTCATTTCGGACAATGTCTCGCGGAGGACAGCATAAAAAGGGTGGATTTTTCAACATACAGGATATGAGGATATAATAAATATGATAATGTTGGTCCTGCTGATGTTGCCAGCAAATAAACAAACAAACTTTTACTCATTGTCAACCACAAAATTGTTGCATGAGGTGTTAAATGGTTTCGCTATAAACTTTTATTTCACAGTCAAATACTCATCAGGAGGACGCGTTTGGTGGCCCGTCGCTCTGTCATTCGTCCCGTAGATATATGAATTTTTCAAATATGTTAATGTGTATGAAGGTCAGCGGGTGTTTGAATGGTCGTATTTACGACTATGAATATAAATTTGTCCGTTTGCGCATATGTGAGAATTTCATTAGATAACCAAATACAGGACACCATCAGCAGTTGTCCTGAGGGCAGACGAGAAAAGTTCTTTTCGTTCACATTTCATTATTTTCATCTTAGATTAATTACAAAAAATTTTCCACAAAATTAATTTAGAGGATTACAACATATTCGGCAACAGAATAAATGTGAAATGGCGAATGGATTATTATCTGATGTATTAAATCATAGAAAAACTTTTTTACAAGGGACAAATTTAAATTATTGCCCAAGCATGAGAAAATTATTTTTGGAATTTTAGTTTCTGCACAAATCGAAAATTAAAGAGAAATTTACGTAAGTATAACGATTTACTCAAAGGCTGATATGATATGATTGATAATGGCGAATAATATTAGATTTTTTTAATATTTAAGGATTGTAATAAATCGGTGAAATCTTGTTAAATTTAACAGGAAATCTCCGAAATCTGAATTTGTGATTAAAAAGACAAATTTGTTCAGAACAATTTGATTCTTTAGAAATTTCACACTTAAGGAATGTAAGACTTATATCAACTAGAGTAAAGTTTAACCAAAATCAGATCATCTAATATGATGTTGTGGCGTGATATTATTTTGAGGCTCACAAATTCATTCCCAAAAACTTATGATCCGATTTCGTCCAAATTTCGAACTCAAGCAAAACTTGTCAATTAGTAGTAAATTGTACTGAAAATTAGATCAACTAATAGATTCTTGTAGAGAGACTAAACTTTGGGACTCATAAGTCAATTTCCTTGGCAAATACAAGAATATACGAACCGATACAAATGCCCAAAGGCATGATCCGATTTTATTCAAATTTTGCACTCAAGCGGAAACTGTAAGAATATTAATTAATGCATTTTTTATGATCATTACCAGATTATTAAATAGATTCTTACAGCGTGACTACATTTGGAGATCCATTGTTCTGCAATATTTTTGTGAGCGGTACCAGAAAGCTTGATTTGAGTAAATCTAAATTTTGAATTTTACTGAACTATGGCCCAGCAAGATTGGCAATATCACGATAGTAACAATGCGCAACTATCGTGCATAAGACCATGGATTCCCGTCTCTTTAACAACAACCAAATCTATTTCCTTGCGACGACCAACTCATTATGGGCGAATTCGAATCCGGCATAAAAATTGGGCTTGTTCATTTTTGTTCGCATGCTAGCAATACCGTAAAACTATCAATACTGACACTACAATTTCATAATTATTACTATGACAGAAGCCCACATTTTTTTTTTTTTGTTGTATTTATTCATTTGTTTCAGTAATAATTTCACACTTAATATTTATGCCTCTGCGCCACCTGGACATTATTGGGGCGAATTGGCAATATCTATTAAACATTCATATTATATGAAATATTCATTTAAAGAAAAATAAATTACATGACAATAAACAGGAGGTATGAAAAAGAAGGCTAATTACAATAGAAGCATTTCCATGTTTTTAAATAAACGAGATTTTAGGTTTGACTTAAACGTTCCAATCCTGGATATATTTTGCAATGATTGTGGAATGTGGTTGTATTCAGAACATCCAGCATACTGAATTCGTTGCTTTGTAGTTTCCAGACTACATTTTACAATAACTAGATTAGAGCCATTTCTGGTGTTAAATACATTGCGGTTTCTTCGAAACTGGACTGTATGATAACCTATGTTTTTCAGCGACTTGAACATGCATACTAATAATTGAAATTTATATAGCCCATAAATCGGCAATATTGTTTTCGCCACATCCTTGTACAATGTGAATGTTTATATGCATAAATCAACGGAAGATAACTGAAATAACTATGTATAAGTGCATTATAAATTAATAGTTTTGTGTTCACATCAGCTTTATTTTTAAATTTATAAAGAATACCGATTGCTGCCGCTACTTTGTCTTTGACATATTGGATATGTACATTCCACGAAAGATTATTTTGAAAGTTAATTCCCAGGTATTTTAGAGCAGTGCGCTCTGTCTATTTCCGACATTTACACTGAAAATATTACCAGTAGGATAAGGTCGGAATCGTAACAACTTTGTCTTATCAGCATTTGTAACCAATTTATTTAACCTTGCATATTCCAATATGAGCTCCGCATCATGTTCAATTTGACCTCTTAATATGATATCATGTTTATATGGGTAAAATAAACTTATGTCATCTGCATACATTATAAGTTTCCCGCATAGATTTAGATTAGATAACCCGTTGAGGTAAATCATGAATAAAAGGGGACCCAATACCCACTTCCCTGAGGTGCTCCATGTTCCACACGTCCCATCTCACTTTTCGATGTTTTTATTTGGACATACTGTTTCCTATTTGTCAGATAACTTCGATAAGCACAAGCGCAGTTCCTCTTATGCCATAAAATTCAAGCTTATTGAATAAAATCACATGATCTACCAAATGGAAGGCTTTTGAAAAATCGTAAAAAATTCCCGGCACCCCACCATAGTCATTATCTAATCCATCGCAAATCGTGTTTACATTCACTACGGCTTCTTGAGTGGAACTTCCCTTCCTGAACCCAAACTGCATTTTATTTAGCTGATTGCTTTGATCGACAAATATAAATAGCTGTTTATATAACAGTTTTTCAAAAATTTTATCAATTACAGGAAACAATGCTATCGGTCGAAATTTGTCAGGACTATGTACAGTAGTATCTTTTGGAATCGGTGTGATTTTAGAAATTTTTAAAACATCGGGGTACTTTGCCATAGATATTATTTCATCAAATATTTGTACTAGGCACGGCGACACTACATCTACACATTTCTTCAAAGCCTTACCATTTATACCATCATGGCCAGGACTCTTGTTTAACTAAAGATTAAGAATTACTTTTCTAACTTCTTCTATACTGGTACGTTTAAACGAAAATGTATTCTGAAATTGTGACAAAGTATTTAATTTATTGCATTCATCATCCGGAAATCGGGCAATCTTATTTTTCAAATCTTTGGGGATTTGCAAAAAATAGTTATTGAATGTATTGCACTTGTTCTTGTCATCTAAAATCCAACTGCCGCGATCATTTTTCACATGTATATTTGTTACTACATTTCTGTTAAGCGTATTATTTAAAATGGCCCAACTCTTCTTCAAATTTCCACACGCAGATTTAAGATTTGATTGAATGTATTCATTCATGCAAATTCTGTTCGCCGTTTTAATGATTTTACTAATTCTTTTTAACATTTTCTCCACATCTGGTTTGTTTTGTTTCCGTCTCTTTTTCAGTAGCTTTTCCTTAAATTCGACAAGAGCACTTAGATTATCATTAATCCAAGGTGTTACAGGATTTTTTACAAGTTCAACTTTTTGCTTAGAGACCGTCGATATTTTAATACAGTTAGAAAAATGAGATATTAAAACAGACATATTTTCCGAAGGATCATTTGTTATATCAAACGAATTTAAACATTGCTGAAGTTTATTACGAAGCAGGTCATTACATTGTTGGTAGACTTTCGACTTGTATACCGGACTTAAGAAATTCGAACGAAGTTTACATGATATCATATTATGATCTGTTATTTCACATTGAATAGAGTCAACTAACAGCAAATCTGTTAAGTTGCTGTAAACGTTGTCAATTGAAGTTCCACTGCATGCCCGTATAACTAAAGAATGACAATAACGAAGGTTATATTGGAGCAAGACATTAAACAAATCCGATGAAATTGTTTTATTTAAATCACCTAATATAATGCAGGGATAACGAGAGGTGTTGCGCAATAAGTTCTCAATTAAAGACAAAAAATCGGTCATGATACACTTTTGTGATCTATAAAATAATGTGACTTTCAGTGGCCTTCCGTTTATTTTAAAATTTTCTATAGAAATTCGTAGAGATTCAACAAAATTTTCGCTATCGCAATATTCAAAAACATATTGCAAGTTATCTCTAACGTACAGAGATGTTCCACCATAACCATCACTCCTACAACAGTGGATAGCATTATAACCAGGAATGGTGTATATCTGTTTTAAGCTTGACCGAAACTAAGTTTCTTGAACGGCTATTATGTTAGGCAGAATATCAAATTTCGCAATTAGCATCTTGAACCTATTAAACTTCTCTATAGATGAAATGCTTCTTATGTTTACAGAAATTATGTTGAAAAAATTAAACTTTAAGCTTTTTAAATATTTCTCAAATGATTCATAGTTAGAAAAGTAATTGTTATTTAAGATCATAAAAAAAATTAATTTGTTTATTCAAAAGGTATTAAACGGTTGATAAAAATTAAGATTGTTCAGCATCATCATCAGAAACGTCAGCATCATTCACGTAATTTGGTTCCTGACATAGGGATTTTGTTCTATACAATTTGTTGTGGCTGCCATAAGGATATTATCAACATCTTACTCATTTCTAATAAATCTTGGACTCGAAATTGCATCCTTCTTTGCATAAATTCTTCTCCTAACCGTATATATTTGGTGGTATCCAACAGATTTCAATGCTTTAGCATAATTAAAATTCATTCTAAATTTTCATAATAAACTTAGGTGCGGTGAGCGACGAATAAGGGGAGAGTGATCATCAAGAATTACTGAAAGTTGAAAGAATTTATCAAGGATTTCGGGACAAAAGCATGCTGGGAGACTTTTGATGGACTCTAATACTTGAAAACGAACCAACAAAATACAAACGACGTTCAAATACCGCCATTTACGTTTGAAAATTCATTGATTTTTAAATAAACTAATGATTATTTATGTAAAAAACGAATAAATAAATTTTTTTGTTTCTCGAAAACCTGACATGATAGAGAAAACCCAATTACAGATTCGGATTCAACCCACCAATTTAGCCTAGGAAAGGTATTTGGTTGCTCCAGTCCAAAACCTTGTTGGCTAGTGTAATGAGTGCCAATGATGGATTTGACATGAGCAATATTTGCTCACAATGACGTGTAAGTAATGTAAAAAAACTCTGGTTATTGTGAAGCCTGTCTTTATTACCTTTAAAGTCCTGTGCATTATATCCTTATCATTTATATTGCAAGTGTTATAGAAATTATTTAAATTACATTATAGGCGCCCATTTCATTACAAGAATCTTCAGTAAAACTTTAAACAGCACATGAATAAAACTCACAAAAGATATGTGCAAAACTTCAATTTCATAAATTTCTACAAAATTATTTGTGTACTTTATGTTATAGCATTTTCAAAGTTCTCAATCCTATTTATTGTTAGCGTATTGTTAGGAAAATGACCAAATATGTTCATTTGAAATGACCGGATGTTGAAGGCCATTACAGGATGGCAGGCATTGTTATGGTCGCTCAATATTTGTCTTTGCCTGGATGAAACTAAGTTTTGGTTATAAAGTAAACAGAGAAATCATAATTTTCTCTTCGTTTATTTATTTAGCCATACAATATCTAAAGTTTATGAAGAAAGGAAAAAGACATTTACACTTGAGTGAAGTTGAATGCGTAAGGGATTGTAGAATATCTTAAGTTTGTAAATTGTAGGATAATGTTTAAAATGTGAAAATTTGTGAGACAATCTGCTAAACTCGAGAAGAAAATAAGTGCTGGATCCTAGTAGAGAAAATATTGTACATTACGTGCATACGTTAAACAATGGACAGATATGGACTTAAATAGCCAAAAATGTTAAATTTTGTGAAGTTAGACGTTCGCGCATTCAATGCAATTTCTTTAGTAGCAACGTTTCTCTTTAGAAAACTAATAAATCAATCTCTACTGAAAACTGGGGCGTTTCAATGTTGCGGAATAGTTCTGTACTGTAAGTACAGTACTGAAATATACTATCATTCTATCAAAACAATGAAAACAATTTTAAATTTGCAAACATAAGTAATAACTTAAGAAATATATTTTCGAAATCATATTTGAAATAATTACAATTTTCTATATTATTCTATTCTGTACTCCATCTAATCATTTCTGTAGAACATATAAAATCTAATGCAACTTTTGATGTGAGATACATTTGAAGATAACTGGAATCCTCAAAGGAATGGAAGAGTTGAGAAACTTTCAAAAATTAGGGAAATTTTAAAACATTTGAAAACATTTTCCCTCTGTATTTCATATAAGGTCTATATTGCCAATAAGCTAATGGTTTTACCTAATTGTTTAAGAAGGCGGCCACCAAATTTTTTTACAATGCAACTGAGATAAAAAAACGAGAGGTCAGTCAGCTATAAGTAGATGGAAGGTTATCGAAGCATAAAATATGTGCTAAACAAAATTTTGATACAAAAAAGTTAACGAAGTTCCACATAAGCTCAATTATTTTGATGGAATTGATCAATTTCCATACTTTAAGCATTGTCTTATGTGCAAAACATGTAAGCAGTAAATTGAGATTTTTGAACTCATTTTCTTGAAGAAAATCAATCGGACAAATTTTTCAAATTTTTTTAAATTCCAAGCTAGAAAACCTCAAACTCTATTTAAATGATTTTGGTATTGGAAATTAATAAAATACAAAAAATCTGTATTTAAACTTTACCATTAATTCATTTTGAGACATAAAAGCTATTCTGAATATTTATCGCCTGCTATTTTCAGGGAATGATTACAAGAGTACATCCGCCGGTGCTCCATCAAATAGGCTTCAGCAATTCCATCTTGAATTACGTTCTCTCGTAGGTGCGCCACGTATCTATTTATCACAAATTTCAAAAACGACACCCAGAAACGGCAACTGGGATGGGAAAACGATATATAAAAATTTTTTCTGCAATGACCGAAATCAAATTAAATTAGAAAGTGGTTTTGAATTGTTTCAGTTTTTGGAATTTAAATCAAAAATATACAATGTTTTTATTCTAATTCCAAAAACCAGACTAAAATTGTTTTGAATTTTGTTTCATATAAACAGAAACAAATAACAAGTATTTTACCGGGTTGTTCGGAAAGTTCGTTCGGTTTTTATACTATTTTTTTTTTACAAAGTTATATACAAAAAACAATTATTTTAATCCATTACATAATCATCCCCTCTTTTAATAACTTCTTCCCACCTCTCTGGGAGCTTTTTAATGTCTCTCTCATAAAACTCGCGTGATTTTTCTGAAAAAAGAGTTCAACTCCATTTTGCACTTCCTCGTCGTTATGGAAATTAAAATCTTTCAAGTGGTTGCACAGACTGCGAATTAGGTGATAGTCCGACGGGAGGAGTCTGGAGAGTATGGTAGGTGAAGTAAAACTACCCACCCAAGCTCAGACAGTTTCTGACGGATCCGCAAGGCAGTGTGAGGTCTCGGTGAGAAAGTGAAGTACCCACACATCGAGGTTGCTCACAAATCCGAGCTCCTTTATGACCTCGTGAGCAGCTGAGACTGATTTATTAATTATTTCAGCTATTTCCCTAACTATTGCACGGGAATTCTTTTTCTTGGTGGCGACTGGAATAGACATCCTTATCTATTATATGCCACCCGTAGAAAATAATTCCAAGCTCTTCGATCTTTTGCGCTTCTCCTCCAATTCGTCACACCAAGCTTCGACAGTATTTCAAAAGCCTGGTCCTTGCACGGGGATTAACAATAATTAAATCTCTCACCTCCTCGCAAAACAGTTTCTTTTAGTCGTCCTGATCCGAGAGCGTCCGTCTTTTCAACCATTTCTGGCAAGTTCTTTTATTTGATTCATTTTCTTTATAAACAGACTTTATTTTTCGGCTGGTTCAAGCATCCATTTTTCCTTTTCGGAAATAAATCAACATAATATGCCCAAAATAATCTTTTTCGATCATTTTTTCCACTTTTCAAAACTTTTTTTAAACGCTATAACCACTTACGACTAGAACGAGAACACAAATAAACAGTAGTAAGCAGTTCAGAGAAGAGGGTGGGAGGTAGTTATGAAGGAATTCTACGTCACGAGAAGTGACGTACGGTGAAGTAACGAATTAACAGAGTGAACTTTCCCAACAACCCGATAGAAGCAATTTTGATTCTGACTTGTGAAACACTTGAACATTTTCAATTCAAAAAAAAAAAAAGAAAAAAAAAAATGGCAACATTTTTGGTCAGCTGTTAAAACTTCTGAGAGCTTGGTATCCTAAACGCAGAAAACCAAATTATTTCGGACTATTACTACTTTGCGAGGTCCTTTTTCCCCTGCCTGGAAACAAAATTACATTAGGGTTGAAGTCTGATACGGATTAGGAAACGAAATTCCATACAACTATATTTTCCGTTCCGGGTTCTCGAAACAAAATATCTGTCTCATTATATTTCGGTAAAGAAACGGAGTCAAGTATATTTCTAATTTCTTTTAAAGGCAAAAAAACGAGTAAAAATATGAAGAGAGTTGTGAATATAAGAGAGAAACAAAATTATAATTTAGTTTAAATAATTTTACAATATCAAAATCCAAACTTTCACAAAGGTCCCTGGGTATTTGTCATGAATTTATGTTATGCTCGATCTAACTTTAATTGACGAGATAAAAACACAATAATTCGCATCTTCACTTATTCTTGTATTAATAATTTTTTATAACTTATGAAAATAATAATAATTTAAACATAATCTTTTTACAAATTGAAGATTTAGAATCATTTTCATTAAATCCAAAAACTAATTCAGATTAACCTTCTGCAAAATCAAAGGGAGTACGATTAGTTTCATCTTATGAAATTCTAAATCATACTAATGATAAAGGAAATATAATAAATATTAAATCAAATAAAGATTTGATATTTATCAAATAAATAAACAATGAAAGTTAAACCTTTTTTCTCAATATGTAACATTTTGGATCTTGGAATAAAATTTAGTTTTTTTAACCATCTGAAACAATTTTGTGAACGTAAAAGAAGACCTTACGATTTGAAATTTCTAAAATAGATGGAATGATAGGAATCTACTGCAGTAATGTCACTTCATCCTTCATTATCTAATATTTCAATTCATCTATTGTGTGTCATTGCACATAAAAACCTGTCTCTGTAGAGCTTATGACAAAAATCCCTTTCATGAATATATAATATAAAAACATTTTACTTCTTTTATCATTTTCTGACGATCACGAAATATTATAAACCATAACGTATCACAGGGACATATTTATAATTTAAACAATAAAGCCTTGCATGCGGCAGTAACAAACATTGGCAGGACTGGAAGTGGCAGAGTGGCAGAGTGGCGGCGGCACCACCATCAACAGCAGTCATTGATTTATTTGTCTACTCTCGGGTAAGTAGTAGAGGAGAGGTACCAATAGTGTCACTTCATTGATGCTGATGCACTGACTCCATTGCCTTCTTGCAACTGCTTCCACGCTGTGAGTGAGTGAGTGAATGCATGGCTGAAAGTGTGGCAGCCACACCGTCACATGACAAATATCCAACAAAAATACAATGAACTTAACCATCAATAAAAATCCATTTTTCGCAAAACCTACGACCACCGACGAAAGGAAAGAATGGATTTTTAACGCCAACATAATTCATTTCCGCTCATTGTCATCATAAAATATACAAAATGAAAGTCCTGGGTAGAGAATATAAAAATCGTTCGAATATATTTCCTATATGAAGTGATATAACAATGGAAATATAAAAGGAAGAGATACAAAAAAAAAATTGGAAAAAATGTCATATAATATTGAGTGAATAACAATGCAGGTGTTCGCCGAAAATATAATGATTTATTCGAACGTAGTTAAA
Organism: Philornis downsi; assembly: GCA_019455685.1. Classification (NCBI taxonomy): domain Eukaryota; kingdom Metazoa; phylum Arthropoda; class Insecta; order Diptera; family Muscidae; genus Philornis; species Philornis downsi. The sequence goes on from JAHXMU010026488.1 coordinate 1,406,496, forward strand.
ATATGCTTCTGGCATAAAAACGAATTAATAGTAATATTAATGAAATATAGTTGTAAATTTTGTAAAATTCTCATTATTTCATGTTTCTTCGATAGCGATTTTGAAACCCTTTAAATTGAAACGAATTACATCTGTATTATTTTATAGTTGGTCTCGCCTAGGATAATTTGTCATCGATTATAAACACTCTTATATTATAACCGCCCTTGGCCCGAGAGTCGTCAGTAAACGCGGCTGTAGTTCGTATGATTATGATATGAATATGATTTCGCTGCCAAATACTTCGACTATGAGTAACAAAGAAGACACACAAAAGTTGGAAAAACATTTCTTCATTTTTCAACATAATCTCCTTTTACATCGGTACAATTTTTCCAGCGGTATTCAACAGCTTCAGCCTGTTTATAAAAAGAACTATCAAACTCCTTAAAATAACCATCAACCGCAAACTCCTTCTCTTCCTTGTTGGCAATTCTTTTACCACCCAGGAAGCTAAGTCTGAGGAATAAGTTAAGTGATGAAGCTATTCGAACTTTAATTTATTAATTTCAGCCATCGCGCTGTGAACTGAATCATTGTCACGATGAAACAACCCTTTTTTGTCAAATGACGCCTTTTTTCCACAATTTCGTCACCCAAACGCTGCAATAAATTAGCATAACATTCGCCGTTGATTGTTTTTCTTTTCTGAAGATAATCAATAAAAATAATCCTATGCGCATCCCAAAAAACAGACGCCATTACCTTGCCCGCATATGGAACAGTCTTTCTCTCCTTTGGACACGATTTTCCCATTCCAGTCCACTGTTTTGACTGTTCCTTTGTCTCAGGTCTGAAATGGTGGACCCATGTCACATCCATGGTTATAAATCGATGCAAAAATTCAGCTTTATTGTGTCGAAACATCACCAAACATTCTATTGAAACATATTCACGACGCTGTTTTTGCTCCGTTGAAAGCAAGCGCGGCATCCATCTTCCGCACAGCTTTCTCATCTTCAAATTTTCAGTCAATATACGATGTATAGCACTTTTTGAAATGTCTATCATCTCAGTTTGCTCACGCACCTTCAGCCGACGATCATCCAAAACCATTTTGTGGATTTTCTTGCACGTGTCTGGCGTGGCCACCTCAATTGGTCGATCACTACGGTGTTTGTCGTGGCAGTTTGTATGGCCTTGTTTAAACTCTGCTACCCAATATTTCACAGTCATAAACGAATGAGTGGACTCACTTAGAGTAGAATCTCGGCTTGGCTTTAATAATGGATAGACAATGTCTCAGTCTATCAATTGGTCGATCACTACGGTGTTCGTCGTGGCAGCTCATACGGCCTTGTTTAAACTCTGCTACCCAATATTTCACAGAAGGAGTAGACATAAACGAAGGAG
>JAHXMU010026488.1:1412887-1497606 GCA_019455685.1 Philornis downsi
CATATTGTTAATTTCGTAAGAAAGATCCAATAAAGAAAATGAATGAAGAAAAAAAAAAAAAAAAAAAAAAAAAAAAAAAAAAAAAAAAAAAAAATTTGCGTGATGTAATACGAAAAAGAAAACGCCCGGAATTGTGGAAAAAAAAATCATGGCTTTTGCATCATGATAATGCGCCTGCTCACTCATCTTTGCTAGTGAGAAATTATTTGGTCAACAGCAACACCGTTATTCTGCCTTAGCCACCGTATTCACCATATTCTGTTCCCAAGATTGAAGAGACCCATGAAAGGACGGCGTTTTGCAACGATTGAGGAGCTAAAAACCGAATCGTTGAGAGAGCTCAAGGACATACCAAAAAGCGCATGTCAGAACTACTTCGAGAATTGAAAAAAGACGCTGGCACGAGTGTATTATATCTGAGGGGGACTACTTTGAAGGAGATAAAATAGAAATTGGTGAATAAATAAATATGTTTTGAGGAAAATTAAAATTCACTTTATTTTTTGAACACACCTCGTATCATATATCAAATTTTCATTCTCATTTTCTAAATGTCTCAAATACCTCAAAACTTCAAAAAGCCAGTACAAGTTTTGGTATGGATTCAATATACTGCTTCTTCCAATAAAATATTGTTCGTCCACTGTTAAATCCTTCATCAATCTAATATATAGAAGACTTTTTGTCCACCAGCATGGACATCGAAATCGCAGTTATTGTGGCGCTTATTTACATCGATGTATATAAGCTTTATAACCCATTATTTGCACTACGTGGAAGCTTTCACCAAACAATAATGAATCTACATATTTAGTAGAATATTCGCATTTGATTACCAAAGAACCCATTCTGCACCATCTACTGAGTGTCTCAAAAGAATTTTTGCATTAGTTTAGCTCACTGCAAAGGATATGTAACCTGCCTCCTGGGAATTCAGGCAGCTTGCAGCATTTATCGGAAGCGGACTGAGCATAGTGTGTGAGAAAGCTTCACAAAAACGGTAATTCAGCGACTGCATAACATAGAAAATTCTCCAATATTTTCGGTATTTAAGTAATGCGTCAGATATTCCCTTTTCTCGAAAAAGGGACAAAAAGTATGATAAAATCGGTATAGCATTGGACAGCCCAAAATCGGAAAACGAAAGCCATTAATAACGGCAGAAAATGCGTGTCGATCCGTACTTTTTAATTCGTGTTTGGAACATCATTATATCAGGTTATCCATTTTTCGCCTCTACCTTTAGATAGGTTGCATCAGCCTCAAAAGGAGCAATTTTCGACCACTTGTTCGCATATTTCGGACGCTATCTCGGCCATAACTTGACAAATGTTGATTTTCAAAAGCTTCAACTTTTGGGCATTATCCGCGTAAATATGGTCCCCACAAAAATGTCTAGTTTCATCAAATCGCATTATCTTGGTGGCCAATTAATGTCGCCAAAACGTGAAATTATGCTTTGTAGAAACTTTTCATGCAATAAAGCCAAAATCGGCGGTGTTGTGCGGCTCGTGGCACCGTCTTGTTGAAGCCACATATCATCAAGGTTATAATCTTCAATTGCAGGCTAACTATCGAATTATCGATTTAATCCATATATTCTTAGGTTCGTATCTACTGTTCAGTTGCGCTATTTTCTTTCAAATTCGATACACATTAAGTATCAACTATAGTAAGATCTGAGAATAAATATGGACAGCATTGATGCAATCTTCCTGATGTCTCCCATATGAATTGGCGGGAATTTCCGGAATTTAGCGTTTTCTCTGTAATTTCGACCTTGTAGGTCGATATGTATCCATTACCTTCATATACATAACATAGCTCTCTGTAAAACTTGACAAAAACCTACGAAGGCGTGACTACCTTTCTGACACATTCCATACTAAAAACCGATTTAACCCATATACCCTTGGCTTAATATCTTTCAATAATTTGTACTGAATGCAGTTAAATTTGCTACCTTTTTTTTTTTTTTTTTTGGACCAGATTATCGAAGTTTAATTTCCCCAAAGTAATCCTTAATTCGTAAATTTTTACTAATTGCATAGCATTTTAATGAGTGGTAATTTGAAAAAGTTGATCACCTATAATTCATATGTAATGATTGGACATAATTCATATCTTTCATTCGACAATTTAGCAGACATGATTTAGTAAACTTAAAGCGGCCTATGAAAATAGACTGATATTTATTATGCCCGTAAAAAGTAAATGGGCGAAGGTTTATATGTGCAAGTCAGTTCAACTGACTGAAATTTCTGTGCTTGTTTGAATCCATTTTGTTTTAATAATAAGGAGGATGAAAAGAACCCTCTAAACTGTGACAGACAACCACTGCTTATATGCACTTTGGAGAATTGATTGCATTCTTCCAGTGTAATAATTTCATAAATGAATAAGTGTAACCCAATTGCTGTAGAATAATGTAGCACTACTGAAAATTTTGTTGCACCCATAATATAGAATTAATATGTAATATCTTTCTATAGTCTCTGGAAGACTAGATTTTGCTTTGAAGCTTTATTGTGACAGTAAACATTTGCAACACTTTACCTTCAGCCACTCTCTTTTGTACTTGAAATGCAATTAGGTGATGATCTGAGTCTATACAAGCACTGTACATCATAAGCATGTTAATTATAAGCAGGCATTCAATTTATTACCACATGATCAATGTGATTTATGTTTCTAACGTAGAGCGAATTCTTCGCCTGTAGGTCGAGGAGCATTCATTAAATTTTTCTTCAACTGTTTAAACTATTTAAAGTTATTTCAATTTTATAGATACTTAGTGTCAAGACTACTATATTTTTTCAATACTGCATGGCTTTAATATTTCGATTGCAAAATAACTTCATCATTCCTTCACTTCTCTGACTCAGTAGCTGCACTTTTGGGATGTCCGTTCGCTTTGTGCTTCCATAGTCCATTCAGCCATCCATCCATACATGCGTACGTGGCCTGGATGGTAGAGGCAATATATAATTTATGTTTGTGTAATAATCCATTTTAGTTTCATCATTCCTATATATTATTGGTCTTATTGTTTCCGTACTAATTGTTTGGCTTTTGACCAATTTTTCATATTTCGATTTTATCTGCGGATCCATTCGAAAAAAGCATTAACTACAACGGACGGATGTTCACTAAGTGCGTTGTCGATGAATGTCGAGTATGAGTATTTGATTTATGGATATAACATGTAATAGAAGCAGAAGAAGAACGACATCCGTGCAAATAAATAATGAAAAGGTATTTTAAAAATCAAAATCAATGGGAACTCAATATAGAAATGGTCATACATTGAAATTAAGAGGAATGGTAGAGTTGGTTAGTGAAGTCAGGGAATCCGCTGAAATTCCTTGTAGGCTGATAATATTTTTGGAAAGGTGGTGAAAATTACGACACATTTCAACTAAATGTTTGTATGTTAATAAACTTTGTAGTTTTCTAAGCAAAATAGAAACTGTGTATATGAGATGCATTCAAAAGAAAAGCATAATTCTTACATATTATGGCTTTATAATGATCCGATTTCGTTCGCTCAATTTATTGCCATTTTGAAGGAAATTGTATTATACATATATATCTATACATGTATATATGTATATATAGGGAGGCGCATAAGTAACGCTAAGATTTGATCAGTGAATACATTTTTCGTTTAAGTCATTTTTTTGGTCACTACAGAATTAACTAAATAATACTTGGGAAAAGAACAAAGAACCAAAGTTGTTCAATTCTACTTTGAGAGTCAGCATTCGATTATCCAGATCATATCGAAATTTCTTTCATGTTCGAAATGCTCCCAGCGCTCCAACAATTTATCGATTGGTTCAGCGTTTTGGGCAAAAAGGGGCTGTCTGTGATCTTCCGCGTGCTGGGAGACATCGTTCAGTTCGAAATAAAGTAACCATTGCTCGAGTGTAAGCAAGTTTTGAGGAAAACCCCGAAACTTCCACCAGGCGACGTTCTCAGCAGATAGAGATGTCTAGGCGGTCTTTGCAAAGAATTTTACGTATGTTACATCTTTTTCCCATATAAGATAAAATTGGTTCACGAGTAAAAACCAAATGATGCACAAGAACACATTCAATATAGTCACCGTTAACATTACTTATGCGCCACCCTATACGTATATATGATGACCGCATTAATTTGTTTTCGGCCTATTGACCTATTTTAATTTACATCAGAACATCCGTTTCATGTAATCGCACCTCATTGTATATTGGATGTTTATCCATCGAATTTATGATATTCACGATGCATTCCCTGAACATATGCGACATTCCACTGGGAAACTACATTTAGCAAGTAATGTGCCAATGAGTATTAGCTGAATACCGGCTGGCAATGTTGGCCAAGCGTTCGAAGTCTGTGCTGCGACAGTACGAGTGTTGTTAATACGAGTGTTGTTCCAAAACTAGCCGACCTAACGTACATATATAGATGGTGTCAGTAGTTTGAAAAACATTATTTTAGTGTAATGTGGCAACCATGTAAAACTATTTTTTGAGTTTTAAACTATGATTATAGCTTCAATCATATGTTTTAAATTTCAAAAGTAAACCATATCGGTGAATTTGCAAAACATGGAAAAAATTGGTCACCGTTATGTAATTCAATATTTCCATTTGAAGGTTCTCAGTCCAAGCAATATTAAAACCCAGCTATATTCTAATCTGGGGTTGACTGCTTCTTCGTTTACGACTGTAAAATATTAGGTAGCAGAGTTTAAACAAGGCCGTATGAGCTGTCAAGACGAATCCCGCAGTGGTCGACCAATTGAAATGTCCATGCCAGACACGATTAAGAAAATGCACAAAGTGGTATTGGATGATCGTCGGCTGAAGGTGCGCGAACTAGCAGAAATGAAAAGTGCTATACTCGTACATCATACTCGTATATTGATCGAAGATTTGAAGATGAGAAAGCAAGATGGGTACCGCATTTGCTTTTAATAGAGCAGAAACTGCATTGTAAAAAGATGTTGTAGTAGAGTGTTTGGCGATGTTTCATCGCAATAAAGCCGAATTTTTATGCTAACTTATAACCATGGATGAGACATGGGTCCACCACTTCACACAGTCAAAGCAGTGGATTGAAATGGGACAATCGTGTCCAAAGAAGATGAAGACGGGTTCCGCCTGCAGGCAAGGTCATGGCGCCTGTTCCTGGGGATGCGCATGGGATTATTTTTATTGAATATCTTTAAAAAGAGAATACCATCAAAGACGAATTTATTGCAGCGTTTAGACGATGGAATTAAGATAGCATTTGGCGATAAAGAAAGTGTTGTTCCCAGACGATGCTCCAGTTCACACATCCACTATTGCGATGGCCAAGGCCAAAATTAATAAGTTAAGGTTTCAATTGTTTTATTATGCACCCTATTCGCCAGATTTAGCTCCCTCGGATTATTTTCTACTTTCAAATTTGAATAAACTACTTGCTGGTAAAAAAATTGCCAACAATGAAGAGGCGGAGATTGCGGTTGATGGATATTTTAAGGAGTTTGACAGTTCTTATTATAAACAGGGTATAAAAGCTATTGAATATCGCTTGAAATAGTGTATCGAGCTAAAAAGGGATTCTGTTGAGAAATAAAGAAAAGTTTTCCGAACTTTTTTCAGTCGTATTTGTTAGGTCGGCTAGTTTTGGGATCGCGCTTGTATATCTCTCGTAGAAATCCTCGCACCTACTCTGGATAACCCTATATTTCCTCATTGCTTAAATAATACTGAGTTTAGCAACCGCGAAACTGTCTTAGAAGTTTTTGTAGTATGATATCTTAAAGCTGTCCATCGGAAAAATAATGGATCTTTTTGATCTTTCTTATGGTAAGTGCCTTCTTAATGAGTCAAGAAATCGAATGACAGCCATTAAGCTGACCCATTGATGACGTGTAGTGAAAATTTTGTCCTTTTCACGTCTAAAAATATAAATAGCATCTAAATCAATTATTTTCATTTGTTCAAAGTTCAAGCGTATTCGTCTAACTGCTGTGTCATTATTAACAAGAACCACCACCTGTTAATGACATTTAACATATGAAACTTTAAAGTGACTCTTAAAACATCTTCTTCGTCCACAAAGGCAAACAATCCACCATTGAAAGATATGACGAAACATTTGCTACATTTCTGAAACGTTTACAAATCTCTAACAGAAATCATTCATGTGTGAAATTTAACAACACAACGTTGATGATGATGAAGGCGATGCTGCTGGTATGGGGTCCCCCCGCCCCTAACCAGTGGCCGCTACAACCGTAACACACAGCCAAAGTTTTTATCTCCGAAGTCTGTTCCGAAACAGATGATGATACCTTTACACCTACAAAAATGTCAAGTGTCATTGTCCGTCTATGCACAAATTCACTCAAACCCGCATATTGGCTCAGAGTGGGTGTGTGTGTGTGTTCCTGCACTAGAATACCGTTACAAATGATTTCATACATGAGTTAGAGCACCAGAACTCAAAAGTTGAACCTGTCATGTCCAGTAATTTCGTAATTTTCTAAGCCAAACTAAGCATTGATAGTGAAGGCGACAGTAGGCTGAGACAGGAAACTCTCTTCGGCAAACGGATGCCAAAGTTTTGCATGGCAATTCTAAACTATAGTTTGGGAATAGCAGATGGTAGAACTAGTATAGGATGTCGTTTTTTCTAAAAGAGAAAGGGAAAGAAAGATACTGTTCGTATGAGGGTCATTCTACTGTATTTTGGTAATCTATAATAATTGTCCTTACAATTATGAATGTATTTGCTAAAATGTGTGTACAAAGTAAGATTGTGTGTACAAAGTGGATTTCGAGCTAAAGTATTTTTTCTTCATATCACCTTCACAATTTGAGAAAATTTTAAGTTTACTTCTTTAAATTTTAAATGTAAGGCAGAAAACTTTTCGAAAATTCTTTCTATAAATATTATTCAAAACTTGAATCTCCTTTTATAATTAAACAAGTTTATACATTACGACTGAACAAGTATATTGAAATGAACAATTCATTATACTACTGAGTCCAAAAATTACAACCAGTTTTCAATTTACTTATATCGAATCAAAGAAATATTTTTTGTCTACGAAGGCGGTCACAAAACTGGCTGACATGATGTATAAATAGATGGTGCCAGTAATTTAAAAAAATTTATTTTGCCAAAAAGTGGCAACCTTACAAAACATATGTTTTAAAATTGAAGGCTCCACGTTGTTCAGCATTTTTATTTCAGCCATCAAAACTAAACGATCTCAATGAATTTGGAAAAATGGGAAAAATTGGTTCATATTTCTATTTGAAAGGTCTCTGTCCAACCAATTCTATTCTTGGGGAGTCTGTTACTTCTTTTATGAAAGTAAAATATTGGGTAACAGAGTTTAAACGAGGCCGTACAAGCTGCCAAGACGAACACCGTAGTAGTCGACCAATTGAGATGTCTACGCCAGATTAAGTAACCGTATTCCAAAATCCACAAAATTGTATTGAAAGATCGTCAGCAGTACGTGCGTGAGCTAGATGATATGACAGATGATATGATGAAATGCTATACATTGTATAGGTATGTTGGCCGAAGATTTGAAGGTGAGAATGCTGTGGATGTGGATGGATGCCGCGCTTGCTTTCATTAGAGCAAAACAAATATTTCAGTAGAGATTCTGCCGATGTTTCATCGCAATAAATCAGAATTTTTGCGTCGATTTATAACCATAAATGAGACATGGGTCCACCACTTCACATTTAGAACAAAGAAATAGTCAAACCAGTGACCAAGAATGGGAGAATCGTGTCCGAAGAAGAGGAGGACGGTTCTATTTGCAGGCGAGGTGATGGCGTTTATTTTTTAAGGATGCGCATGGGATTATTTTTATTAATTTTTTTCGGAAAGGAAGAAACATCAACGGCGAATATTATGCTAATTTAGTGCAGCGTTTACGTGACAAAATTCTAGAAAAAGGGACATTTGGCGAAAAAGAAATTATGGTTTCATCAAGACAATGCTCAAGTTCACACATCCACTATTATGATGACCAAGGCCAAAATTAATGAATTAAAGTTCGAATTGCTTCATCACGCACTTTATTTGCCAGATTCAGCCCCCTCAGACAACTTTCTTTTTCTAAACTCAAAAAAATGATACGGTGGTCGCTTAGATTTGTCAACAATGAAGAGGAAAATAGAGTATAGAATCTATTAAATGTCGCTGGAAAAAGTGTATCGAGCTAAAAGGAGATTATGTTGAAAAATATAGAATATTTTTCCCAACGTTTTTGTATCTTCTTTGTTAGGTTGGCTAGTTTTGGTACCGGCCTCATAAGTTGGCAGCACAGTGGCAGACGTCTGTGGAAATGTTATTATCATAAATTTTATTAGCTACGCATTTTGCATGACGTACAAATCGTTTTCTTTGATTTTTCCTATCTGTGATTTCGTTGAGCAAAAAAATTCCATTAAATTTTATTTACGAAATGGAATTTTTGCTGCGGAAACTTTTAGAATGTGACAGAGTACCTTCAGTGGGTAGACTTTGTTGGAAACACTTGTTTCCAAGTGCCATAAATGGGTCAAAGAAGGCCCAAAAAGTGTTGTGGATGAAGAGCTTCCCTGAAGACCATCAGCTCCAAACGTTAAAAGTTACGTCTAACAAATCCAAGATTTGCTCAAAATTCGTCGATTAACAGTGATGCTGAAAGTTAAAAAGGATCAGTCAAATCCATTTTGAAAGCTATTTGGGGTTTGTTTTTGACAAAGAATACTCAATGTTTTCGAAAAGGAAATGTTAAAACATTATTAAGGGAGATGAGACTAGAATCTATGTTTATGATCCAGAAACAACAGAAATTCAAAACTAAAAAGAACGAAAGTTGCTCAAAATTATGCTGGCAGTTTTCTTCATTTATCGCAGTATTATCGATTATTGAATATTGTAGATTGTGAGTTTTTTTCCAATTGTCCAGACTATTGGATAAGGAATGTTATTTGAGTGTCCTGAGTCCACTGCGTGAAGTTATTCGCAAAAATATGTCGGATTTATGGGCAGACAACATCTTACTTACTTACGTGGGCATTTCGAGAGTTATTCTGGATTATTTCTAAACACAAAAGACCATTCAGTGGATAGCATTTTGAGCCGATTACCGAGATTTAAGGAGGACAACAGTGCGTTCTTAAGGTCTTACTGGAAGGAGAATATATATATATTTGAATTTGGAAACAAATTTACTTTTGAGTCACAGTAATAAATGAATTATTTATTTGGAATTGAAAATTACTGTAACCCAAAATTGACATTTATAAAAAATAAATTTCTGAAACATGTCTGTAATCTTTCAAAATACAAATACATACAAAATACAAATTACTATTTTTAAAGTCTGCTTAGAAATTGTAGAGATTTTAAATTATTTTTTGTATTAAAAAATTGATGTTTTTTTTTTGGGACAGCACTATTCTATACGTATAATATAAAAAATTTATGTTAATAATTTTATCGTTTAAAACATTAATGAAGTGTTGAATGTATACAGTTAACTTTAGAAATAATAGACAAAAATGGTTTGGTCGAAATGTGAACTCTTAATTTCTAAACTTTTTAATGAGAAATTTCAGTAGTTAAATCACCAACATTGAAAAATATTCCAAAGAAATCATAGAATTTTGAAATCTTATATGACTAAAGTTCTCTATAGAATAGTAAAAATTGCAAATTAGGACAAAAGTTTTTAATAGTAAAAACGATAGGAATTTATTTCGAATATTCTAAACGTTCTTTTAATAACTAATCCATACCTGAAATAAAGGAAATCAAATGTAAATCTTTTGATTATGGACATTAAATCGAACATTAGTTTTTATTAGGGGTTAATGTTAGATTAATCAATGTCGTAATTATTTTTCCTAATCGAATAACCGAAAATCCTGATTATTCAGAGCTATGATTAATCAATTAAGTTGTATTTTGGTTAAAACAGTCCGCCTAATTTATTCAAAATTCGAAAAGTTTGTGGAAGGAGACAATACGAAAGAAATACGCAGACAAAAGGACGTAGAAATGTAACAGCTTTGGCTCAATATTTGTTCTTTAACTTTCCCAAACAAGGTGTATTTCTGTACTCTAAAAAGTGCATTCTCAAAGAGTGCAAAAATATTACACTTCATGCTAATGATAGATAATATCAAGATTAATTTTAAAGTTCCAAAGAATAAAATAAATCAATGTGTTTCTGCATGGAATAGCGAATACTTTCCTTGATTTCCACTGTTCATCATCTATTAAGCTGCAAAGGTGTTCAATTATTGTCTTAAAAGCACCTTCATGTTACAAAAACTGTATTAAGACCTACATTAAGCAAGATTGTTGTAAACAATAAACACCTTTTAGTTATTCCCTCGCCCCAAAAACGCTTCAAATTTGTAAATAATTCATTGTTGTCTCCTAATCATACATTATGCTAAGAAAAACAAACAAGAAACGGAAACTTTGTGAGTTTGACTCTGTTGCAACGGAAGCAATCTATTAAAAAGTTCAATCTGAACACCAGGGCAGCACTTAAAGGATCGACAGCACATCCTGAAAAGAAAAAGAAGACACACGTACATCCCGTTAACAGCTGATACCCAGAAAAAGACACGGGAATGGAGGAATCTGTAAATCTTTTAGCAACTCCATGGGAATAAACCGCAGAAAAATACGTGTACGATGACGATACCAAAGCAAAACAATCAGGAAATGGGACAAGAATAACATCGGTAGCATCGTACAGCGTAACATATTGTAAAACAGTTGCGATTTTTATCGCAATTCAATAGACGGCAATTTCGTGTCATTTTTTCCTCATCGTCCTTGGCAAGACTTTGTTCGGTGTTCTTCAGTTCGCTGTTTGCGCTCAGGAAGTTGAGAGGAGACACATTTGTGTGCGGTATTGTTCCCTGTTGTTTTGGATGTAGCAGCATTTTACAAAAGTGTCGGTGCTGTGTGTTATGTCGACTTCCGTTTCCTGTGACTTTAATACATACACATGCAGTGCATAAAGTGAACTTTAAAGGTGACAAAGTAGTATCTAAGAATGTGATGACAGGGTTTCGATGAAGTTTTGTGAAAAATGAATATTGTGAATTGGTTTTGCATAAACTCCAGAGAAATGTAAGGTGATAAGACCAGACATTTTTTTTAGAAGATTTAGGAAAATGTGAAGAAAGAATAAAAGTTTTGTGTATAAGAAGTATGCTGCTGCAACATGTGATACAGACAGACATTATAGTTATTTAAATACAAATAGATATATTTTCTTTCTTTTTTTCTTAATATATTTTAATATTAATATATAAACACGTATGTCGATATAGAACAAATATAGCAGATTTGTAAATCGGTTTTCGGAAATCGATTCTATGTCACGTTGAAAAATAAATCTGATTAATTTTCTAGAGGATATCGTAGAGATATAATGTGAAAAAGGTTCCTCAAGTGAAGTCGCAGATGTCCACACAGTGCCATCGTTAGGGACTGTTATGTGATGCAACTGTTTTGAGCGACGATATTGAAAATAAAATTTAAAATCGGAGTGGCGGAATAACTTTGGAAATAACAAATCGATAACTAAGCAAACGGTCATATCACGGTAAATCTCGGAAATGTCCTAGACTGATCCTTAAAATGCTTAATACAGTTCAATATGACAACAATTATCTTATCGAATTTGCTATACCCACGGAGCTGCTAAGATTATGTGGAATGACACTGAGCCACGGAAATTAGTGAGTCTCTTTTTGACTTTACCGAGACATAATATACCACATAGAGCAGGGCGACAATCTACTGAGATATATCTTGAACTTACATGTAGTGACCATAATCAGCTATTGCAGCACTGTAACAAATTTTTGCAATCTCTGGCTGTTATCCAAATGGGAATAATCAGAACTCCTCATAGAATTGTTCGAGCATCTCACGACTTTCGCGCAAGTTTTCGCTGACAATGCCGTCGGGAGAGGATGGAAAAAGGTTTTAGTTAAAGCAGAGAAAAGACTTGCTATATTATTTTACACCGAACGAGAAGGATAACTTGAGGACTCTTCAACAAATTTTTCAATTTAGTTATGGGAGAGGCAGCAGTAAACACGATTGGCACCATCTTACGTACATGGGACAGCCAATATTGGCCGAAAACGATGAGATGTTACTGCAGCCTGCTCAAGCATTTAGAAAAAGTTGAAAAATGGAGACAAAATCAATTTATCTATTTCGATGAACATCTAGTATACTCATACACCTTAAGAAAATTATATGAACGAAGGCGGCTGTGCCCAGTAAAACGGCAGCAGCGAACAAAGGCATATTAACAACTCCTTGGGATTCAGATTGGTTAAAGTCTCGACAGGAAATAATGAATTTATTCTTGGGTTGTTTTCGGAGTGTTTCCAATTTTTGTGCTGACTTGCCTTGTTTCTAAAGCAGATCTCCCGATGCAAAATGTGATTGTATTATGACAATTGCAAATTGTAGTATTCAATTCACAAGAAACTACAGGGTGGCCCAGAATGAACGAAGTGGTGTGAATTCCCCATAACCTTTTTATTATAATTTTTTTTTTCTTTTCTTTTTAGTATTTTGCAAAGAAGACTTAGAGAATTTATAATGGAGCAATACACAACTGAACAACGTGCCCAAATAGTTGAAATTTACTTTGTAAATCAACGGTCCATTGTGTTGACTCAGCGTGCATACCGTCGTCAATTTAATGTGCGGGTTGCACCCTCTCAGTCAACAATAAACCGTCTTGTTGCAAATTTTCGAGAACAAGGAGCAGTAAGGAACCTTCCTGGTGCTGGCAGATGACGAACGGTGCACATGGATGACAATATTCAAGTGGTACAGGAGAGTATTCAGGAGGATCCACAAACATCAACCAGGAGACGTTCGACACAACTTGGCATCTCAAGAGGGTCGCTGCAGCGAATTTTGCATAGCATAAGAATGTTTCCATACAAAATTCAAATTGTCCAAGAATTGAAACCGACAGATTACCAGCAACGACCTGACTATGCAATTTATTTCCAGCAAAAAGCACAAGAGAATCCTAATTTTATTCATAACTTAGTTATGAGTGACGAAGCCCATTTCCAATTAAATGGGTTCGTTAACAAGCAAAACTGTAGGATATGGGCTACGGAAAACCCGAGAGTACTTCATCAACGACAATTACACCCAGTTAATTGTACTGTTTGGTGCGGTGTTTCTTCAGAAAGGATCATTGGCCCATATTTTTTTGAAAATGAACGAGGTGTTGCCATTTCCATCAATGCTGATCGATATCGGGCCATGTTGGAAAATTTTGTAAGGCCAGCCGTGGAAAACCATCCGCAAATATGGTTCCAACAGGATGGAGCCACAGCGTACACTGCGAGGGCCACAGTGTACGCGACATATTTGGTGAAAGAATAATTTCGCGTACAAGCAATTTTAATTAGCCTCCGCGTTCCCCGGATTTAACCGCTCCAGACTTTTTCCTTTGGGGTCATTTAAAAGAGAAAGTTTATGTTAATAAACCCAGGACTATTGACGAATTAAAATCCAATATTCGAGACGAAATTAACAACATAACACCGGAAATTTTGCGAAAGTTCATGGAAAATGTGTTGGAAAGAGCACATTTGTGCGAAGCAGAAAATGGCCACCACTTGCGGGATATCATTTTTAATAACTAATCTAAAAATATTCCCCATAAATTTACTGTATTTAAAAAAAAAATCAAAAAAAATATGTCTTAAATAAAAAGTTATAAGCAATTCACACCACTTCGGTCATTTTGGGCCACCCTGTATATAAAAAGTTTAATATTATTGCTATTATTTTGATATCTTTGAAATTTCCTTAAAATAATTTATATGTAATTGAAAAATATTTGCAACTAAAGAATCATTTAAGAATCAAACATTTTTGGAAGCAATGAAAAACTTGGAGTGGATGACGGTTCCACCCACCTCGTCCCTGTCGGCAATAAACCTAAGGATGTTAGTCTGGAATTTAGATAAAAATGCTGGATAGGCCTAGTTAAAGAATCAATGCTCAAATCTCTCTCGACGACACGATTAATGATACAAATGGATTAGTAAGTTCTAAAAGTCCTCGAGAGAAAAATATTCTCCAAAAAGATAATGTGAAGTATTAATGGGAAGTATTACCATCGTATGAATCAACAACTGTATGAGATAAATATCCTTGGAGTGGCGGACGGGCTAATCCACCTCGACCCTGCCGGCAATAACACTGAAGATTTAAATCTAAAAATTAGTAGAAGATACTGGATGGGCTTAGTTAACGATTTAGCGACAACGCATCGGCGCCGACAAAGCCGTATAAATACTAAAGATAAAGCACACATAAAGCTAAGATTTCGATGATACTTTTATTTCTGTACAATGCTTGGACCTTGCCATTATATACGAAATATAATGCCATTTAAATGACCGCCTCTGGATTGGTTGCAACAGTGGATAACTTTGTGGTAGTTTTTGACCACTTTTTCGCACATTTCAGACGGTGCCTCGGCTGTAGTTTGACGAATGTTGGTCTTCAAATGCTCCAATGCTTGGGGATTCTCCGCGTAAACTCAGCCTTTGGCGTAGCCCCACAAGCAAAAAAATCTAATGTCATCAAATCGCATTATCTTGGTGGCCAATTGACGTCGCCAAAACGTGAAATTACGCTTTCTGAAACTTCTTACGCAATAAAGCCAAAATCGGTCCTGTTGTGTGGCTCTTGGCACTGTTTTGTTGAAACCACATATCATCCAGTTCGTAGTCTTCAATTGCAGACCATAAAAGGCGACTATCATACGGCGGTATGGGTTCCTCCAGTATCATTTTCGAACCAATACTGCCCAATGACGCACCAAACAGTCATCTTTTTTCGGATGCAAATGGCTTTCCACAATCACCTCTGGTTTCTCAGAGCCCCACATACAACAATGAGAAATTAGCTTCATCACTGAAGAAAACGTTAATCGAAAAATCAGCATTGAAAACCTGTTGCTGAAGGGCTCAATCAGTATATCTACGGCGTTGTGAATTGTCAGTCGGCTTTAATTACTACATGAGTTATACTCTATATGGATGGAGGTGCAAATCCAAATGCAAAATACGTCATAACGAGCCGTAAGACAGGCATAATTGCTGAAAATGCCATGGAATCGACAAATTCGTATTATCCCCACACTCACTTTCACTAACAGAAGCGATATTTTCTAAAGCTGTTAGATAGGCTCTGTTGATGAGAATGGAACCAAAAAATTCGTATTTCATTAACAGAAGATATTTTTGACAGTGCGTAAATTTCGATGATGCACCCGCCTGACCACATCTGTAACGTTTCCAGTCTCTGCAAATTTCTTTATAATTTTGCAAAATTCTTACACAGTAGGTCCATTATGACGACCATAAATATGTCGTAATGCACGAAAAGTGACTTTATTTGAATCAAAACATTTGTAGAAAGTATTAACTGTTTTGACGCGTTCTTCGGTTGTTAAACGATTAAATGGCAATACTTTCACTGAATAAATAATACTTCATATGACAGGCATTTAACAACTGACAACCTTGCCAGACGGACGGTTTTGCAACCACTAAATTGATATACTGTTATATACTATATATCGACGCCAATGTGGACATGTAGATCACAATATGGCGAATGAATTTGTTGAGTTGTTTTTCATTTCATTTCATTTATTTAGGTCGATGGACATGTAAATCCTTACAGACTAAGAATTGGCATAACATATTTCAAGAAAATTATGTAAATATGTAAATTATTTTACTTCAAATATCTAAAAAGAAACAGTTTAAAGTTATTTCTAGACATACAAAACTTTAGGTGTTGAATTGGGTATTCATTTCTTGCAATCCCATTTAGGGCATTGAATTCAATAAATCCACAATTCAAAGCGCTATGCTGAACATAATTTGTGGAATGGCGTGTTACATTAAATATATAATGATATCTGATCTGATAGTGATCTCGGCGACAATAATTCAGAACAATAAATTTACCAGCTATTATATCGATTACAAATAACAAGGTATGATAAATACGGCGATATTGCAATGGCTAAAAGCCCAGTAACCAGCATCTCGAAATATGAGTAGGCACAAAATCGCCAAAGTTAATTGAAGTGAGAGCAAATTTACAAAGGATCCACTGAATTCTTTCTATGCGTTATATATTGACTTGACAAAGGAGACTCCAAACAATAGAGGCTTATTCCAACTTTGATTTTACAAGTATGTGGATCTGTGAAATCGGAACAATTTCTTCTAATATACGCTAGTATGGGATAAGCTTAATATAGCTTAAACTTAATAAGCTTTGTGCGAATGAATTAAAGTAGTCCACCATGAAAAGTTTTTGATAATAAGGTCGTTGGGCCATGCAAAAGAGGGTATCTTAAACTCCATTGTGCCTCAGTTATCTTCTACTCTTTTATCATAATGGTGATTCATATCTTATCTCACTTTCGCCTGCTTCATACCCGAATAATTTGAATTTTACACTAAAAAAACACATTTTTATCTCGGATTTATAGAATATTTTTCGGATTTTAAAATAAGTTTATTTACAAATGTATATACAAGAAAACAATTACATTAATCTTTTATATAATCTCCCCCTTTTTTAATAACTTCTTTCCACCTCTCCAGTAGCTTTTTAATTCCTCTCTTATAACACTCGAGTGTTTTTTCTGAAAAAAAGCATTCAAGTCCTCGTCGTTATGGAAATTCAAATCCTTCAAGTGTTTGCTCTGACTGCTAAATAGGTTATAGTCGGACGGGGTGAGTTGTGGGGAGTACAGTGGGTGAGGTAAAACTTCCCATCCAAGCTCTGACAGTTTCTGACGGATCCGCAAAGCAGTGTGAGGCACCGGTGAGAAAGTGAGGTAATCATACATCGAGGTTGCCCACAAATCCGAGCTCTTTTATGACCCCGTGAACGGTTGAGTCTGATTTTTTGATTATTTCAGCTATTTCCCTAACTGGTGCAAGGGGGTTAACAATAATTAAATCTCTCACATCCTCGAAAACAAATTATTTTGGTCGTCCTTGGATCTGGGAGCATCCGTTAAGGAGAAGTTGCCCGTGGAAAATCGTTTAAACCATTTCTGGCAAGTTCTTTCATTTGCTTCGTTTTTTCCATAATATGATTATTTGCTTTTCGGAAATAATACAGCATAATATGGCTAAAATGCTCTTTTTCGCTTATTTTTTCCAAATTTTTTAAATTTTTTTCAAATATATAAGACCAAGATAGCTGACACAATGATTAAACAGTGGTTATGGTCCTTAACATGGTGCCTGACTTAACAAGCACCATTGACTACACTCTGGCTGAACAAGACTGTATGTCGACTTCTACACCGATGTCTCAAAATTAAATAATTAGGTAGGTTTCGGGGTCTAGTCCAAAGACCTAGGGCTAAGACTAGACTACCTGATCATTGTAGTGTTGATCGGGCCCAAATTTTGGCCATTAAGGAATTGAGAGAATGGCTGAGATATAAACCACTTTCGACTACAACGAGAACACAAATAAACAATAGTAAACAGTTTAGAGAAGGGGTGGGAAATCTTGATAGTGTTTGAAGGAACTCCTCTAAGTCATGATAAGTGACGTATGGTGAGCTAACGAATTAACCGAACGAACTTTACGAACAACCCAATATTATAATCAAACGTTTGAGGGTCTGGATGCTTTTTGGTCTATATTCGCTTATTAAATACACACAAAAATTAGAATTTGAAATTAGCACCTTGTTATTTAGCAGCTTTGTCAGAAGGGACGTGTGTTTCCTAAATTTCACCATTATAACCTCATTCGATTCGCTCATACTTGATCGTTTTGTACGAGTTTTGTTCCACAAATCTATGAAGACCTTTTGCCCTTTAGTCCAAACAATATTTCTTTTCTAGCCTATTACGAAGTAATAAGAGGAAAATTTCTTAAATTCTCATATTCATAATTTCATGGTTTCAACCTCAGTCTTTTTGGCAGGTTATTCAGTCGGTTAATCCCCAGATAATTGTATATACAAAGACCTTTGACCTATGCGTATACCCAAAACTTAATGTTTCATTCCACTGCACACGTCAAAAGAGCGCAACTGAATTTACTTAAATTGTGAACAACTGTAAGTCAGTTCACCTGACTGATATTTCAGTATGGTTTTCCTATCAGCCTACTATTTACACTAAATATTAGCACCATATTTCCGGAGTTTTCAGCACTTTGCTAGCAGCTTTTTTCCTGTTTTCCGTTTTTCACAAATGTATACTTGTGAATAATTTATAACTTTAACCACAAAACAGATTACAAGATTAAATTAAGGTTACAACAGCATTAAATACTCACAGCAACTACTTTGCATAATTTATGGCAACACAGCAACACCAGTAGCAGCAATAGCAGTAGCAGAAGTGAACAACAGCAAGCAACTTATGTTGCAAGTCAACATTTCAGGTCTGAAAAGAGCAAGCAATAAAAAAAAAACGTTAAGAATTGTTCTGCATATTCAAAAGGCTGTAAAGGAATAAAGAAATAATGTTATTAACTTGCGAAAAAATGTACGGATAGGTAGACAACTTCTCCCGACTGTTCATATATTTTCCTTGGCAGACACCGTTTGTTGAAATCCCTTCGGAGACAAAGTGTCAAGTTGGCATTTCACTGTGGTGAGGCTTGGTGTCGGAACACATACTTGCGCTCCCATAAGCGTCCATAAAGTAAACATTTTGTATAGCTAAAGCAAAGGCGTTATTTGTCACTTCTTAAGCACCTTTAAGGAGTTACTAACCTAAAAGTCCTCCTTCCGCTATACTATATTTGAAGGCATTAGGAAGGTTCCATCGCTTGTTTCGGGTGGTGCAAGTGTATCTCTTTCAGCTTAATTTGCATTTTAATTTAATTTTTTCCCTTTTAAGGATGCCATGCTTTGTCATGCGACTTCCAAGCGTTTTTTTTTCTTTTCGTATCTGTATTTTTACTTTCATTTATGTTTTGTTGTGCACAACTCTGCTGTTGTTCAATGCGCTGTATCAAGAAATGTCTGAGTTAAATAAAAACTGCAACTTTGTTGCGTTTGTGGCATGCAAAAAGAGCAATCTGTGTGAAAAGGCTGGCGGCAGACATCGCATATGACATCGCATTCACAGTATTTAAAGGAGTTATTCTGGTGCGTAAAAATCTACTATTTCTAGCGATTGCTCTGGGAGACATCGATGTTAGGAATTTTGGATTTTTTACTACAATGGAGGATATGTAAGCGCTCCTAAAAGTAAAATCATAAATTTCGCAATAAAAAAATATGTGGTGAAAAAGCGCTGAAGAGGGCTTTGCTGTAGGAGAACTATGTAGGTTTTGTTTCAGACACTAAAAAACCTTTCGCATTCCGAGTGAGCTGCAGATGATAGGTTTTCCACGATAGTGGTCTCATTCCATAATTCCATTCATAATCTATAAATGCGATTATATATTCTCTCAAAAATGTGCCGTGAACTGGCCAATAAAATACAAAGTATTTATTATTCAATTTCAATTTTATTGCGTCAGCTTTAAAGTAGACCACTTCTGAAATGATGGATTTATGCCAATCATCAAATTCAATAATCAAAACATCTTTCAAATATACTTTATGGAGAAGATTTACGTTTTCGCTGAGAATTCTCTTTCATGTCTTTAATGCTGTACCCCGAAGTTTAACTTTTTGAAAGAGAAAAAAGTCAGCCAGTGCCATATCAGGTGAATAGGGCAGTTGTTCGATGATATTTGTTAAGTTTTTTGGCCAGAAATTGGTTTACAAGGAAAGCCGTATAGGGCGGTGTGTTATGGAGGTGCAAAACTCAAAAGTTTGCCTTCACACATATCTGTCCTTTTTCAACGAACTTGAACACGACAATGATATATCTTTAACATTCTCTTATAGTGGATCAATGGTCTCATAATGTTTGATTCCCATAGAGGGATTCGCATAGATCAGCCTGATAAGTAATGTTTCGATTGGCCGAAATTTTGGCCATTAAAGAAGTGGCAGAAAAACTGAGATATAACGTTCCCACCGCGGTAGGGATTAGCATATTCTCTGACAGTCAAGCTGTCATTAAATCCCTGGATTCTGCCTTCCTGAACTCAACATCAGGCCTGAAATGCCGCAGATCTCTTAACGAGATGGCTCATCATCTCAACATTCATCTTATGTCGGTACCGGGCAACAGGGACATATCAGGGAACTGCAGGGCAGACGAGCTGGCAAGACTAGGGGTAACCTTACAGAGTCCAACCGAGTTGGAGTACGAGGGAATACCTCTAGCCACTTGAAGACTCCTAATGCGAGATAGGGCATATTTAGCAGCAAAAGGTAGGTGGGCGTCTGTCCGAGACTGTAATCAATCCAGACAGCTGTGGTCCCGCATAGATCTGAAGCGTTCAACACACTGCTGCCGCTATTAAGACCTGACGTCTCATTACTTGTATCCGTCATGACGGGACACTGTCTGATTAGATGACATGAAATAAGACTGAAGGCTGCGACTAGTGATTTCTACAGCAGCTGTGACGATGAAGAGGAGGAGGAGTCCATGGAACACTTACTCTGTAATTGTTCCGCTCTGGCGAACAGGCGGGGATCAATACTGGGCTTTTAATTTCTTAAAGAACCTAGGAGATCTGGACGATATAGTTATTGTCCGACTTACGAGCTTCTTGAGACGCTTAGGATGGTTCAATGGGGGAAAGTAGGGACATTCGTATCTCAAGTTTCCGTGGTATCACAATGGACTATACAGTCTAAGTGAGTCTGTTTATTCAGACTGCCACACCAACATAAGCTAATCTAATCTAATGTTTCGGATCATTTTCAATGAAACGCAATAACTGACACTTTAAAATGTGGTAGCAAATCTTTGACAATATGGGAACTAAAGAAATTGATCTCAAATTTTCAAAATCATAGGAGTCAGTTTTTCTCTTAATTGGGATTACCTTAGTCAACTTCCTCTAGGCTGGAAAAGAAGATGCCATTTTGATCGTGTTAAATAAGTGCAAAATATGGCATGAAATTAGTGGGAAAATTATTAAAATTTCAATTATATACATATATCATATGTCCTTGGAGCGCTAGACTTAATAGAAGAATACGCAGCCTACAATTCGTCGAAGGTGAATCAATGAAAGGAGAATCAATGGTTCACCGATTGCGGTATGGGATGTGTAGTTACATTCAGTTGGTTGCCAATAAAATGGGTATTCAGTTGCTCAACAATAATATTGTCAAAAATTACCTTGATTGCAAGTATCACCTATCAAGCAAATGCGATTCCACAATGTTTTAACAGATGCAGTGTTTTTGAAAAGTGCAGCCTGCGCCTCAATTTTCAGTTTTCTACTGACACAATTATATGATATGAAACAATATGAATGACAAACAATATTTTTCGAGCGGATAAAATAAAGGATGATTGCAGTACATTTTTTCTTTTTCTTTATTCCTGTATTGTTTCGTGATACTGTGCACATCGCAAGATCTGTATACACATTGACATTGAATTCTATTGCATTTACTTTAATCTGCATTCTGTTTAGTTCTATTACCAAAAAGTTTAGGTTCAAATTGTGTAGACACAAGGTCGTCTGTTTACACATTTTACAATGGCATAAGAAGCAAATTTAAAATATTGACTAAGCCATTGTTATCGCAAATTTCAAGTAAATCTGGTACAAGTTATACCACAAATTTAGAAAGATTTCAAAACAAGATTTTTCTTATTCCACTTTTAATACAGTTAATTTATCTATTACTTCCAACAAGGATTTTTGTTGAATTTTTAATCAAACTCATTACTGGCTTACACCACAGAAACAAGAACAACACATCAGACTGATTTTAATTTTTAGCTTCATGGCAAAGAAGCTGTCGTCAGTGGCAGCATCAGCGGCAAACGCCAACAAATAAAAAAAAACGCACAATTTAATTACACAAAACAAACATTTGTTTACACTCAAAGTCGTCCCAGAAAGTACTGAGCCGAACAATTAATGCATAAATTAACCTTCTTAAGGAACTTCAGTCAAAACTTTGCACAGGAGATAAAACTCTTTTCAGAATCTCATGGAGGGGGTGGAGAGCGACGAAAAAATTAAGACTGCACAACGCAAAATATCGTAGGAGAAAGTCATAAGAAAAACAAAACATTGCAAGGAAAAAAGTACAGAACTTGAAGCGTTTGACAGGCGCTTCAACACGAAATACAAACAAGAGACTTAAAAAGTGGAAGATTTGAACTTACAAAGACATTTGGACAGATATTGGAGGTACACTGTAAAAAATGGAACGGTATATTAAAAAAAAGGAAATTTTAAAACGGGTTTCAATTGTAAGTAAAATGAAGATGTCGTATCGTAAAGAGATATAAAGGTATAGATATAAAGAGATAGAAATTTATTTTTCTCAATGTACTCTTTTAATTACCTAGGTAAAATATTGCTATCAGCTGCAAAAATTTCTGATTTACACTCCGTCAAAAAAGTACCGGCAGTTGAACATTTTCTTTTTGTCCTCCACAGTGGCACAGAGTCTGCGCAACTAAGCTCGCACTGTTTGCCAATAGATAGCGCCAACTGTAAGTGGTAGTCGATTCTGCCATAAGCTAAACGCCGTGAGCCAAGCTTAGGCATATGGTAAACATACCGCCTCAACAGAATAGTGCTTTTCTTTTAACGTCATATTCTTTTGGTTGCGTGAATATGTATGATTTTGTGGCAAATAATCGTCATATGGGGAAGGAAGTATTGATTTTCTTCTTTCAATCGAAGAAAACGACGGCTGAAGCTCATCGAGGGCTTCAAAACGTTAACGGAGAAGCTGCTTTAAAATATGAAATAACGTGTCGAGATTGGTTCCTTGAAGAAAATTGCTATGGAGAATCACATCGAAGCACAATTAGAGAAGTTGCTGAGGATGTCGGCATGTCGGTTGGCTCATGCCATGCAATCTTTTCGAAAATTTTGGGCATGAAGCGATTGGCAGCGAAGTTCGTTCCAAAATTGCTGAATTTTGACCAGAAACACTTCGCATGAGCATCGCTCAGGAATTGTTGAATGACGTCAACGATGATCCAGATTTGCTTAAAAGGGCCACAACTGGTGACGACTCATGGGTATATGGGTATGACATCGAAACCAAAGCCCAATCGTCCCAATCGAAGAGTCCAGGAGAGCCAAGACCAAGAAAACGCCAAGTTCGATCAAATGTCAATGTTTTGCTCACGGCTTTTTTTTCGATTGCAATGGCGTAGTGCATCAGGAGTTCTTACTACAAGGTCGTACGGTAAATAAGGAGTATTACCTTGAGGTTATGCGCCGTTTGCGTGAAACAATACGAAAAAAAACGCCCGGAAAAAACTCATGGCTTTTGCATCACAGTAATGCACCTGCTCACTCATCTTTGCTTGTAAGAGATTATTTGGCCAAAAACAACACCATTATCATGCCGCAGCCACCGTCTTCACCAGATTTGGCCCCCTGCGACTTTTTCCCATTCCAAAGATTGAAGAGACCCATGAAAGGACGGCGTTTTGCGAGAATTGAGGAGCTGAAAACCGAATAGCTGAGAGAGCTCAAGGACATACCAAAAAGTGCATGTCAGAGGATTGGAAAAAAATGCTGGCACAAGTGTATTATATCTGAGGGAGACTACTTTAAAGGAGATAAAATAGAAATTGATGAATAAATAAGTACTTTTTAAGAAAAATTAAAATTCACCATATTTTGAGCACACCTCTTAGTTATCTATTTTTAGATTTAATTTATTGCTGGATTAATAAATAAATAAAAAATAAGGACATTTTCTGTGTGATATCTTGGTTTCATGCTATAGCCTTACGTACGAACTATTTTCCTCTTTATCGCTCCAACTTTTCTCTTTCTTTCAACTCTTTTCTTTCAGTGCCTTTTCCACTTATCTAGAAATGATGAGCAACTTGAAGAAGTTGATGAAGTTCTTAAGTTAATTATAAATTGTAAATGGCAACCACACACAACACAAATATAAACCAAACACTTTTTACTTTTTTACATTTTTCCAAAGGACTCTTGGGAAAGGGTTGTTTTTTCTTTCTTTGCCAAAGAAACGATGGTTGAAACAGGGGTTTAATAAAAAATGGAAGTTCTTTTTTTTTGCTATTTACAAATAAACAAACCTTAAGTAAAGACAAATTGAATTAGCATGATTCGAATTTATCATTCATAAAAGGATTTCCATAAAGTAAACATTAAATACCTGTAATTAGGTGGCAGTCAACAAGATGCTGTAAAGCGCTTGAAGGGATGATGGCAGAGGACGCACAGTATGACCGAAAAAATATATCTTATTTGTTATTCACAAAAGGCGGCACTTTGTATTGTGGATTTGATACAGAGTTCTTTATATACAAAATTATAATAATGATATGTCCTCTAAATACAATACAGTTGATTACGTTCGGTTCGTTATAAATCTATCAAGACGGATATCAAAACCAACTTTGTTTTGTGCATAAACAAGTTAATCAAAATGCGGTAAACCTTAAGCCGTCATACATCCAATATTCTGAAAATTTTCTTATGTGTTCTTATGTGACTGCAAATATTCATTTTTAGAATTATGAAGTATGGTTGGTCGAATGTTTTAGCATTTGATTCAAATTATTCGTGGAAAGTTGGGATACTCTTAGACGTGACGTATTTATATCAAACAACGTATGTATATTACAAGAGCGGTCCCAAAACTAGCCGACCTAACAAAAAAGACGCAAAAAAATGGAAACAATTTGAGCTCAATACACTTTTTCTGGCAACACTCAATAGCTTCTAAACACTGTTTACAGTAAGAATTGTCAAACTCCTTAAAATACTTATCAGCCGCAGAATCCACCTCTTCATTTTTGGCAGATCTTTTATCATCGAGCAATTTTTTCAAGTTAGGAAATAGAAAAGAGTCCAAGGGAGACTCTTAATTTCGGCCATCGCAATAGTGGATGTGTGAACTTGAGCATTGCCTGATGAAACAACACTTTATTTTTCGCCAAATGCGGCCTTTTTCCATAATTTTATCACCTAAACGCTGTAATAAATTAGTATTCGCAGTTGATGGGTTTTCCTTTCTGAAGATAATCAATAAAAATAATCCGATTCGCGTCCTAAAAAATAGACGCCATGACCTTGTATGCACGCCGTTCATGAGACGAAGTAAAGCAGAAGGAACTGGAAACGCTCGAGTGCTTAGAAGTGTTCTTCTTGTAGGGATCCAATTGAAATCAATAAGGCTATACCCATGGGGGGTTATATTAGGGTTCTTAATTTTCTGTACAAAATAAAGGATGTCCCAACAAGAACGCAAGATTTAAATGACTGGTGCAGCAATTGAATTGTTTCTCTGGCTGTATGACATGTGGCGCTGTCTTGTTGAAACCACATGCCCTCCACGTTCATTTCTTCAATTCTAGGCACAAAAAAACTGGTTATCATTTCACGGTGCCGAACATCATTGACTGTTTGCGCTTGACATGCCTCATTTTCATAGAAAAAAGGTCCAATGATTCCTCCAGCCCAAAATCCACACCACACAGTGACACGTTGAGGATGCATTTGCTTCTCGTGAATCACTCGAGGACTTCCCTCACCCCAAATGCGACAATTCTGCCTATTGACGAAACCATCAAGATGGAAATGGGCCTCGTCACTGAAGATGATTTTATCGGCAAAATCAGCATTTTTATGTTGTCTTTCCAATACCCAATTAACGAACTCCCTTCGCTGTCCATGGACAGCTGGCTTCAGTTCCTGAGTCAACTGAACTTTGTATGCATGAAGATGCAAATCTTTCGTCAAAATTCGCTGCATAGTGGATTTGGAGACACCAATTTGCTGAGCTCGGTGTCGAATTGAGGTGGATGGAGTTTGAGCAACATCATCACGTGCAGTTGCGACATTTTCAGTCGATCGACCTAGTCGAAGGCGCGTTGTAGTCTTTACATAAATAACAGACCCAGTTTTGGCAAATTTATCCATTAATCTCTTTACAGTTAACTCTTTTGCAGCATTATTGTGACCCCAAATTGATCGCAATTTGCGAACTGTAGCCGCAAAACTTTCACTATTTTGGTAAAACAATTTCACAATGATAATGCGTTGTTCATTCGTGTAGCGCTCCATTTTTACTAACCTCGTACCTTCTACTAGCAAATAATAACAATTGTTCAAATGTCAAACAATGACATTCCGAATGGCGCCAAATTTAAATCTTGCGTTCTTGTTGGGACACTCTTTATCTTTCAAGAAAAATTTGAAGAAAAATTTCATTTAGGAAAAATTTCTTAATAAAACTGAAAACAATAAATAATCGTATCTTATAAAACCTATAGTATAATGAAAATTGTCAAGTACGACCATGTAAGTACACAAAAGTACTGTTTCCATTGCCTGGAAGCTCAACATCGTGCAAAAAATCTTTTGGCGTCACCTTGAATAGGACTGGATACATAAAAGTACTCCTTTGCCACATAATTTAACACACAATTTCATAAAAAAACCTTACTGACCGATTTTTCATCTGAAAATCACTGCTGAAATGCAACAAAATTGACCGATTTCTGAATCAGATGATGACTGGTGATAAAAAGTGGATTCCTTACGGAAACGTCAAATGAAAACGGCCAAAGTTGATTGACGTTTATGAAGATTTTGCCATATATTTGGTGATTTTGGCAATGAATCTACTACATTTACGAGTACATCTAGTATTAACTGCTCTTCTACGACCAAACTATTGCTTCGGATCCGTACTCTCAATAATTGGATGGTCTGAAAAAGCGGCCAAATTTGGCCTATAAGAGAGATAAAGCCAAATCACACAAATCGATAGTAATTCGCCAGAAGCTCCGGAAATTTGGTTGGTTGGTCCATTCATCTTGTATGTCTGACTTGCTACCAAATGATTACCACTTGTTCCTGTCTATGGCGAAAGATTCCTCTTAAGAAAAGCTTGTGCAAAATTGACTCTTCCAGTGTTCTGGAACAGCAATAGCAAACAATAACAATTGTTCAAATGTCAAGCAATGGCGCTTTGAATGGCGCCAAATTTAAATCTTGCGTTCTTGTTGGGACACCCTTTACCTTCCAAGAAAAAGTTGTAGAAAGAATTCCTTCAGGAAAAATTTCTTAATGAAAACTGAAAACAATAATCTTTAGTAATATCGTAAGTGCTGGTAAATAAATAAATTAGCATAGTGATCGCAGTTGATGGAATTTCCTTTCTGAAGATAATCAATATAAGTAATCCGATTCAGATACTAAAAAAACAGGTGCCATGACCTTGTCTGCAGGTGGACCGTATTCGCCTGCTTTGGACACACCATTCATGAGACGAAGTAAAGCAAAAAGAACTGGGAACGAACGAGAGCTTAGAAATGCTCTTTGTGCAGAGGTCTAATTGAACTCAACAAGGCTATAGCAGCCATGGGGGCCATATTAGGGTCCTTAACTTTCTGTACAAAATATCTTCCAAGAAAAAGTTGAAGGAAAGTTTCATTTAGGAAAAATTTCTTAATAAAAACTGAAAACATTAATCTTTAGTAATATCGTAAGTATTGATAAATATCGATTTATTTGGATTAATCCTGTATAGAAAAGTTACAGTAAAGAGATTTTCTCCTAGGACATGTTGAATTAACCACTAGTCATATAGTTGTTCGCTACTTTTACTTCGATTGCTTTCTTTTTTTTGCCTTCAGATTTGATTTTTTAATGTTTTTTCCCCTTAAAACAAATATTCATAAAATTTCCAATATTAAATAACCGCAAGGCATTATTATTCAACATTATACAAGTATATTTACTTCAATGTGGTTTAATTTTGCAAAGTTGTTAAACGAAAAGGTAAACGTTTTACAAAATCCCACAAAACTCTTCCAATCCCTCCAAATCAACAGATTTTCAACACAAAATACAAGAGCGAATGCAAAAAACCAATATAACGAGACTGAACAAGAAAGCAAGGAATAATAAGGAAGCTATTAGAAAGCTATAAATATTGCTAAAGCTTTTAGAACACACATACATAAACAAATAACGATTTTTATGCAGCCGATATAACCAGGAAACTCATAAAATTATAGCGATGAATATGATAAAAATCTTAACAATACGTAACGTAGCACGATGTAAGGTTACGTTTAAACGGAATATTGAAACTAAAGGCGAAAAAGACAATAGCATGAGGTGGATGGAAAAATAGGTAAGGGAGGGAAACAGGGAATTATTTCATGATACGGAAGTAAAGACAAAAATGAAGATGGTATGCAAAGCGCAGGAAAATTGAAAATGATAAAACTGCAAAAACTCCAAATGTTAATATCGCCTAGCCTTTATTTCAAAACAGACCGTCCCAGCTTCATTTTGCTACCCTCGTCCGGTTCATGCTCGATTGAGACCGTAAAACATAAAAACCCGCCGAAGGAGGGGGGATAAAAAATATTCTTATTCATATTTTGCAATTTATAAAGCCTTAAGGTAGAAGATTTCATGAGAAATTATTACGTTAAGGATGAAATGAATCCTCGTCGGTGCACAGCGAACAAATATGCTCGCAATCTCAGAGAATTGAGTTAATTTGTTTGCATTATTCCTAAATTCCTGATATCCTCCTTGACATGGAATTTGGTTTTAAGGTATTGCCAATGAATAAATATTGCTGAAATTAGAAAATTTATATTGATTGAATCATAAAGTTTAATAATTTTGTTAGAACATTCGGATATCTTTGTTGTTGTTGCCAAACAAAATTATGGAATTTTATGGGATGTTTTTTCTTTTAGCTCGCTGTCTTGCTGAGGATAAAGGAGGACATACGAGTACATATTTGTGTGTTTTGTTGTTTTTTTTTTTTTTTTTTTTTTTTTTTTTTGTAGAAACAAAAATTTATGCAAACTTTGTAAAGGTTTATGAATTTTTTTTGGGTGTATGTGGGCATGTGTATTAAACGTTTGTTTAGAAATTTTTCTTTAAGGTTTCTTTTCCTGTTGGCTGATATTTATTGAGGAATGTTAGTAAACCTTAAGCGCGTCGAACTGTGATTTCGTGGTAATTTTGTAATACAAAAATAATGAGTCAGCCAATGAAGCAGCGGAATGATGGAAAATTTATGTACATCTTTAAAATACGAACATAAATTTGAAAAAGGTGTGATAAAAACTCGAACTGTTGTTTTATGCTTTAAAGCTGGTTTAGAGCTGATCCGGGTTAATTCAGAGGTCTCGGAATTTTCTTAATTCAAACATTCGCAATGGTCCCAAAGTATGTAAAACGTGAACAAAAATGGTGTTAAGAATTTAATTTTGTTCATATTTGCTCTGGTATGTGGTATGAAATGAGTTATTACATTTTTCGTGTAATCATTAAGGGTTCTACATTCCTGTAAAATTTTAAATGAAATAAATATTTTTCCTTAAAATTGATCAAATTAGAGCAAACAAGCGAAAAACTAAATATGGTTTTTCGAAACTGCAACAGAAACCTGCAACAAACTGCTTAAAAAGTCTCATTTTCTTCGTTCATTCAAGTTTTAAATCTGGATTTAAAGTCTTAAACTTTCCTGGAAATACCGAATTTGAGTTCATATTGGATGTGTTCTAGTAAAATCAAAAAAAAAAAAAGATATTCATCCGCTATAAACAGAACGAATGATGTCAGCATGGAAATAAAGAGGAGAGTATTGCTTGTTAACAGATATTACTACGGGCTAAGCAAGCGATTCAGTTATAAAGCCCTCTCTCGACAAACAAAAATCCGACTGTACCAGACGTTGGTTCTACCTGCCTTGTTATACGGTGCAAAATCCTGAGTTATAACGCAAGCGGCTAAATCAGTACTGGCAGTTTTCGAGAGGAAAATACTCCGGAAAATATATGCACCCATCGTTGCTAACGGAAAGTATCGGCGTCGCTTGAACAATGAGCTGTATGAGCTATATGCCGACATCGACGTGGTCAGACGCATTAATATACAGCGCTTGCGTTGGCTGGGCCATGTTGTGCGAATGGAACCAAATGCTCTGGCACAGAAATTTTTCGACAACGAACTCGATGGACGGCGCAGAAGAGGGCGACCGAAACTCCGTTGGAAAGACCAGGTTTTTGAAATACTGTCGAAGCTTGGTGTGACGAATTGGAGGAGAAGCACAGAAGATCGAAGGGTTTGGAATTATTTTCTACCGGCGGCGTATAACAGATAAGGTATGTCTGTTCCAGTCGCCACCTAAGGAGAAGAAGAACTCCCATATTATATTTATACCAGACCCATTCTCGCTGCATCCTTCTCGATGCTTGAGAAGGCTTCAGTAACATCTCGCAGTTTTCTGCCGATGATGTCTATGTCATCAGAATATGCGAGTAACATATGGCTTTTATTAAAGATGGTACCAGACGTGTTAACTGTAGTTTTCCTAATAATCATCTCCAACAGTATGTTGAAGAGGTCGCACGATAGACTGTCAACCTGACTAAATCCTTATTTGGTGTAAAAAGGCTCGGAGTTACCTTCTCAAATATCATAAACGAATTCATAACCTTGATTTAAGGAGATATCGATGTCAATAGTAAGCTGGTTTATTACAACAATACTATTGAAAATTATGTACGTTAAAGGCTTCTTTTTTTGGTTAATTTTTAACGAAAATATTAATTGCAAAATGATGCTCTTATTTCTGCGACTCCAGGAAATATAAAAATAAACTCCGCTTTCCTCTACGTGAAACTGCGGGAAAAGAAATATTTATGTATCCATCTATTTCAAAGTAATGATTACTTTAAGAATTGCTTACATCTCTACCTCACTTATTTTCCATTGCCTATTTGTTTCATAATCTTGCAATTTTTTAGAATAAGTTATTTTCAAACCTTGTTCTGAATTCCCATTATTTGAAAATGTAAGCCCCCAGCAAAACCAGAGAACAGAAATTCAACGCAATTTTTTGAGCAAATTGGTAAAAATTTGTGTAACCACCAATAAATTTAAGATAGGTTTGTAATTTTAAGGAAGAAGAATATTCTTACAGTGTGTCTTCTTCACATTTCTATAAGAGTTATTATACTAACGAAAAAGCTGTCATTTTGGGTCATTTTTTCATTTCATCAAAAAAGTTTTCTTTTTAGATTAGAGCTTTCAGACCGAAATTAAACTTCTAAGCAGGGATTCTATCAAATGTGATTATGTGGTAGACGAATCTAAACAAATTATAATAATAGCTTTTAAAAGTAATCTAATTTAATAGGAGTTACCAAGTTTATTTAGATTTGGAATCGGTACAAAACTGCTTCTTTGGAAATGTTAAATATGCGTAAATTGCGCCATTGGAAGTGATGAAAATGTTATCCTTTTTGAATGGCTTCCGGTGTTTTGTTTCTTTTTTTTTTTGCATTAATAAAAATATTGTTTCGAAAACGTCGCCTCCTTCGTAGTTAGGAAGAACTACTTATTTTGAGTGTCATCCTTTGGGTTCAGTGATCTGGTAGGTAATGTCATCTATATAAAAGCTCTATATTTTCGTTTCTTACGTATTGTATTGTGAATTAGAATAATTCTTTGGCGGCAGAGGAGCATGGTCAGCTGGTCCATAAACCATGAAGCTATAGGCCGTGTTTCACGTGCAAAAAAATCTTGCAAAAACGGTAGGCATCTTTAAAAAAAGTCGGTCGAGAAATAATCATCCAGTGACTTCTTAAAATGTTAAAAATATTTTCTAGTAAAACTTTTTTCTGATAAAACGAGACAAATCTATATATTATGCATAAAAAAACAAATTCCCTCATGAATGGCACATGGAAGAGCTTCTCACATTCAGTGAGCCTACACGCATTTCATTCTTCAAACTCACTCAATAGTGCCTACAGTTTAACAACGATTCCAAGCGTTAAGGTTCGAAAAGCATTTACAAGATTTTTCGATTGCACGACTGCTCGAAGTGTGGCAGTAGGTGGCTGTATGCGGGGTTGAACCTGCAATCATGCGAACAAAACCCGCGTGTACTAACCATCACGTCACGGCCACACACACACGTATGATATGACGAAATTTCGGCCGAATCTACTCTACAACGAATTATCGGCCACCACCACTTTGTGTATCAAAACTGTTGATGGAGGGTATAGAAACTTGGCCGAACTTATGACACCTGCCAATTTGATTGATTATTTATAAAAATTTCGAATTCATGTGAATTTCACGCATTTGGCTTAATATTGGAGCCCTTTAGGACATTCCTCAATTGACGATTTCCTTTATTCTGTGGAAATTTTCGACAATTTACCTTCCTGAGCGTGAAGCTTTGTTGACATCACAATTACAGAAATGGCACTGAAGATACCAAAATTGCGCCTGATTGGTTGTCTGGCTTGCGTTTTCGGCTTTAAGATAGGTAATGCTACGTTCTTTTCATGGGGAACAAATTTCATCAAACATTATTTCCTAGTGAAAAAATTTAGCGGTGTTGCCAACTTTTTTTTCCTTTTGGTAGACAATATCGAAGTCGGAAGAATAAATGTTTTCATGTAATTATATGGTCGACGTTAGATTTGCAAAATGGTAAAAATTGTGTCTTTTTGTATTACAATTTCATTTCATTTGAATTCTCGAGCATATGAAGACACGAAAAAGTAAATTGTTCCGAATTCAATTTTGGAAATCAAAAAAACAAATTACGTTGCAAATCTTTTTTCGCCGCAAAAAGACATGTGTGCTATCCAGCTTTGATTTTTACCTAAAAATTTCACGAAATTTTAGTTGGCGTTGCCAACTTTTTTCTGTTAGTTACCAATACTAAAATCGGAAAAATAAATGGTTCTTTGTCATTATATGTTCGACATTACATTTGCAAAATGGTAAAAATGGTGTGTTTTTGTATTACAATTCAATCACAAGCTTGCAAATATATTTTCGAACATATTGTGACGCAAAAAAGTAAACTGATTCGATTCTACTTTTGAAAGCCACCAAAAAAAATTGCTGTTGCAAATTTAAAAAAATATTTTTATATCGAGTTTTATGGGGAAAATTCATCACAGTACCAGCCTTTATTGAAGAAAAACTGTAAAATGTAATGTTTTTGCTCTTTGCCGGAGTTCATATTTGACGTGCATTTAAGCAATACTGGGTCAAGTAATCAACCAACTATCTGAGTAGTTTTTAAGTATGAAATCTTGTCTTTTTAAAGCTATTTGGCGTAACTCAATCAAATTTATACAAAGCGAGATACGGATTACTATATATTGGAATAATAATGGATTTATTTTTACAATACCTTACATCGTATCTGCAACTATGTCGACATTTTAGTAGGAAAGATGTTAGTAATTGATAAAATTGTCTAAAGAGTATACCAAACCACTGTTTAAACTAAAAACAAATTTTGTAAATACTTTTAGGAGGAAAAGTACACAAATGCAAATCGCTTAAGGAGAAAAAAAAGCGTAGGAAAATCTTCAAAAGACACACAAACGCTGATCTAATAAAATGTTTATATCTGAAGTGGCTGAAGTCCAGTGTACTGTACCTTCTCCGTAGCCCATGGCAGCAGACGTATCAAGACATGCCCCACATATCGTATTCAACGTTTTTTCTTTATGGACACTTCAAAGAAACAAGGGTTCGTTCCCTCATTTCTTGACGCTTTCTTTACTTTTCCTCTCAGCATTTCGCATACCAGCGCACATGTATGCATACATTGGCTACCGTTCGATACGACTTGATTCGAGATGTGATTTTATTCATCACATATGCAAACTTTGTTAAAGATGAACGGACGGATGATGTAGCAGCGGAAGCTCTCATGCAAAAAGTGTGTGTTGAACGAATTTTTATGCATTTCCTTAGCGGCGATTTTTATGCTAAAACACGTTTTCTATTAAATCTCAAAAAGGATATTACATTTTGCATACGTTTAGCTTAAGAAAACATATCAAATCTACTTATATGTTTGCATAAAAATCATATCAAAAATCTGAACAAACGGAGTGTTAGCGTAAAATAGTAGTAGAATTTTATATAAAATTAAATTCAATTATTGAGAGAATACCGCTGTGTCTTCGGTGAATGGGAAGAGTAAATAATTGTTATTACCTGTCAAATGGCCGCAACAGTGGAAAATGTTGTAAATAAATTGCCAACACCTCCATCGTGGCCTTTAGGACAATTATAAAGCAGACTGAGCTTCGTTATTAGTGAGCCTTGTCTTACCCCACACTATGATGTAGTCCGCATCGCCATCATGGCCAACACCAGCAATATCGCTGCAGTCATTTCATCGTCATCAACAACCTGGCCCATGTTCTCGTCATATTTCTGTGTGAGCATTGCTTCCGTTCCACCAGCTAGCAGGTTACGGATAATAATTTTAAAAATTTATGAACTGTGTCCATGAAATGTCGCTCTATTACAGGTCTCCTGGCAGCCATTGGGCATTGCCGTCTCTGGCCACACTATTCCCTCTTTGGTCTTGCTGGTCGTTGTTCGTTTACGGCGCACTTCTGTAGCAATTTAAGTTACTTTGCCGCATTCTTGTTACGAGACTGGTGTGACATCCTGATCACATACCGTAACCACAAACAAGGTGAAATTTTCCCAGCGACTTTTACTGTTTAGTCATAGTTTATGACCAAGATGCCAGAGAGGATGCTTGGTCGATTGAATGGACACAAAGGACGAGGCGTTATGGCAGTTTTGTTAAATGATGCTTAGTGTCGTTATAAAATTATTAGAAACTCGAGAGAAAATAACCAAAATAATGGGTGATAATGAATATTGTCGAGTGCGTTGTTGCGGTTTAGGTGCATGAAAAATATGGTTTCAGAAAGTTAAATTGATTTTGCGAACGTTATTATAAAGTGTAATGATTTGTTATTTGGCAAATTGAATTGAAATTTAATTTACTTAAAATTTTACTGAAAATGGGATTTAATTTAATAATACACATTGAGTTTGTTTCAAAGAACGAAATAGCATATTGAACTATTCAATGTCATCTATATGCGTTCCATCCACTTCAAAGCATTCCTCCCGGATTCAGTAAAATTATGCTAATGTTTTATTTTCAATCCTTGAGAAATGCCAAACAATCACCTCCTGGTATGACATTCAGAGCGAGTTGTGATTTACGCTGAATCTCTTCAGTTGAGTCAAAATGGTGTCCATGGAGCAGTATTTTGAGTTTCGAAAATATTCAGCAATCACATGGTACTGAATCGATTAGAATTTCGGAAATATCCAAAATTCACAAGGCAATCAGACAAATGCTATGGTTACGGAACGAAGTTGATAAAATTCTTGGGAAAAACTTACAAACGTTGTGCAAAGATTTAGAGATCTCTGTCCATAAATGTTGCCTCTTTTGCAAATCGTTTCACGCAGACAGCATAATTCTCAAATTCCATAACTTGTAATAGCGCACAATGCCACGATAATCAAAGAAAACTCAGCATAATCTTTATTTTTTTTTTTTGTGTCTTTGACGCAGTTTTCGCTTTTATTTCACCTAAGGCGCGATATTTACTCGATTGGCTGATTGTTTCAGGATCTTAAGTATAGATTCAAATATCACCTGCCGTAATAGTACGTTTCATAACGTCCAGGTAGCCACCAGAAATCATATCTCCACAAATTTAAACGCGACGGCCATTTTCGAAACAAATTTGGTGTTTTTAATACTAATCGAGGACTCCGCAAGGACTCAAATTGTTAATCGTCGATATCTGAGCACCGATCCTCTCACTTGACTTTCATTGGAACTCGTAAAAGTCAATTATCGGTCACGGCGCCCTTCGTCTTTTGACACCTGTCCATTTGATTCTGTATGTGGACCACTTACTTGAAATACCTTCCATATTCATAAACATTTCGAATTCATGTTAATTTCACGCATTTGCTTTAATATTGGTGTGCTTTAGGACATTCCCCAATTGACGATTTCCTTTATTCTATGGAAATTTTCGACAGTTTATCTTCCAGAGCGTGATGCATCGTTGACATCAAAATTACAGAAATGGAATCGAAAATACCAAAATTGCGCCTGACTGGTTGCCTGGCTTGTGTTTTCGCCTTTAAGCCAGATATTAAATTCTATACACGGAGCGAATTCCACTAAACATTATTTTCTCGTGAAAAAATGTACAGGGTGGACCAAATAAGACCTACTAATGTTAAGCACAAATAACTTTTTTTTATTTTTTGGCATATTTATTTTTCTCTTTTCGTAGGTTATAATTGAATTGTTGGAAATTTATTATGGAACCCTACAGTACAACACAACGCGTTAAAATGATCGAGTTTTTCTACTCTAACGATCAATTGTTTTAACGCAGCGTAAATATCGGCAACATTTTAATTCCAGATCAGCTCCCACAGCCTTCATGATTAGGAGTTTGGTCGGTCGTTTTGAGGAACTGGGTTCAGTGGCCGACCGTCGTGGACGAGGTGCCCATCGAAATATTCGCACTGAAGACAACGTTTAAACTGTGCGGCGGAGAGTTGCAGATGATCCATCTGTCTCAACTCGCCGTCGTTCCAGCCAATTGGGCATTTCTAGAACGACATTGCGTAGAATTCTACATACAAAATTCAAATTGTGCAAGCACTGCTACCGCAAAACCACCAACAACGACTACAAAATACGCTATTCGTTTTACACAATTAGCCACACAAATTGATAATGTTTTGATGTCGGATGAAGCGCATTTCTATTTAAATGGTTATGTCAACAAACAAAACTATAGATTGTGGGGCTCTGAAAATCCAAGAGCAACACACCAACATCAGTTGCACCCTTTTAAATGTACTGTTTGGTGCGGTGTTATGGCCACTAGAGTTATCGGTCCATATTTCTTCGAAAATGAGGATGAAACGCCGGAATCGATTTCAGGAGCTTCTTACAGAACATTGATTGAAAACTTTTTGCGGCCAATGGCGGAGCAGTACCCTAATTTGTGGTTTCAACACGATGGAGCAACTGCACATACTGCTAGGCAAACTATGGACCTGCTGCGTGAAATTTTTGGCAAACATCTGATTTCTAAAAAGTCAGATTTCCCTTGGCCACATCGTTCGCCAGATTTGACTGCGCCCGACTTCTTTTTATGGGGATATTTAAAAGACAAAGTGTATCTTAATAAACCAGAGATTATTAGATAGCTGAAGCAAAATATTCGAGACGAAATACTGAGCCTTCAACCAGAAACATTATGTGGTGTAATGGAAAACGCGTTAAAAAGAGCCAATCTTTGTCTCGAGAAAAATGGTGGACATTTGTCTGATGTAATATTTCATACATAATTTTTATAAAATATATTCAATGTATAAAAACAATTAACCAAAATAAATGATTATTGCAAAAGTTATTTGTGTTTAACATTAGTAGGTCTTATTTGGCCCACTCTGTAGAAGCGTTGCCAACTTTTTTCCAGTTGGTTACCAATACTGAAATCGGAAGAATAAATGTTTCCATGTCATTAGATGGATCATATGTTTGACATTACATTTGCAAAATGATGTCCTTTTGTATTACAATTTCATTTCACAAGCTTGCAAATGTCTCCTAGAACATATTAAGACGCGAAAAAGTAAATTGTTGCGAGTTCATTTTTGAAAACCAAAAAAAAAAAAAATTCAGTTGAAAATGTTTTTTCATCACGAAAAATACTCTTGGCCCCCATCGCAAGGTTCACAAAATATTCATTGAAAAACTTTTGACTGCAACAATTTGTTTGTGCCATAAATTGTCAAGCAATAAATAATTCTTGTGTAATCTAAATTATTTAATTGAAGAACTGCAATCAACAGAAGAAGTTTTTATAAGTTTTTTTGTACCCTACATTGCATGTGATACATGATTAAGTGCTGCTGAGTGTAAGACTTAAGGAAGTTAAAAATCTAAATGATAAACAAAATTTATACCAATCGAGTCCGAAAGAATCATTATCAGATTCGATTTGGCGATGTCTTTTTGTAGCGCATATCTTTTGTATATTGTTCCAAGGACAAATTGCACTGGAAGTGATAGCAGCCAATGTTTTGGTGTAGTCCTCTATATAAGCCATTTAATCCAAGTATAACCACTTTTGAAAGCTACAGTTTTGGCTCAAATCTAAGCAAATTTCCTGTATACGCTCGTAATGAAAATGGGCCACGAATAATAGACTAATGAACTGTCTGTGCAAACTTCAATGGACCAGAGCTACCAAAATGATGTACGCCCGTGAAGAAAATCTACAGTTAACGAAAAGAACCCATTCCCAAAAATGTAGTAACGCTAAGCTTGGACTTTTAAACACTACTACAGTTGTTCAATAGAATTTCGGTATGTAATTGGCAAAGTAATTATTTTACGTAACTTCTAAAGGAATATTCCATTCAATAGCTAATCGAAATCTAAAAATATCTATACAAATAACTTAAACTTAAACGAATTTGTTA
The DNA here is from genome assembly GCA_019455685.1 of Philornis downsi. Lineage (NCBI taxonomy): Eukaryota > Metazoa > Arthropoda > Insecta > Diptera > Muscidae > Philornis > Philornis downsi. Next base: position 1,451,432 of record JAHXMU010026488.1, read on the forward strand.
ACAAACAATTTGTCAACGAAAAATAACGACAACCTTCATTTCCAACATTCAATTTTTACGATAACTCGTAAAAGTCTACTGAAATGACCAAAGTAATGACACTTCCTTGCCAATTTCCTTGCAGTTAATTTCGTGATTTTACAACGCTGATTAGATCTTTGTGCTAAAATCTTGACATTACATGAAAATGCGTTTCATACACCAGAAATACTTTTCAAAAAGTTCGTTTTATGTTTTCGTACATTCGAATAAAAAAAAAAAAAATAAAACGAACATAAAATGAAATTATCATTTTGAATGGAAAAGTTGAGTATTAAAACAAACATTTAAATTAACTGCATCTCAGCTATTCCAACCACTGAACTGATGATGGTTGCTAATGTTTGTTTTCAACGAATTCCTTAAGAACTTTATAAATATTTTAAAACTTTCGCCAACCGTAATGCGATAATTAAAAACATTAAAAAATCTTTGTGTGATCACACAGAGTAACCTCAAAGGCGGACGACGGTGAGTGATATCATGAATGATGGGGATGAGGAAACGAAAACGCGTTAAAACAATTACAAAAGTATTGCACTGCTAACTGGGGAGGGGGTGGTGGAGGAGAGATGCTAACAAAATCCCCCTTTTTGTCATTGAGACAGACAATAGGAAGTCGTGTAATTCCACGAATACAAATGTATCAAGGGAAATTTACCTTAAGATTTCAGTAGAGAGTTTAATGTACGCAGAACATGCGAGTCAAGTGGAATTAAGCGAACACGCACAGTGGGGTGGATTTATTAAAGTTTCATAATGTTTTGGGTGTAACTTATCAGGTAATGCTGGTGTTTTCAGCCATAAAATGTTGCGTGCAAAACATGAATGACTATTTCGATTATGATGGCGGTCTTCAAACTAGTCGATCTGACGCATAGATGGTGCCAGTAGTTTGAAAAAGACTTATTTTGGTGAAAAGTGTAAACCTTATAAAACATATGTTTTAAGTTTCAAGGAGTAGCGCTTGAGCCATCAAAAATAAGCGATCTTAGTGAATTTGTTAACATGAAAAAATTTGGTCGCCGTTATATAATTCAATATTTCTATTTGAAAGGTCTCAGTCCAATCAATATTAAAGCCGAGCTAGATTCTACTCACTGGGAGTCTGTTCCTTTGTTAACGACTGTAGAATATTGAGTACCAGAGTTTAAACGAGGCCATACAAGCTGCCACGACGTACACCGTAATGATCGAGCAATTGAGGCGTCCACGCCAGACACTGTTAAGAAAATCCACAAAATAGTATTGGATGATCGTCAGCTGAAGATGCGTGAGCTAGCTGAAATGATAGACATTTCGAAAAGTGCTATACATCGTATATTGATCGAAGATTTGAAGATGAAAAAGCTATATGCATGTATGTATGTATGGGTGCCGCGCTTGCTTACAATAGAGCAAAAACAGCGATAAGATGTTTCAGTAGAGTATTTGGCGATGTTTCACCGCAATAAACCCAAATTTCGGCATCGATTTGTAACTAAGAACAAGATATGGGTCCACAACTTCACACGTAAGACAAAGAAAGAAAAGAAGGTGAAGTCGGTTCCAGCAGCAGGTAAGGTCATGGCGTCTGTTTTTTTTTTTTTTTTTCTTGGATGCGAATTGAATTATCTTTGTTGATTATCTTCAGAAAGGAAAAGGCATCAGGGACGAATATTATGCTAATTTATTGATGGCTACTTTAGGGCGTGAGATATTGAATATGGCTGGAAAAACTGTATGGAGCTGAAAGGAGAATATGTTGAAAAATTAAGAAAAATGTTTCCACCTTTTTTAAGTTTTCTTTGTTAGGTCGACTAGTTCTGGGACCGCCCTCGTAGTAGAAATATGTAATAGTATCTATTGCCAGCAGATTGACCTACGTCATGACACTTGACTTTTTCTCATTGGAATTTGCTAAAAAACACATGTAAAACAAACTATAACAAAAAGTTGTTTAATCCTACTCATCCTCCTACGATTTATGCGATCGTAACGTACAAATAATTTCACAAGAACCATGTTCAAACAACGGCTGACTTTTACAAGATTTTAAGCAAAGAGAAAATTAAAGAATAATGGGGAAAAACTCATATATTTTACTTCGCTCAAAATATAAATAAATTAGTTTTATTATATTTTAGTTGTGGAAACTTTTGGCAAGGGAAGAGCAGATCCTTAACAAGACGATATGTTACATTTGTACCCAAATGTTTTCCAAAAAAAAAAAAAATTATTTTCGAAAGTGTTTGGAAAAACAGAAATGATATTAATGTCCAAATTTCGAGCCCGTTGAGGAACTGGCTAAACTGTCGACAAAATTTGTGCCCCATATTGGTGTATGTAAAGTAAATTCTATAATTTACAAATTTAATACTTAGTCTTTTTTAGTTAAATTACACTAATCCAGTTTTCTTGCTTCTTTGTAACAAAACTGAAATATAGGTTATATGTTTGAAAATACTGTAGTTTCTACTTTACTTATATTATAAGTCATTATAATGATCAGTCCCTTTGAGTTCGTTGTAACCATGATCAATTCTACATAATGTTGTGGTCTCTCTAGCGGAATGATTAGTTATGGTCCAGACTAAAAGCAGACAAATTGGAATGGAAAGGGAGGAGAACATTATTCGATACCTACACTTTTATGAGGTAAAACAGAACAAACGCTTTAATCAGATAAGGAGTGAAATGGATCTTACGGTCTCTTAAAATAAATGGAAATACTCCTATAAAATCATATCATATCCAGCTTAATATCGGAAAAAAGTCCGGATTAAGATAACATTTCGGCAAAAGTTCTTAAGATATGTGCTGATGGTGTGACTCCACGTTTGGTCAACATCTTTAATGATATAATTTATAGTTCATTATATTCCGAAATATTAAAAATCCATAAAATTGTACCAATACTTAAGGATAAAATATCTGCCTCCATTGATAATTTACGTCTAATATCAATATTGTCCATTATAGACAATGTTTTTGAACATATTTTGCATACACAACTCTTTACATATTTCCACGATAACAATTTGTTAAATGATTTTCAATATGGTTTTAGAAAAGGTTGTGGAACAGAGGAGGCAACAGTTAATGTGCAAAATATCATATATAAGTTGTTGGATGACGGGTATAGGGGTGTAGCTGGAGTTTTTTATGATTTGTCAAAAGCGTTTGATCTAATTGATCATGATAGAAACTCAGATTTTATGGTGTGCATGACAAAGAACTGTTTCTCTTAATAAGCTATTTGACGAAGCGGCTACAATTTGTACAAATTGTTAATAGTAAAAGTACTTTGAAACCAGTAGAGCATGAAGTCCCCCAGAGAAGTGTATTGGACCCTTTGTTATTTTCTCTGTATATAAATGACTTGAAAAATATTGACTTATCAGTAAGATGTTTGTGTACGCTGATGATATTGCCTTTTTTTATCCATATAAATATGAAACGGCTGTGAAACCTTACATAGAACGAGGAGCAAGTCTATTAATAGAGTATTTGCGTATTAATAAACTTTTCCTTAATCCAAAAAAAAAAAAAAAAAAAAAAAAAACGAAACTGATATGACTTAGGCCACATTGTCGGTTCAATGACAGCTTTAGTATATACGTAGATGGGGAAAAATTGCAGAAGTTAATTCAGTTAAATATTTGAGATTATATTTTCAAAGTAGTCTTTCTTGGACACTGCATATAGAGTATCTGAAGTCTACAGTATCACCTGCCATAGGTTTATTGTATAAATTTAGAAATAAATTTGATCAAAATACTAAGTTTCTAATATTTCAAGCTTTAGTTCAAAGTCATTATAACTATTTAGCCATTATGTATGGTTATAAAAAGAGTTGTGAATTAAAATCACTCCAGCGGCAACAGAATAAAGCACTAAAAGCTGTAGCGAACTTGCCAATTTCATATTGTACGCTCTCTCTGTATAGAGATGTTTTTCCAACAGTTTTGCCAGTACATGGTTGTTATGAATTAAAATTGCTAATATATGTTTTCAAATGCTTGCATGGTATTGGCCATCGCACGATAAATTTTTCCCGAAAACAGTATATTTTTAATACGAGAAATAATGACAATTTGAGAGTAGCTATGTGTCGATCTGAAACAACGAAACAGCGTATAGAACATTCTGGTAGCAGTCAGTACAATATTTTACCACAACAGTTAAAATCAGTAGAAACACTTTCATTGTTTAAATCGTCAATGAAAGGGTATTTATTGCAAAATGTCGAAGAGCTTCTGGTATGAATTTTGAGTTAATGTTGAAGTACATGCCAAGAAATTAGATTTTTCATAAATGTGTTTGTATTTTGTATTAAAACTATTTGTTATTATACAAACAATTTTGATGTAATTATTTTGCCAACTAGCCTCTATAATGCCATACGGCGCTGAGGCATAATTTGTATGAATTTGTATGAGATAATAAGTTAAAAAAAAAATAGGAGGGCTATGAAATTTCCTATTTTAGGTGATATAACAGGGAAGAAAGAGGGCAAATATGTATGTTATCACAGTTCATAATCAGTGGCTGCAGGAAGAGCCTCATACGGCCGGTGCGCAAGAAAAGTATGTTGAATGTCACAAACGGCTTGAGTGGGTGAAGAGTAATGAGGTTACCTTTTTCCAGTCATGCTAACATGACCAAAGGTAGGTTCAAGAAACATCGACAGTACGTCTGTAATATAATATAAGTGCGTATGTAGAGTGGATTCAAAAACGTAATTCTGAGAGCAAAATAAAGCAGAAAATAAGCAAATAGATTATCATCAAACAGAGTAAATGGATGAAGACAACGTTTTAAAAAAAATAGCAGAAAAGGTTCCGATACAGAGCCACCAAATATCTCTTTTAGACGAAATGTCTATTTCAACAAATATTATTTATCTTCTTATCTTCTTCTTAGGTGACGACTGGAATAGACAACCTTATCTACAGGGTGGGCCATATGAGTGTTGGCGATTTAATTCTTTAATTTCTCGGCAACGCGCGGCGCGGAGTGGCGGGGGGATATGTTGTTCGCTGCGTCGCTTCCTGGAAATTTAATCGCCATGGAGCCGTACACGGGAGTGCAGCGTGCATTTTGTGTCCGAGAGTATTACGAAAACAATAAATCAGTGATTACTGCACGACGTTTGTATCGGTATGAACACGCTTTACACGATTTAAGTGAAGTTCCAAGCGCCAATGTGATACGAAAATGGATCAGAATGTTCGAAACAACCGGCTCAACAGTGCCAATTACGGTTCGTGGTCGCCCAGTTTCGGCAAGATCAGCCGACATTGTGGAGCGTGTTCGTGTTTCAGTTCAGCGACACGTAAGAGAAGTCAGTCTTTGGATGTCAAAAGAACAACTTTACGACGAATTTTGAAACGTGATTTGCATTTGAAGGCTTATAAGATTCAGATAGTCCAAGAATTAAAACTTGATGATGCCAATAACCGACTTAACTTTGTCAATTTGATGCTAGAGCGATTCAACAATTTCAACAACGTGATTTTTAGTGATGAGGCCAATTTTCACCTTAATGGCCATGTGAACAAGCAAAATTGTCGGTTCTGGTCCGAGACTAATCCCCGACGCTTGCATGAACGTCCTCTTCACAGCCCTAAGCTTGTCGTGTGGGCTGGGATAACGTCAACCGGTATTATTGGACCACACTTTTTTGAGGACGAAAGAGGGCATGCGATGACGGTTAGAGCGAACAATTATTGCAACATGCTAGCAGACTTTTTGGTGCCAGCTTTGCAAGAACTTCAAGGCAATACCTCGAGGATGTGTTTTCAACAGGATGAGGCCACATGTCATACGGCTAGGGTATCCATAGAGCTGCTGAAAAATGTTTTTCCTGGAAAACTCATTTCGAAAAGGGGGGATATTGAATGGCCCCCACGTAGCCCTGATCTCTCTCCATGCGAATATTTTCTATGGGGCTACCTCAAATCGGTAGTCTACGAGAATAATCCGACCAATTTAGAGCAGTTGAAGAGGAACATTATTCAGGAAAGTAACAAAATACCGAGAACAACTTTTCACCGAGTTTTCCAAAATTTGCGACTTCGGTTCCGAAAGTGTCAAGCAGCCGAGGGAAGCCATTTGGACAACATTATTTTTAAGTCTTAAAAATTCCCATGCTTATGTTTCGTAGTTTTTTTTTTATTTGAATATTTAAACCGCCAACACCCTCATGGCCCACCCTGTATTATATGCCGCCCGTAGAAAATAATTCCAAGCGCTCCGATCTTCTGCGCTTCTCCTTCAATTCGTCACACCAATTTCCGATAGTATTTCAAAAGCCTGGTCCTTCTAATGGGGGTTTGGCCGACCTATTCTGCGCCGTCCGATTTTGGATTTATTGCACAGGAAGTTGCCAGAAAGCATAATTTCATGTTTTGGCGACATCAATTGGTCACCAAGATCATGCGATTTGACGCTGTTAGACTTCTTTTTGTGGAGCTATGTCAAAGACTGGGTTTACGCGAATAATTCCCAAACATACCGCCCCAAATGTGGAAAAAAGTGGTCGAAAACTATCTTAAAAAATCCATTGCTGCAACTAATCCAGAGGCGGTCATTTAAATGACACTGTATTTCGTATATAAAGACAAGTTTCAAGCATTATAATGAAATATAACATTCACTAAAATCATAGCTTTATGTGTGTTTTATTTAACTTTACTTTTGGAACCAAAAAATGAATAATCCTCTACTGGTACACTATTGATAGCTGTTTTATGTAAATTGTGAAACCTAATTTTTTCTACCTAACAAACAATTTCTCTACACTGTGTCAAAAAAGAAACAAGGTTTTACTTTGCCGCCTTTATTGGCATAATTCCACTTTTACTGTGTGCCTGTGCCTGAGTTAATTGTAACCGAGATAGATAAAAATACTTTGTGGTTGCAAAGGAGCTAAACTTTGAGACTCAACAGCCACCGAGAGAACAACCACTTAATGTCGCGTTTAAACGTAACGTTCATCCTCGAAAGTGTGTAGAACTGATGACGCCGAAGAAGAAGACGATGAAGCACTTAACAAGCTTTTTATAAAATTATACATGCTTACTAGCATTATGCTAGTACGTATTACATTCTCCACATTCATCCACTTTAACATACCTTCTTAAGATATTCTCTTTGTGTTAAAGCCAAAAATGATGACACAGCGATAACAGGAATTGACTGAAAGTAGACTAAGGTTGTTCCATGCAGTACCCATCCCCTATTCACCATATCTAAATAGCAGAAGCTATAACACCACTCGTCTTATTATGAATATTACCAAGAAGTTCCTTAACCGGGGTAACGTAAAACAAGTGAAAAGTATGTAAAACATGTCATTATTACCTTGATAACTCTATTGTTGCTATTCCTCCGCACCACCGCGATGGTGTGATTATTATAATGATGTTCTAAGGATTCCATTGCTGTTATGTAAGAGAGGAGATAATCTTGTTTACGAGCTCGATGCTATTTATTCTACGAATTCTAGCAATTATTTTAGTACTGCAAACTTTTATCTATTGTAGTGAGAGTTATTACGTAATACCATAAACAGGTATTTTTTTACTACGAAGAAAGGGAAAACTAAGACTTTGTAAGTGTTATATTTTGCGATCAAGTAAGTCTTGTGAGCATTGACTACTTGAGGCAGTGACTGCTGTTGGTTTATGCAGAGAAAATGAAAGGGGAATATGGTTGAAAATGATTGGCCTCTAAGAAGAGCAGGTTTCATGTCTCCCAGAAATCCTAGTTCGTATTGGCATTTCCATTTCCACACAAGTGCAGCAACACCAAAGATTTTGTTTGAAAAACGATATATGTAATTATGTATTTTTTCCCCCAATTATGACAAAGTGTTTTAGATACGACGTTATTTCGAAATTTTTATGCAGCATATTTTACATAATAAATTTATTTCCTTTTCCTTGAAAGTACATTAAAAAAGTTGCTATATAATGAGAAAAATCAAATTTTCACAATTGTTTTAGGCGCCCAACTAAGTTCTCTCTGTTTCTTTCTTTTATAAAAATTCAACTTTATTATGAAAACAAGTTTACAAATGATTCATTGAAAGTATTGCCCATCGTTATCTACTACTTTTTCCCATCCTTCTAGCAAAGCTTGAGTTCCGTCACAGTAAAACTGTTCATCTTTTGAGGCTATCCACGAATCTAGCCATTCCCCCGTCGTCATATGAGTGGATCTGCTGGTCAGCCAGACCGTGTGCCATCGAACGGAACGAGTGATAATCGGACGGCGCAATATCTGAAGAATATGACGGAAGGGATAAGACTTCCCATTTCAGCGTTTTCAGGTAGGTTTTAACACGTTGTTATGCCAAAGAATCGTTTCTCATGCCTCTTTAATTATTGTGGTTATTTCTCGCGCAGAGCTCGACTCAATCGCATTAATTGAAGTCGATACCGATCCCCAATGATGGTTTTACTTGGTTTCAATAAATACTAATAATCACTATTACTAAAAATCCCTATTGTGCCGAGGCGATATGTTTAAAGTATGCCTAAGCTTGGCTCATGACTTTTAAGTTATGGTAGAATCGTCTAGCACTTACAGCTGACGCCATCTATTGGCAAATTACAACACCAATGAAAACCCGCTTAGAAGTCCCGAATTGAGAAGTCTCACTTCAATCACTGTGTGCGCCAGACAATACCCTTTCCGATTATCTCTCGTTCCGATCGATGACATATTCATAGATGATTCATAGACAACCTCAGAAGATGAACATTTTTGTAGACGCGGTATTCCCATGCTGTCAATGATGGAAATATTTTGAATAACATATAAAGTATCCATTTTTCACAATAAATAACTAATTTCTAACAAAAAAAAAAACGAAACATGGTGGTAGTTTGTTGCCACTGGGTAATCCCTGACAAAACGAATAGGCAACATCTTTCGCCATGAGAAATAGGAAGTTACCCATTACAACTGTACAAGTATGCGCATATCCATAACAACAAACAATTTGACCACATTCATAAATTATGTAAAAATAACCCCGCTTTTAAGATAACAGATGTTTTCTCCTTTGCTTATCAATCTTTTAAGTCTAATACATATTAGTTTGCTTTAGTTGTGATAAAATTTAGTATTTAAGATTTTACAAAATAAAGAAATAATTTAATCGTTTCATACAGTCCACTCTAAACGCAACGTAACATTTTTTGGTCCTTCGAGCCGGATTCTGCACTTTGTTTTAACCGAAAGGGATGGATTAACAGCCGAAGTGACCAATAGTTAATACGAATATGTAAAGACAACTATTACCACGCCGCTTTAAATAACATTCTATAACAATCTAATCCACACAGGTACATGTAATGTTACACATTATAAAAAAAACTGTAAAAAATGAAACATGTACGTACATATATATTTCTAGAAATTTATTCGGGTCGGAGGAGAAAAAAAATTTTATTTTAAACTTTATGTCAAGTTAATTTAGTGGAAAATTACAAAATTGTTTGTTGTTGACCCTTTTCGTATGCTTACCAATAATATTTTGTCGTTTTCCATCGGGCGAAGGAAGGAGAGAATAATGTAAAATTTACGTGACATTTACTTTGCAAAGTAAACATACGTACCTACATACTCGTACGTACGTACGCATACATGTATAAACATCCAGCTACAAGGTCTACGACTAGCACTTGACATCCTTTTCCTTTAAAAGCTTACTTCCGCACTTCTTTAAAAAAAAAAAACAACAACGGCAACAACTATAGGAAGAAGGGCATTTCAAAAATCAACTCACATCTGGTGGGGTTGTGCCGAATGTTTGTTTTCTGTTGGACTCAAGAAGTCCTCTGCAAATAAAACTGCATTTGACTTGCGACAAATTCAACTCTCTCTCCCTCTCTCTCTCTCTCTTTTCACCCTGTCTTTTGCCTTGAGAATACGACAACGATGCCAAACAACTCTTACCTTACTTAAGTCAATTCGAAAGGAACAAAAACAAAACGAGGACTCACAAAAAGGCCATACACGTAGCAAATGACAAATTTCCTTTTACTTACATTTCACAGACTTAGTCATGAGTGAAATGAACTCCATCCACTGGTGGTCACCAATGTCTTCCGTGGACTTGCCTTACTTGTAGCTTGGCCCTGTTGCAAAGAAAACATGCCACATACATGTGGTACACATGAGTATTTGCCACATACAATTTTCTTACGTGTAAGCAGCAACTTGTCGACAAATCATTTGTATTTTACAGGAAATCTCTTTGAGGTCCCAAAATGAGGTACAGTGGTATTTAAATATCATTTTAATAGGATGATTTATAGTTTCGGCGTTTATAGTTTCTACGTTTTCTGTGATAGAATTTATAATTAGTTGACTACATTAAATTCGTATGGCATTAACTATAGGCTTTAGACAGCGGAATCTGAAATTTGGTTCGGCACGGCCGCAGATTTATGCTGAATATTGGACAATTTATAAAGATTTTCCTCTGCAGTTTACCCATCATGCACTCTCTGTAGATTATCAGGCGAGCAAACACAAAAATTCGTAAACGGTTTTAAGAAGAGAAAAAAAATTCGGCCATACACAAAAAAACTTGTCAGTAAGAAAGAAACAGTATTAAAACCAAACTTTAAATGGGCTAAAATAAAATAACAAAATGTACAAAAAATAAAATAATGTTAATAGTAAAGTTACGTAGTACGATGTTAATCTAAATACTCACAAAACAAACTGAAGGAGCGCATATGTAGGAAAAAAACGCAATCTAAAGGAAGACGCAGTCTTTCGAAAGCGGACTCACTGCCTGCATTTGGATGCTGACTTGTAAACGGCAAGAGAAATAAACGACTTGTTTCTAGGTTTAATCTGATTACTGATCGAACAGCTACGGATGATAAAGGTAATAAAGATACTTTTTAAGAGAGACTTGGAGAAATTCGCGATAGCTGCTCTAGCCACGTAGGTTAGAATTTCTCTAGCAGATATAACAGAAAATATCCTCAGTCGAATGGTGGCAAAATGCAATATGTATAATGATAACTACGATGACGAACTCTGGCCGATTAAATTTGCCACGGCTAGCAATATGGTAATAAATGGAACCACATTCCCGTAAAAGGATATTTATAGCACGTAGATAAGCTGTTAGTAACACGGAGCTGTGTGTACTAACATAGATTAGTATCATCTCTTGACTGCAGAGATTGAGCAGAACGAACAATGCACGCAACCAAGCATAGATATAGCTAGTCATCGCTAAGCTGCATTTCTCCCAAAAGAGTTACAACTCCAAAGACTCAATTCCCACGACACTCCGTCCTCATCCTGATGTCCCTGACGCGTAAAGGCAACATGTGGCTTAATCGCAAACCTCATACTTGGGACCGAAAAAGTCCGTTTATTCGAGCCCTCGTACGCTGGAGAACTTTGCACTGCATATAACAAGAACAAATTCTATACATATGGCAACGCTACAGCCAATTTCAATGCGTGCTATGAGAGAATGTTATAATGGGGGAAAAAAGGGAAGTGGACTACCTTTTTAAATGAGCCGTTGTGGAAAAATAAAAAAAGTTAAGGAAATAGAAAAATATACGGATGGAGCGAACTTGAAAATTTCATCGAAAAGTAAAGTACGAAGGTTATGGTAATGGTATAGGTTAAGGACATTGATTCTACTAGCATAAGCCGCCCATCACACCAGAACCGTTTGAGGCAGGTTAGGATGAGCTCATAATGAGTATGCAGCAGCTACTAAACTGGCAAGGCAAAAGTCCATCGCAGGATCTTCTTAACATACTCACGGAGATTACAATGCATTACTGACATAATTTTTAACAAAACCCAAATGTTACTTTCATATGCTGATGATATTGACCCCATTGGCCGAGGAATGCAAGCTGTTACTGCAGCATTCTCAAACATTGAGAAAGAATCAGCGAAGTAGATCTGACTGCTAACGAGACCAGAAAGACATTATTTGCTTCAATGAGTAAAAAATCTACTCATTTGGAAAGCTGCGTGAAAAATGACAACTATATATCATAAGTGGTGGACAACTTTATCATCATATTATAGACATAACAGCAAGCGATTTAATGACAAAGCCATCTATCGCTGAATAAGAACTCAGTTATTTCACTCCAATCCATCCTCCTGTATAGTGCTGAATTCCGGGCCATGATAAACAAGTGGAATTTGTTATGGGATTCTCCAAGAGAAAAATGCTTATTACAATATATATGTACGTATAGATTCATCGTCTTTAACTTAGGTTGGTTATCGGCGTTGTATTAGCTATGAGCTACATAAGTCATATGCGTAGCCAAACTTATCGATACACCTGGTGCATATTATGCATGTATACTAACATTCTCTACTAACCAGCACGAAAGGTCATCAAATGAATTCTATGGGCGGCGTATTTAGTGTGGCGAATTGGGAAAGAAGTGCAGATAACTGACGCGTCTGGAATACTTTCTCATTTGCAGCGCATAACAGACTTTAATTCCTATTGTTGTCTAATAGTTAGCTGTTCATACAAACGAGCAAATTTGATATAACTCCAAATATTCCCCATATAGTTTGCAGCGGATGTCCAGAATTTGTCTAACTTCGGACAATTATTGTACAATTTACCACAAACTTCTATTAATTTAATTTTTTTTTAAAGGTAAAAAAAAATTATTACTATTTCGGCCAACAAAACCAATTCGGAATGATCGACATTAATTCGGTATACAAATTTAAAAATCAGTTATTGCATAGACAGAGAGAGATACAGCGGTTATCCTTTTATGAGGGCGGTCCCAAAAGATTTCAAGATTTCCATTTGAAAGGTGTCAGTCCAACCATTATTAAAGCCGAGATAGAGTCTACTCAGGGGGAGTCTGCTCCTTCATTTACGACTGTAAAATATTGAGTAGCAGTGTTTAAACGAGACCGTACAAAGCTGCCAAGACGAACACGGTGGTGCTCGATCAATTGAGGTGTCCACGGCAGACACGCTTAAGAAAATCTACAAAATGGTATTCGATGCTCATCGTTCGAAGTTCTAAAGGCTGCGTGAGTTAGCAGAAATAATAAGCATTTCAAAAAGGGCTGTACATAATGCACGCTATTGAGTTATTTGGAACAAACATCACACTGTTTGCAAATTTGCTAGTTGAGGTTAGCTTTTCTGGAAGCCGGATATAAGCAGCACCCATTTATCAGAGTAAAAAACCTGCTTAAAGGGATTGTGAAAAATCCCTTTTGCCTTTATATTCCTTATACTGTCGATCTGATCATTCGATTTTTCTTTTTCATCTGAAGTTTGTTTTGGGACTTGAACAATGTAGCAAAATATCGAACGAAAAAATTAAAGAAATTAAATTTTCTATTGCAAATAGAATTTATTGCACCGAATAGCTGAAGATGTTACAGAAGTCTTTATCGCCTTTAATGACTTTATTGAAAAACGCTTGCATATGAGTGGTACAGTGCAAAAGCAATCGCGGTATGGTGAAAAATGTAATTGCGTAAAAGTCGCTGGAGACGTGGTAGACCCCACATTCATAAAACGCATTATAACTTGTGATTTGATATTGGTTTACGATATTATATTAACCGAAGATTTGACGAGGAGAAAGCTGAGCACAAGATGGATGCCGCACTTTCTTTTAAAATAGAGCAAAACAGCGTCGTGAAGATGTTTCAATAGAGTGTTTGGAAATGTTTCATCGCAATCGCGCTGGATTTTTGCGTCGATTCACGACACGTGTTCATCACTTCACACCTGAGACAAAGAAACAGTTAATGTAGGGGACTAGAACGGGAGAATCGTGTCTAAAAAAGCTGAAAACGGTTCCATCTGCAGGCAAGGTCATGGTGTCTGTTCTGTCGAAATGCGCATCGGATTATTTTTGTTGATTATCTTCAGAAAGGAAAAACCATATATATTATGTTAATATTATGCTAATTTATTGCACAGTTTAGGTAATTAAATTATGGAAAAAAGCCCACATTTGACGAAAAAGAAAGTGCTGTTTCATCAAGGCAATGCTCCAGTTTACATACAAACTGTCACGACGGCCAAGGCCAAATTAATGAATTAAAGTTCGAATTGATTCATCAATCACCTTGTTCGCCAGATTTAGATACCTCGGACTATTTTCTATTTCCAAACTTGAAAAAATGGCTCGGTGGTAAAAGTTTTGCCAACAATGAAGAGGTGGAGTCAGCGAGTTGATGGCTATTTTAAGGAGTTTGATAGTACTTGCTATAAAAGCGGTATGAAAGCTATTGATGCTTGCTGGGGAAAATGTATCGAGCTAAAAGGAAATTGTGTTTGAAAAATAAAGACTTTGTTAGGTCGGCTAGTTTTGAGACCTCTCTCGTACACTGTATGACTATGACTAGACTGTGAAGGGACTCTGTTTGATAGTATTTATATATCAGTTCTCTTTTAGTTTTAAGTTCTGAAAAAATTAAAAAATAAACTAAAACCAAGGAAACCGAAAATTAAGTTCTCTTAGATGATTTTTTTTTGTCACCGCGTAAATGGAAAACCACTGTAAAGTATTACGTCTGGAACGACCATGTTTTGCAACGGGAAACAAGTAATAAGAAAATGTCCTTTTCACATTTTGAAGTAATGGACTGGACTTTATTTTTATGATTATTGTCGTTGTTTTCATATACTGAAATCTTTGTTGTATAAATAATGTCTTGCGGAAAAATGCTAGGTGTTCGTAATCACATGGAATGCAGCAAAACTGGGAGAAGACGAATGAAGAGAGTTAGCACAAAAGCAGTGGTCAATTTGCATTGAAAGAAATAGCTAAAGATGTTTTATTAAGTCCTTAACATTTTAGGTTATGTTCATGGCAATCGCATGAAAAACATAACGAAATTGTTAAAGTCCTCTAAATAATCAGTTTAAATTTTATCCTTATTCATACCTTAATTTTCTTTCTATAAAATTCTTAATATATAAATTCCAAAAAAAACAAAACGTACCGCTGAGCATTTTGAAAACAATTTGTTTAGCGCCCTTGTTTTCTTTTACTGCCTTCTTAAGTCCACTCACACTCACGTCCTCACCTAATGTTGACAATTTGTTTATGATCGAACGTGAGGTGAATAAGATGTCCAAATGGGCTGTAACCCTTTTCTTTACGACAAATGACCGTAATTTTAGGAAAATATCCAAGAAAAAAAAATGTCACTCATCCCCAAAATTCCTTAGCAAATTTGATTTATAAAATATACGAAAACACGCACAACCTTACAGATACATAAACATAGAATACAATACAATTGGCCAATTTATATTTGTATTCATTAAAATTGTTTCATGTACCTTTTGCTTGTAATCTCCGCATGATTGCCGCATGTCGCAACAATGTTGAACATTCAGCCACCGAAAAAAGTAACAAAATAGAAGGCGACGCTCCTTAACCACAATTGTCTCCGTTTTTTTTTTTGCATTTCTTTTTTGTTCTATCTGGTGGCGGCTATAATGAGCCAAAAAATACCTTATGGTGAAGTGGAAAAAAACGAATTCATTATGCCTCAAATAGCAACAGCGGCTGTGGCCGAAGCCACAAAGGTTGCCAAAACAGAGCAATTGTAAAAGAAGAACAAAAAAAATATGAGCGAAAATATATAATGAAATTTATACTTATTCCCGATATGCCACGCATGGACACACCGGAGTAAATGAGAGGAAGTATGAAAATTGTGCTGCGATATTAATTAGACATTATTAATTTGAGAGTTATTTCATACCCAGGTACAGTTTTTGCGGCAATTTATATTGCGAGTTAAAACTCTTCATCCTATTTCATATGCCACAGTCGTTTCCGTCAGGTGGACCTTTTATGTTGAAAGCATTTCCTAGGCGATGATGTTATCGGCGTTTTATTTGTCGAGAATATGAACTTAAGGAATATACAGGCAATTCTCGTAAATAATGTTCCTTACAACGTTTGTGGGGACCGCTAGTAATTGTGGGGTTCCGTTTCTTTGTTTTTTTGTGTGATCTAATGTAGCTGGCGCAAGCCCTACCCGTAACTTATCAGATGCCACTTCGTGGAGATTTGTGGGATCGTCTAAGATGCAATTCCACATTACACCCCCATAACATACACAAGGATCTAAACATTCCTTATATTTCCGAGGAAATAAGAAAATTAAGCAGGTCATATATATCGAAGTTGCCCTCCCACTCAAACCCACTCGCTCAAAACCTTCAATATTTTCCCGGTCATATACGGCTAAGAAGAAAGGACACGCTGGACTTGGTCCGGTGATAAAAAGTTCGGCTCGCCAGAAACAAGATCCGGCAATGGCAGGGTACTTTAGTTTAAGATAAGATGAAGATTTGAATACTTATTGTAAATTTCGAAAGAAAGATCCAATAAAGAAAATGAATGAAAAAAAACATCCCCATAATATACAGCTATTGCAGTTTGGGTTTTTAGTCTATACAAATGCCCTTTACAGAAATAACGCAGCAAAAAAAGTGCTTCCAAAGAAGCAAATATTCACCATAACTTTTAATAGGAAAGCGGTAAAAAATTGCGTGTTCACGAATGACATTAACATAGGGCTGTCATAGGGGGGAAGCACTATTTTATGATGCCTCTTCATTTAAATTATTCATGAGTGATATCGGCGTAATGAAAATTCAAATCAAATTTTCATTATTTGTATTTATTCAAAGAATTGATGTTAGTTTGTGTGAACAAACATTAGCGCTTGTGCTCAAAGGGGGAAGGGTCGATTGGTGTTAGCGTTTGGAGAGAGTTATATGATAGCGGTTGAAATGGATTCCAATCGATCTTCAGCGAAATTGTGGTTGTTATGATGTGGACTGTATCTTTGGTAAAGGCAGATTTCACCTTTTATGCGGTAGGTGGTTAGCTCTAGAAAATGAGCATAGCCTTTCATACTTACAATCTATCGTACAACGAGAAATTGTATTAGGATTTAGGTAGGAAGAGAAACCCAGAGATTAAACCCCAAAGGATTAGAGATAGTGAATAGATCTTTGAGAATAGCAGGTTATACCTTACCATAAATGCTTATGAAATGATTGGTGAACAACGGAAGTTCTGTTCACGTTATAAGTAATTTTTATGTGGAATTCGGAATGAAGGTAGAAATGACTACTCGCTTTGATGTGATGCAAAGAAGTGCCGTTTTTGGCATACTAACTTGTCACTTTACGATTTATCTATTTACAATTCATTAATCAATTCACAATCGGTAACAAGTAAATTTTATAGCATAGTTAAACAAAAGCAATTCACGATTGGATACGTCCTGTACATTGATTTGCAATTCAAATTATGTACATTTTCGAAGCACAAATTGGGTATTAACTATTTTAATTGCAAATTATTGTAAGTATAAACGCTGTATGTTTATACATATTGTATTATCTTTACTGTGATTTTATATATGTATATTAGAAGTCAGTTTCTTACAAAAAACTGACTGCACAACCCACCACAAAACCACAACCACAAAAAAAAAAAAACAGTAAACAGACAAGAGCACCCCGTATTTCATAGGGTCAAAGTTTATATATCCTCTACCATGGACTACAGTACACAGAATTGGGGACGGACGTTCTTAGTGACATAAAAATGTTCTACAAATGGAATGACAAACTTAGCATATCGGGGATCACATAAATATATGTAAACGTAAATATATATTTTCCCAAAAATGTTAAAAGGACCTTCTTTAAGCCAACTACCCGAAAATTGTTTCTTCGGCGGATATTATGTTATTAAAAAAATATTAGGTACCCAACTAAGTTCCCGCTATTTTTTTTTTTTTTTTATAAAAATGCAACTTTGTTATGAAAGTATGTTTACAAACGATTCATTGAAAGTATTGCCCGTCGCTAGCTACTACCTTTTCTCATTTTTCTGGCAAAGCTCGAATTCCGGTACGGTAAAACTGTTCGTCATTTGAGGCTGTCCACGAATCTAGCCATTCATTGATGTCGTCATATGAGTGGAACTGCTAGTCAATCAGACTGGGTGCTATTGAACGGAACAAGTGATAATCGGACGGCGCAATATCTGTAGAATATGGCGGTGGGAGTAAGATTTCCCATTTCAGCGTTGCCAGGTATGTTTTAACGTGATTGGCACACGTGAGACCGAGCGTTACCATGCTGAAAAATCACTTTTTCGTGCCTCTCGGCGTGCTGTGGGCATTTCTCTCGCAAAGCTCGGTTCAATCGCATTAATTAAAGTCGATACCAATCCCCAGTGATGGTTTGGCTTAGTTTCAACCGACCTGATCCCACCAAATACAGAGCATAACCTTCGCAGCGTGAATATTCGGCCGAGGCGACGACATAGAAGCATGACCGGACAGCCCCAATGAATTTCTTTTCATTGGATTGCTGTAATGAATCCATTTTTTATTCCTCGTTACAACACGATGAAGAAACCCCTTCCTTTTTTGTCGCTGAAACAGTTGTTCACAGGCGAAAACCCCATGCACAACGTCCCTTGTCTTCAACTCATAAGGAACCCAAGTTCCTTGCTTTTACATCATTCTTAAGCCATGCAATCGCTTGGAAATGGCTTGGCGGGTAACTCCTAACTCTGAAGCAAGCTCTACCTGCATTTGGCACGGATCCCCATCAACCAATGCCGTCAATTCAGTGTCTTCGAAGTTTTTTTGTCTTCCTTCACGCGAGCGGTCAACATCAAAATCACTGTTTTTAAAGCGACGGAACCAATCTCGATAGGTTGTTTAACCTAAAACAGCATCTCCGTAAACCTTTTGAAGTTCTCGATGGGCTTCAGCCGCCGTTTTCTTCGATTAAAGGAAGAAAATCAATCCCGCATACACCGATTATTTGGCACAAAATCATACATATTCACACAACCAAAGGGATATGATGTCAAAAGAAAATCACTATTGTGTCGAGGCGGTATGTTTACCATACGTTTAAATTATGGCAGAATCGGCTAGCACTTACAGCTGGCGCCATCTTTTGGCAACCAGTGGGAACTTAACACCTAATATATTGGAAAAAGTCGAGATGTCTTTAACTTTTTGTGTCAGCTATAAATCCTCAATCTACGCTCACAAAAAATTACAATTGAGACAACTGATTTTAGGAAGGTCAGTTCGAATATGACGATTTGTTCTAACTACTGTAAAATCAGGCTCCGCAATCAAATTTTATATGAAATGGTTTAAATTTTTAAATAAAAGCCTATTCAAAAACAATAAATAAAATAAAATAAAATAAAATAAAATAAAATAAAAAAAATAAAGGGACTGAAATGTTATTCTGTTGTGGCAACTATATCGAAAAAATAATCTAATTGCTGGTGCATAAATTCTGTTGCTGCAAAATATAGAATTTTACAAAAAAAAAAAAAAAAAAAAAAAAAAAAAACTGGGTTACGACAACTCAATTACTCTCAAATTCAGTTGGCGGAATCAAAATAATGCCATTGGAATCGGAATAATATAAATTTGGGTTGTCACAACTAATTCATTTATCGGTCGCAGTTCATTTGCAGCACTCGAATTTTCAGCTACGAAAATCTCATTTCGGAACAATATTTCCGTACTACAGTATTGATATTTAAATTCATTTTGCTCTCTGTGTTCCAAAATAAATATTATAATTAGCTATGTTTAAGAAATCTTCCATACTACCCTCTTATAGAATATCGTTACTTTTGATCTATTTTTTTGTTTGTTTTTTTTTTTCTCATTTTGCACCGTGCCTGAGGTGTGAGACATTTACAAATAAACTTACAAACATTCGAAACCAAATAGCGACAGTGAAGTTGAATAGTTCTTATAGTTGTTGCTATTATTGTTTGTTATCGTCTGACTGAATGGTTTTTCTGATGTTGCTCGTTTGTCTGCCTCAATGGCTGCCTGACTTGATTACTTACTAGGTGGCTGTCTGGTTATTCCGTGTGCGTCTTCGCTCCTTGAATGGTACACGTTTATGTCCGAATGTTGTGGTAGAGCATAATTTATGCGTTATTTTCGCAGACAGCCCCATAGAGATGAACAGACAGCACGACACGACAGCCAACATGTCAAGCGAAAAAATTTCAAACGAAAATTTCACGTGGATATTCAATGTCTGAGAACAACAACTAATGTCTCATTCTGAGCAGAACTAAAAAACTAATGCCTTTAAGCGATAACGATCGGATTTATTATATCTCGAATTTCGTGGAAATTGACAAGGAACCGGGTAAAGTTATGGTGTAAATAAAAAAAGGCTTTGTGAAATGGATATCCATAATAAGTTTGATAAAAGCAACGCGTTCTGGGATGTCGCTCTCAGTTAATGACTATAAGCACCCAACAATGTTTCCTATATTTATTGACATTTTTATTATTTTTTTATTTTTGTTATTTTGTTATCATTACGTAAAATTTTTTCACCTGTCCTGGTGAATTTGTTGTGCACGATAAGCTATTCCAGTCTGCAACCAAAGTCCGGACTTTTGTTTGGTTCCAAACTCTATCACAACAGTATTAAATACAAGCTGTAGCACCTCTATGCTGAATTTAATATAAATGCATCGATTGCTTTGGTTGGGCCTCTTTTCGCGAATCATAGAAGAAGTCTTAAAAATTAACTTAACCTTGTAAGGCAAGATAGTTTATATCCAGTTTTTTACTTATTATTATTATACTATTTATTCTGGACTGCTTGTAATTTGAGAAAAACATTTCTTTTTTATATGAAATTATTGATTCTTATGCTGGACTTGTTTACTAATAACGTAGCAAGTTGGCGGTAAAAAATTTAGGCTTGTAAATGCCGGCTTGTTGCTTAAATGAGGTGATATGACCGCTCACAATATTTACGACTTCATAATTTAATATCCTTTTCATTTAGTGCTATTGCTGTGTAGTCCGTAATATTGGCTAGCTACAGTGGGTCACAGCTTATTTTATGCCGTGCATACATAAAATTGCTGGACTTTATAACTTTTACGCTGCAAGGAATTTTGAAGAAAGAAGACAGCAAAAATGTTGTCTTATATTCAGCGAATATAAAGCAATAAATAAAAATTGAGTGAATCCTGCATGAGAATCGGGTGATTTTGATAAAGGCAAAAAAACAGCGAATAAAATGTTCACTGAAGCTGACGAGTGATACATAGAGCGAAAAATATAGGCAAATCCAAGACTCTCGACCACAAAATTGGCCACAGAAGTTCGAAAACGACTTGACAGAAAATGTAGTATCGAATCCGTCCGCCGGGTTCTTCGAGATAACGATTTACATGGCAGAGTTGCCCGAAAAACCATTTATTAGCCCCAAAAACAAAATAACTCGTCTTTGCATTAATTATGGATTACATAATTATAAAGAAACCAATTGTATAAACTTACAACGTTTATACTTACTTATAATAATTTGAAAATAAATTACTTAATACTCAATTTTCACATCAAAAATTTACTTAATTTGAATTGCAAATCAACGTACAGTACGTATGCAATCGTGATTTACTTTTGTTTTATTTATGCTATAAAATTTACTTGTTACCTATTGCGAATTAATTAATACAATGAATAGTAAAAGGAAATGTTGTCACTTTACAATAAGTTAAGTTAGTAAGCCAAAAATGGCACTTCTTTGCATCCCATCATAGCGAGTAGTCATTTTCTACCCTCTTCTCGAATTCTACATTAAAATTTCCTATTATAACGTGAACAGAACTTCCGTTGTTCAGCAATAAATTCATAAGCGTTTTATTTTAAGGTATAACATGTGACCCTCAAAGATCTTTCTACTAATTCTAATCCTTTGGGGATTAATCTCTAGGTTTTCTCTTCGTACCTAAATCCTAAAATAATTTGTCGTTGTACGAGAGATTGTAAGAATCCAAGACTATGCTCAATTTCTACAGCTACCCCGCCACCGCAAACAGGTGAAATTTGCCCTTACCAAAGACACAGTTCACACAACCACAACTTCGCTGAAGGTCGATTGGTCCACGTCAACCGCTTTTATCATCAAGCTCTCTCCAAACGCTGATACCAATCGACACTTCCCCCCTTAGCACAAAAGCGAACGTTTGTGTTCACCAATCATTACAATAATTTATGTTTATGAACATTTCAATTAATTTTTTTCATAAAAAATTAACAATTTACTGACCTGGAAATATGGAAGAATAATTGAATTTAAGTTGATTTATTTCTCTCATGGCTGAAACCAATAGCAAGATGAACAACAATTCAACTTCAGTGAGAAGGAATAGTTTTTTATTATCTGCTTCGGAGAAAACCGATAATTCGCAAAAAATTTAATATGATATTGATAACTTTTCTTACCTTCGTGCAATGTCTTCTATAGACTATGGAATAAATACATAATTGTTACTATTTAGGCATAAGAACCGATCACCTGAAAAGAAAATAAGCAAACATTGTTTGAAAAACAACTTCAGTTTCTTTCAGTCAAATGGTTTCAAATTGTTAATAATCACATAACTAAGAATATATGCAGAAATGTTTATTAAAGTGGAAATGTTGTTAAAATATGTAATTAATTATAATGAGTAAGACGAGAGACTTATAAAAATTGGTTTTCTAAACACGAGATGACCTTTTGAAATACTCCTTTGGGTACTATTAATGATATTTAATGGTTTTATCCATTTTTTTTTTTTTTTTTTTTTTTTTTTTTGCAAAAAATTTCGATTTTTTGAATTTGTTATTCCTCGAGACTCTAAATGAGAGTAATTATTTCACAAAATTATTGCCTGAATTAGCATCATAAAAAATCCAGAATGCGATGTTGAAGCTTTTTTCGTACAGCAATATTGCATGAAAGAGGTACCTAAATGTACTTCAAAGTTGTTTAATGGTTGAACGGTCTTAGTAGAATTGTAAGACATTTTATCTTATCGTATCTCTAATTTTTAAGCCATTTGTGCATCCAAAAATTCAACAAAATATAAACTAATAAGCAGCTAAGCATAAACTAATAAGAAAAATTGCATCAAAATTAATACAATTTATTTGTACACGACTTCCGCATACTTATGCCCAGAGTAAAGTCTCTGGTATGATAGCAGCAATATTGCAAATATATTGGCTTAATACAAACTTTTTTTTACTTTTATAAGCTTGTACTCAACAAACGATAAACTATTATAACGTGGATTTTAAAGCAAATTTCAATAACACTCGTATTTATATTTCATTTGAGAATCGTTAAAAGAAATATCTAATTTTGGAATGGAATCCTGGATCTAAAAACAAATTTTCTTCTGTCTAATAAAAAAGTTCACCAAAATAAGTGTTTTTCTTTATTGCTAGAATAAATTTCATGAAAATGTGAAGAAGACACATATTTGCCCTACTTTGCTCCAAAAATTGCAATAACTTTTTGCTTCCGGGGTCTCATTTTTTTGGGAAGAATAACTAAGCAGGGTATTCTTTAAATTTAGTTAAGTTTCGTCTAAGACGAAATAAGGATGTCCACTGTTTTGATGAACATTTTAGACACTTTTTAAACCTATGGGCAGTCCATTGGTTCCAATATTGGAAAAGCATACAATTCCTAATGTTTACTTGAAACTTTTTAAATTCAATTAAGTTAAGTTATTTTATTTCGTTAGATTGGAATGTCGAAATTATTTCTTTCCATACATAAAATATCGGCTTTTTCCCAAGGAAAAATTTTCAGTATTTTTCAATACTCACCAAAATTGGGCACTGTGCTGAAAGTGTTAAGAAAATTGGGAAAAGATAAATTTTTCAGAAATCATTGCCATGAGTAAGCTAGCTATTTCTAATCTGTCCCAATTTTAACGCTAGCTAGCAAACTCTCCCCTGATAAATTGACTTCTTAGAACTGCCCTCCTCTCATATGTTAAACATCGACTTATCAAATTTTTCCCCTACAATTTGGTATCTTATAAGATTAAATGAGTTCAGATAGTTGTTTCCTGTATTTATAGCCTTCTACTATATACTTATTGCTTTTAATTAGGGAGAAATAGTAAAATTGTATGAAAATTACTAAAAGCAATTTCAATTTTTCTACATGTGGGTTCAGTCTGTGCGCTGTAATAGTTTCCCTACTGGACAGATTTTTGGCGCTCGTGAGATCTGAATCTCGTAGTTTTATGAATGCCGATTTATATCTATAAAAAAGCGTACTAAAACAACTTTTTCTCATATTGCAGTATCGAATCGTTCCGTTTTTACCTAAAAATCTAAATTTCAAGTATTTGTCGATAACCATCCCCACAGGAATTTTACATTTTATTTTCAGTTAACGAATCAACTGCGACGTTATTAAAACAAAAACTCAAAATATGATAGAATCATTCGATTTATGGAAAAGTTTCTTCCTTCTGGGATGAGTGCAGTATTAGTATCGAGCTTCAAACAGACTCGGACCAAACAGTAGGTTTAGATAAAATAAAATAAAATAAAATAAAATAAAATAAAATAAAATAAAATAAAATGAAATGAAATGAAATGAAATGAAATGAAATGAAATGAAATGAAATGAAATGAAACGAAACGAAATGAAATGAAATGAAATGAAATGAAATGAAATGAAATGAAATGAAATGAAATAAAATGAAATGAAATGAAATGAAATGAAATGAAATGAAATGAAATGAAATGAAATGAAATGAAATGAAATGAAACGAAACGAAATGAAATGAAATGAAATGAAATGAAATGAAATGAAATGAAATGAAATGAAATGAAATGAAATTAAATGAAATGAAACGAAACGAAATGAAATGAAATGGAATGACATGAAATGAAATGAAATGAAATGAAATGAAATGAAATGAAATGAAATGAAACGAAATAAAATGAAATGAAATGAAGTGAACACCTTGATGTGTGCGCCGAACATTGCGATGAATATACTCAACTTTAACGTGCGATAAATTTTAACTCGTACTGACCAAAAGAATATCTTATCAAAATTTTATTGTTTAAAATAATATTTCGAAACGAGATCATTAACAAGGAAGGCGAGCCTTGAGAGCCTAAATATTTTTGTTTCGAATACACTTGATTGTATCCTACGTGTAATTATATCCAAAGTGACATATATGAGGTTAGTTATTCCATGTGTGACCGGCCGTGACACGATAATTAGTATCGTTCACAATCTCCCACATAGGCAGCTATCATTTTTCGAGCGCCGGTCATATCGACTTGTCTGGCGAACACACGAGTAGTCGTGTAATCGAAGAGTGTGCTTACATATTCTATTTTTATACTCGATCGACGGAATCAACAATTTAACGACGATTTCAAATGTCACAATTTGAGAACCGGTTTAGCAAATGCTTCCCAAACTATAACGTTTGCTGTAATAGCATTGCTATTTTGGGATGAAATGAGTAGAACGATTTTATTAAGGATAAGCAAAAAACAAAATTCATAGAGAAATCTATAGCACCCCCTCTTAAAAAAGTTATAGTTTTCTGAATAATGGAGTTTTTCTCGCAAACCCTTCAAATTGTTTTAGTATAAAAGAATTAAGTCTAATTAAACTGTAGCATTTGATGGGAGTAGGTGAATTATTTTTATGAAAGTTAAACTAGGCGGAAGAACTGGCACCAGGGAAAGGCACCAACTTCAATTCAATTTTCGGTTATGATTTTTTTTTATGCAAATGTCGAGTAGAATGCTGTATACTTTTTTCCAAGTAAACAAGTGCAAATTTACCAATAAATTAATTGTCCCTTCTGGTGATAACAAATTCTAATTGCTGTATTATTGTCTGTCATATTTAAATCTATTAAATCTTTTAAAAGTTCATTACTTTCAAGTTAAATACAATTTTGTTATGAATACTTTTTTGTCGTTGAAAATTACACTGAATATTCTTTTTAATTAATATACTCGTTCTTGATTTTGAAAAGCTTCATGTACATTTTCAAATAAATTCTCTACAACTTTCTCCTGCTGCAGTCTGTCTGCTGATGTCGCCACACATATTTCTATTGTGTGCTAATATTTTTAGTGGTTGTACTTTAATTCTATTAAATTGTGCTTTGTTTTCATTATAAATTATGGTTGCTGCCACTGTTGTTGCTGTTGCGATTGTCACTAATGTTTGTTTATAGTTCTCCTTCACCAGTCAAGCAAACATTTTGCAAATCTCCGTCGGTCCGTCCAAACTGCCCACCCATATTTAGTTCGACCGTCCGTCCATGCAAACGTCCATTCAACTTGTTCTCATCTTAAGTTTAGTTGTTGTTTCTTTTTCTTTTTTTTTTGTTTTTTTCTTCGTTAATACTTTCCCTCGTCGCTGTCGTCTCTGCAGTCGCTGGCGTTGCGACAATTGTCACTGCAGTCGCCACTGTGGCAATCGTTGTTGCAAGTGAAAGTCTGACAAATTAATAAAGTGCAAATAGTTTATGGCGCATAGCGAATTGTAATTTATTTGCTGTTCTTCGCTCTGCTCTGTTTGGGTATTTCTCAGATTTATTTCATAGAGAAATGTCTGTCATTCTGCTGCCTTAATTTGACAGCTGCACTAGAGTAGAACTAACAATGCTTCAATTGTTGCACTATTGCTGTTGCTGTGGCACTGATGTGACATCATTTAAATTTCAGATAATTGTTTGTCTTTCTTCACCTTTAGGTAGGCTACAAATTTCTAAATACATTTTTTATTTATTATCGCTAATAAATGGTAGAACTAAAAAACTTTTGGGTTATTGATATTCGAAAGTTTTAGACAGCGGAAACAAATTTTTAATTAGATTCGTCCATTTAGGAAACAGTCAGATTTATCGAACTGCACTATCCAGTGAGACATGAACGATTTTGCACGCTGTTAAGAGTTACGAGGGCGGTCTTAAAACTAACCGACTTGACGTGTAGTGGGGCGAGTAGTTTGAAAATTTTTTTCTGGCTGAAAGTGGCAACCTTATAAAACATATGTTTTAAATTTCAGGACGCCACATTGTTTAATAATTTTATTTGAGCCATCAAAAGTAAACGATCTCAGTGAATTTGTAGACATAGACAAAATTGGTCATCGTTACGTAATTCAGTATTTCCATTTGCAACGTTTCAGTCCAACCAATATCGAAGCCGAGTTAGATTCTACACTGGGGGAGTCTGCTGTTTCGTTTACGACCGTAAAATATAGGGCAGCAGAGTTTAAACGAGGCCGTACGAGCTGCCAAAATGAACACCGTAGTGGTCGACCAAATGAGGTGTCCACGTCAGACACGGTTAAGAAAATTTACACAATGGTACGGACGGTCGTCGGCTGAAGGTGCGGGAACTAGCTGAAACGACAGACATTTCAAAAAGTGCTATACGTCGTATATAGAACGAAAAATTGAACATAAGGAAGCTGTGCGCAAGATGGGTACCGCGCTTGCTTTCAATAGAACAAAAACAGAATCGTGAAGATGTATCAGCAAAGTGTTTGGCGATGTTTCACCGCAATAAACCTGAATTTTTGAGTCGATTTATATGAGACATTGCATGAGATATGGATCCACTACTCCACACCTGAGACAAAGTTACTGTCAAATCAGTGGACTGGAATGGGAGAATCATGTCCAAAGAAGGCGAAGACAGTTCCAACTGCAGGCAAGGTCATGCCGTCTGTTATTGGGATGTGCATGGGAATATTTTTATTGATTATCTTCAGAATGAAAAAGCCATCAGCGGCGAATATTATCCTAATTTATTGCAGCTCTTATGTAAAGTTATGGAAAAAGGCCGATTTTTCGAAAAAGAAATTTTTGTTTCATCAAGACAATGCTCCAGTTCATACACCCATTATTGCGGTGGCCAAAAGTAATGAATTGAAGTACAAATTTCTTCATCACGCACATTATTCGCAAGATTCGGCATCATCGGACTATTTTCTATTTCCAAACATGAAAAAATGGCTTGGTGGTAAAAGATTTGCCAACAATGAAGAAGTGGAGTGTGCGGTTGATGGCTATTTTAAGGGGTATAGCAAGTTTTGCTGTAAACGGAGGAGGAGATTATGTTGAAAAATAAGGAAAAATAAGGTCGGCTAGCTTTGGGACCGCCCTCGTATGTTAATAAATTGTCAGCAGTAATTTCCTTGTTGATATGCTTCGGGCATTAAGGCAGAAAAGTGAGCGAAAGGTTTGCCATTTACGAATATGGATTGATTAACAATCGACGAATGCGTAAAAATAGTTAAAACTTATTACAACAGCGATGATTCAAAAGTAGGCTTACAAACGAGCAAAATGTTCTTTAGCGATGAAGCTAACTTCTTACTTGGTGGTTACGCCAACAAGCAAATTTGTCGCAATGTGGGGCTCGGAAAACCCAGAAGTAATTATGGAAAAGCCACTGCATCCGGAAAAAAGTGGCTGTTTGGTGCATATTATGGTCTGGAGGTGTCAATGGGCCATTTTAGTTCGACAACTACCTTAAAAGAATCCACTTCTGCAACCAATCCAGAGACGGTCATTTAAATGACATTGTGTATTTCATACATAATGGCAAGATCCAAGCATTATAATGAAATAAAAATTGAAATCATAGCTTTATGTGGGTTTTTATTTAGTTGTACTTTTAAAACCGAAAAATGTGTAACCATGTATTAAAGCAATATTTAAAAAAAAGTGGGCAAGCACAAAATTGAACAATCGCCGGAAAGATCGATCGGGCCGAATCTTATACATCTGCCACAATGGATTGCGCCCTCTGTATCGTAGAGGATGTGGCAATTCATCATCAGATATGTGGGAATATTAAAAATGGTTTCACTGCATATGCACACATAGATTTATCTTATTTTTGCACTGCCAAATCCTTTCGTTTTTTAGTATTTTAAACGACCACAACTTTCATCAGCACTCCCACATTATTATAACATCCAGTGTTTTCTATCCCCGGCTATCATCAACTACCACCGTAAACTGATTGTAATTAACAGGTTACTGTTCAAAAATTTTAGAAAGATGTTAAAAAATACTAAGTTTTGAAATGATGGATATAGGTCTTGAACGAGCAAGTTTTAATATAATCAAGTCACTCAATTGAGATATCTGCGCACCATACTATGGTGAGCGATATACCGATTTTTTGCTACTTGTAAGGGCGTGTCAGAAATGTTTTCTTCTTACACATAAAATTTCCACTTAGTCCGATTTACTAGCAAAAACTGATATTTTTTTCTATTTCTTATCAACCGTGCCCAGAGTTACGATGATGTTTTAGGAAAAAATTCGGTCTGGAACAGTTTTTTTTAAGTACCTGAACTCTTCTGCCGTATATTGTTTTTGATTAATATATGGTAAAGCTGTTAAAAAATATACATTTTTCTAGATGACTGTTCAGTCCTTGTAATGTTAGATTTCATTTCTATTGGACCTATTTCATCCACTTTTACCACCGGCAGTCTATAATATTGTGAAGAACATGCCGACTAATTACTATATAAGTAGGTGAGTCAAAAATCCTCTCTCCATATATATAAAAAATTCTTTCAAACGAAAATCTTAATTTTTTGTTTAACCATGCCCACAACTAGGGCAAACCTTTAAAAGTTGCGTTCGAATTGCGATGTGTCTTTTCCATAGTGATCAACTATAGTCATATACTGTCGTTAGATAGTAAATAAATGACAAAATTGTTTAAAACAAATTCCGGAAAATGTATATTTTTCTAGAGTTGAATGAAGTCATTGTATGGGCAAGTATAATACATTGCTTGTGTACAATGAATGAATAGTAAAATTGATGCAAAAATTCTGAAAAATGCTCTCATTTCCAGAGGCGGGTTAGATCCTTGTAAGGACAACTATTTTCGGCTGCGATCAATTTCAAACTTAATCTATCAATGATTACAATATACTTTATACTTTAAGTAGTGCGACTACGATCGTGCTTCCAGTAGATACTCGGAAAGGACTCGTTTTAGCCGACACAGACTTTTATGGTAAACAATATACACGAGTATAGTTTTTGAAGCGTTAGATGAATAATGTTAGTGTATCCCTATCCTATCCAGCAAAATTAGTGCATCCGGGGAAGCTCAAATTCAACGCAATTTTTAGAGCAAAGATGTAAAAATTTACGTAATCACCAATGAATTTAACCGAATGTAGAAGCTATTGAATGTCATTTCTTGCGAGAATCGAGTTAAAAAGTTTTTTGATAGGTCGATCGCGGATGACTCATTCACAAATTGCTCCAAAAATATAAGTTAAACCGTGGCTAAGTTTAAAATATTCCATCCGTTTATCACACATTGGCATTAAAAAAAAACTCTTCTTTAAACTGATAAATTGTTTCATTGATTTGACGCAGCTATTCATATCCAGCAAAAGAAGTGCATCGGCCGCGAATGCTGAAATTCATGTAAATTTTTGGAGCAAAGTGGTAAAAATTTGGGTAATCACCAATGAATTTAACTAACATAAGCTTGTTATAGGAAGGAAGCAGTTTTTGAATGTGTGTCTTCTTCACATTTTCATAACAGTCATTATAACAATGAAAAAGCAGCAGTCATTTTAGTACAATATTTCATTTCATCAAAGAAATGTTGTTTTTCGATCAGAGTTTTCAGACCGAAATTAGACCGTAAAACACTGTTTTTATCAAAATGCTATTATGTGGCGGTCGAATCCAAATATATTAATAGTATTTAAATGTAATTCAATTTAACAAGAACTACCGATTTTGTTTAGATTTGCAAGCGGTATAAAAACGGTTTTTATGAAATGATAAATAAACATATATTGCACTACAGTATGTGATGAAAATTTTATTCTTCTTTAATAACTTCCATTTTTTTGCAGGGTATGGAAGCGGACGTAAGAATTTTGTCGCAATTGTAGCCAATTTCTTTTTCTGCCATTTTGATGCGTAGAGTAACTGATGTTTGAATATAAACCGTTCACGGAAATTAAGTTTCGATGCAGGTTTGATGTAGAAAATTTATTTAAAACTTATTAGAAACCAATCGTTTCATAAATTGATTCGTTTCCTAAATAAACCAAACCGGAAACCTACATTGAGTCGGTTTCACTATTAAAACTTAATTAAGTAGATATTTCGATTCGACAACCTGAAATGAAAGCATAGTTTTATGCAGATACATTTCTTATTTTGGTTTAGGAGTGAAACCTGATATTGTTTTTTTTTTTTTTTGGCAGAGAAGGAGGCGTGTCGAGAAATTGCAAAGAGCAAGAACGCTTCAAATAATTTGTTTTCCGAATCTACAGAAATTTTCATAGCAAGTTAATACATTTTTTTTGCATGAAGCAGAAATACAATTTAATACAATTTCGATTTGATTACGACATTAGAATCAGAATTTGGTACAATTTTGATGTCAGAAACTAAAACTTAGCAAAACCATTTTCGGGTTTGATTTTATTTCGGTGACGGTCCCCTTTACAAACAATTACCAGCACCACGACAATATTCGTCCTTATATCACCGCTTTTTTTTCTCTACTAAATTCAATATCTGCTACTTTTAAAATTAACTTATTGGAATTATCTATATTTTACTTACAACATTTAATCTATGTAATATGAAAGGGAACCATACCATACTTCCGATTACGTAAAATATATATATATATTAAATAATGCCAAAAATTAACAACCGACTAAAGTGAAAGTAGTAAATGCGTGACTCATTTCCGTTCACTTTAACAACCTTATAAATTCGCCACCCTGACTTCTTCCTACCTCTCTGCTCAAAGGGAAATTGATGACTTTTCAAAAATCTCCGCCATAAATCCGCCTAAAATTCATTTCTCAACAATCCATTGTAATTTATCATAAAATTACAAGTGCCCACCTTTGCCACCACCTCCTGCTCTATAGCCTTACTCTCGCTCCATGATACTAATAAAATAGAAACTCATCTAAACAATCAAAATAAGCGGTTTAACTGAACAACAATCCATTCAGCCAGCCAGCCAGTCAGCCATCAATTCAGTCAGCCAACCCGCCAATACAGCAACCATCCACCTCCAAGTGAACATGTTTTAACAGCATCAATCTATAAATATTACGCACTCATTTCACCGGGAATCCCCTAAAGGCGAATTGTAATACAAGCATGTTATGACGTGAGTATGTGAGTGCAGGAATTACGCACGTGTATGTGTGTCCTATATGCTTTAATCTTGGCTAAATAGCAAAGAGGCTGAGGCAGAAAGTTAGGGCATATTATAACAATATAAATTGTAATGTAACAATGTAACAATTCACTCCTGACGATGGCGACGTTGGTGATGGGAATTTTGATGATGGCGATGATAGAAATTATAGTAAGCATACGTAAGCACAATGGGGGAAAAATGGCAAATTGATATTTTAATAATATAGTTTTGTTTTAAATCACGATATACGTCCGCAAACATAAATTTCCACGGACAAACAAATTAAGACCCAGTGTCAAGCAGATGCGTGTGGAGGAAACCGAAGAAAAAAGCTAAAGATTGTATCTGAAATCCATTACCAGTTCAATTCAACACAAGGCAAAACTAAATGGAAGGCTTTATCTTCTAGTAGAATCACTTATGAAAGGCTTGAAGAAGATCTTTCATAATCAAGTCTTACCGTAATGTATTAAACAATTTGGAAGCGTGACTTCGGTGACTTCCAAAAAAGAATTTACGAGCTGTGTTAAAAAAATAAGGCGAATTTTCAAATTTCGCGGGCTACGTACATTCGACTTTCGATTATTATTTTTTTATGTTGGGTACACTCGTCTCAAAGATAGTTTGTTTGTGAGAGGCATAAATAAGACAAGTGTTTTGCGTGTTCAGCGATTTTCTGCTATCGAAAAAAGTGGGCAGAAGAAGTTGCTTCAAATTTTCTGTAAAAAAATGGAATTAAGTTCCCAAAAACACTTGAAATGTTGACAGTGGCATACGATCAAAGTACTCTGAGTCAAAAAAATGTTTATAAATGGTACAAGATTTTCACAGAAGGTCGAAAAGATGTGAATGACGACTCTCGCTCTGGACTCCCCAGCACATCAATAACCGATGAAAATGTTGAGAAAGTGAAGAAAATTGAAAATGTTGAGAAAGTGAAGAAAGTGAGAAAAATTTTTATGGAAAATCGTCGAATCACAATTAGAGAAGTTGCTGAGGATGTCATGCCATGCAATCTTCTCTGAAATTTTGGGCATGAAGCGTGTGGCAGCGAAATTCGTTCCAAAATTGCTGAATTTTGACCAAAAACAACATCGCATGAGCATAACTCAGAATTGTTGAATGACGTCAAGATTTGCTTAAAAGGGTCGTAACTGGTGACGAATCATGGGTATATGGTTATGACATCGAAACCAAAGCCCAATCGTCTCAATGGAAGAGTCCAGGAGAGCCAAGACCAAAAAAAGCAAGGTTTTCCTCACTGTTGCCTTCGATTACCATGGCGTAGTGCATCAGAAGTTCTTACCACAAGGCCGTATGGCAAGTAAGGAGTATTAGCTCGAAGTTATGCGCCGTTTGCGTGAAGCAATACGAAAAAAAACGACCGCAATTGTGGAAAAAAAATCATAGCAGATATCCCTGCATTACTTTTGCATTTACTTTCTGTATAGGATTCTTTTTCGCAAAATGTTTATTAAGGATATTTAATCCGGTAACGGGCAATTTTATTGCATTTTAGTAGGCGTGTTTTTGAAAAACGTTGAAACGAAACTTTGATTTTATTTGATAATCATTTGAAAGAACCATTCTTCATATTTATTCAAAACAGGTTATCTCTTTCAAAACTTTGATTTTGTTGGATAATCACCTGAAATAATTATTCTTTATATTTATTTATTAGAGACAACCTCTTCCAAATGTTGGTCTTAATTGCGCCCAACATGTTAAATTTTTCGGTTTTAAAAGTAAAGTTAAATAAAACACACATAAAGCTGTGATTTCGATTAAACTTTTGTTTCATTATAATGCTTGCACCTTCCCATTATGTACGAAATACAATCTAATTTAAATGACCGCCTCTAGATTGGTTGCAATAGAGGATCCATTTGAGGTAGTTTTCAAAAAAGCTGCGCCCCATGACACCTCCAGACTATAATGCGTACCAAACAGTCAATTTTTCGGACGCAATGGCTTTTCCAAAACCACTTCTGGGTTCTCTGAGCACCATATGCTCTGAGTAAGAAATAAGCTTCACCGAAGAAGAAAATTTTGTTCGATTAAAAGCCCACGTTTGAATCACCACTTCTGTAGTAAGTTTTAATTATTTTGTTGAGCGATCTATGTATATTCGTAAGTGGCAAACCTTTCACTAAATAAATAACACTTTAGGTGAAAGGTATTTAAAACCTGACAGCCTTGCCAGACCGGCGGATTTGGAACCACTATATGGATAACCCAATATATGCGACTATCGTTCGAATGATCCAGGGTTCAATCCCGCATACAACTATTTGCCTCGATGTGTCTGACGAACGCTTCGAGTAGTCGAGTAATCGATAAGTTTTGTAAATGCTTCTCAAATTGAGACGATCGAAATCGTCGTTAACTTGTAGATACCATTGAGTGGGTCTAAAAATAGAATGAGTGTTAGCTCACTGAGTGTGAAGAATTCTC
Source organism: Philornis downsi (assembly GCA_019455685.1). Lineage (NCBI taxonomy): Eukaryota > Metazoa > Arthropoda > Insecta > Diptera > Muscidae > Philornis > Philornis downsi. The sequence continues at coordinate 1,486,046 of JAHXMU010026488.1, forward strand.
GCACATCTCATTCATGGGATGAATTTGTTTCTTTTTTTTTTTTGTTTTTGTTCCAGGATTTCGAGTGGTATTTGGTGAATGGCGTAAGCAATGTTGGCTGCCAGTTCTTTAGTCTCGGCTTATCCACGAAATTTTGGAATTTACGCAGAAATGTCACAGTTTCCCCCATAGTACAACGCATATAAGTAGACGTTACACGCAAAATTACACATGTGTTTCCTTCGAAATGTGGTGATGGTGCAGTGTATCCTTGTTCAAGGTACGATTATAATGGAAATAATGAAAGTTATTTGTTTTTATGGCCTAGAGGTAATAGCAGCAGCAACAAACACAAACATCGAAAGTGAAAACAAAAATAAACAAATGTCTGACGATGCACATAAAAGCCTCCGCTACCTAGAAAATATAAAACGAAATCCTATTTAAGGGCTTAACTTGAAGAAATGAGCAAAATTGTGATGCTTCACAAAAGTTATGGAACATAGAAATTATGATTGTTGTAATGCATACACATCGTGATATCATACGCCCGTTTATGGTATGTTTGTACGAATGTAACGTAAATTGCTGTTTAATATATTTATTGGAAAAATTTATTAAAAAAAATCTGTAATGTGTTGAATACGAAATTGAAATCATGACAATTTGTTTGTATATATGATCCTAAATGCGACAGGTGTGAGTGAATTTTATAGTAATGTATAATAGTTTGGGACATAAAATCGAATCAGCCCAACACTACTAATAAGCATTTAAGTGACAAAAATTTTGATTTTAGTCACTTATTATTGAATTTTCAATGCTTATAAATTGATTGTGAGTTGTTAAAAAAAATGTAAATATAAGGTCATTTTTTAAGATTTAAATTTTTCAGTTTGGCAGCCGCATGCCATACATGAATTACCGATGTATCCCGTAAAAGCGACAGTCTAGTATGGTTTATGGGCTGGTGGCATCATCGGTCCATTTTTCTTCAAAGACGACCGTGGAAGAAATGTTACAGTCAACGGCGAACGATATTGAGCCATGATACGCGATTTCTTTTTTGTCCAAATTGGCTGAGTTGAACTTGGTTGATATGTGGTTTCATCAGTGCGGTGCAACATGCCACACTGCTCGTGAAACAATAGATACGTTGAGGGATGAATTTGGTGAGCAGCTTATCTCTCGATTTGGCCTGTGAGTTGTCCCTCGAGATCTTGCGATTTAACGCCTCTTGATTATTTCTAGTGGGTTTATGCCAAGTCGTTAGCCTATGTGGACAAGCCGAACACTATTGAAGCCTTATAGTATAACATAACACGCGTTATTCGGGGAATACAGGCCGAAATGCTCGAAAAAGTGACGAAAAATTGGACCTCCCGAATAGAAATTTTGAACACTTTGCAGTTTGCTATGGAAACAATCAGAATGTCTTGGGAAGTGTCGGGGAATAAGTATGTTGATGGTGTCATAAGACAGATATTGCAAAACATAGTTTTCTGTCCTTTGTCTGATTGTCTTCGTTTTAGTCATTAGATAGAATGATTTCAGGTTTTCTTTCTGCACAATAACTAAAGTTCGATCATTTACATTTTTTGATGTTTTATCATACTTTAACGCGGTTTATTTTCTTTCATGGTTTCATAGATATTAGTTCCACCTGTTTTGCTATATGAACAAACTCAAACGCAGCAGCACAAACTTTCTTTCGATAACAAACTCAGTGGGAGATGCAGAAGTGGTCGATCAGGTTTCTGAAAAACATTTAAAACTTGGTGTGATGAATCGCAGAAGCCCGATTGGATTGTTTTCTACGTGCGATGTATAGTAGATAAGGATTTTTGTTCTACTCACCATCGAAATTTTGATTTCTGGATGGATATTTTTTAACGATTTTTTTAAGTAAATCTAACATTTATTAAAAAATTGACACTACATATTTTAACACAACTAATGGGTAGTATAGTGTTTGATTAGTGAATCAAAAAACAAATGCACTTGCATTCGTTGCAAGGAATTTTTTTCAGTATATAACTCGTTTATTTTAGTAACAATTTGTTCGCATGTTATATTTGCATTTATTCAGGATGGCGCACCAATTGCACTACAATAAGAAACTCAAATAACTTTATTTTTAATTTAATTTTATTTTATTTTTATTGTATAGAAAATTCAATTTTATTGTACATAACTAATTGATTTTGAAGATAATAGGCCGTAAATGACCACCATGTTTATTAATGCATATGCGACATCTGATGAGAAAATTATTCATTGCGGAATCGCCTCAATTATTGTCTTAAAGGACAGCTTCAAGTAAATCAAATTCTTTGGTTTCGTTTTGTACACCTTTTGCTAGACATAACCGCATAAAAAAAGTCTGGTGCAACCAGGTCAGGTGACCTGGGGGGCCAGCGGAAAGTAAAGTTTCTGGACATTAATTTTTTTCGGGAATTTACGTTGAAGTATCACAATAAATGAGTGCAGTCTTGAAGCAAAATAATGTGGAAACAGGTAAATCTTGAGCGCAATTCTGGGTAAAAAAAAACTCTTCCAATTTCTTTAAATAGCGGTCCACATTGACAGCTGACGGTAGTACGATTCGTACGCAGCCCTGTATTTGAATTTCCGTTTAAATCGTGTACCCCAGTGCCATTTGACAACATCTAATTCACATTTGTATTATAAAACTTATTTACTTAAAGAAAAAAAAAAACTAATTTACTATAAAAAGAGGTTAAAACAAAATGCTAATTGCAATAGAAGCATTTTCATGTTTTCAAATAAATACAATTTTAAGTTTGACTTAAACGTTCCAATCCTGGATATATTTTGTAATGATCGTGAAATGTTATTGTATGCAAAATATCTAGCATATTCGAACCGTTGTTCAGTAATTTCTATTCTACATTTTGTAGTGAATTAAATACATTACGGTTTCTCCGAAATTGGGTTGTGTGATGACCTATGTTATTCAGCGACTTGAACATGTTATTATACAATTGAAATTTGTATGGCCCATAAATTGGCAATATTGTTTTCGCCATATCCTTGTACAATGCAAATGTGGAATATAAAAAAGATTGAATACTGACTTAAGCGTTTCACTTTTTAAGTGCTTGCTCTTTGAAGAGCTTGCAAATCTGCAGTTTTTTTATATGCATAAATCAATTGAAGAGAAATAAAATAACTAAGTGTAAATGTATTATAAATGAATAGCTTTGTATACACATCAAATTTATTTTCAAGATTGTAAAGAACACCAATTACTGCTGCTATTTGCCCTATAATACATTCAATTCTCGTATGTCTAGTTAATCTAAGATAATTAGGCATTTCAGAGTATTGCAATCGGTAACTACTCTACTTGAGACGTTTGCGCTGAAATTGATACCAGTAGAATATGATCGAAATCGTAACAACTTTGTTCTATTAGCATTTATAACCAATTTGTTTAGCCTTGCATATTCTAGTATAAGCTGAGCACGATGTTCTATTTGAGATTTTCATACAAGTATTATATTTGCATGGTTAAAATAAATTTATGTCATCCGCATATACCTATATTATAAGTTTTCTGAATAAATTTAGATTAAGCAAATAATTTAGGAAAACTGTAAAAAAAGAGACCCAAAACACTTCTTTGAAGTACACCGTGTTCCACACTTTCCATCTTACTTTTAGCTGACCGGACGTAATTTGAAAAAAATTATTTTTGGAAAATGTGGCAACTCCATACGACATATGTGTTTCAAGGCTCAAAGTTGTTTAGTATTTCTATTTGAGCCATCAGAAGTAAACAATCTCAGAGAAAAAATTGGATGCAGTTATGTAATTTATTATTTCCATTTGAAAGATCTCAGTCCAACCAATATTAAAGCCGATCTAGTTTCTACTCTACATTTACAACCGTAAAAAATTGCGCAGCAAAGTTTAAACGAGGCCGTACGAGCTGCCAAGACGAATACCATAGTGGTCGACCAATTGAGGTGCCCACGCCCCAGACACGGTTAACAAAACTCACAAAATCGTTATGGATGATCTCGGCTGAAGGGACGCTAGCTGAAATGACAGGCTTTCAAATTTCAAAGTAAAAGAAAGAGATGAATCCACACCATTTTTGAGGAAATATGAACTAAAATCGAGGAATATTGATCTTCAAAATCTCTTTATGTTTAGTTTGTATTACACACATGTAAACTACATTCACATATGTTTCAACAACTGCAAAACATTGGCACTTAATTTCAGTGCAATTGTACAAAAGGTTTGAAGTTAATGCAAGAAAAAATTAAGAAAAACCTAGGGAATTATTCCTCAAACGTGATCCAACTCCATAAAATGTACGAACTAAATGTAAGGAAAAATTAACTAAAAATACATAAAAACACTGCAAACGTAGTTCTTGATATAAATTCCCAAATCAGTTTGTTTGAACTTGAATGTGGTTTAATTCAAATTGAAATTAAGTTCATATAGATTGGAATAAAATGTAGTTAATTTTGAGCTTTATTTTAGCTGAATTCTATTAAAATTTAGTATATTATTAACAAAAATTTAATTCAAATTGAACTAAAGCATGACATATTTTGAACTGGATAGTAGTAAATATTGTGATCAAAACAAAATATGTGCTAAAAGCAAGTAAAATGAACTACTTTCAGGTAACGAAAGCAAACTTAACGTGAGTGCTAACTAGTAGTGAATTACTTTTTACAGTTTGGTATATTCAAAATATTTTTCAGTTCATTGGTTTTCCTACAACTATTATTTGGATTATACCTTTTATGAAACCTAACACACAAAAGTCTTCTTCTTTTTGTACGGTTTGGGTTTACTATTCTGGTTTTAGTTTTGTTTACTTTCTATTTTTAGTGTACGAGATTTAATTTTGAGGATTCAATAATATAAAATTAATTTCATCCGGCGCTAGTCAGAAGCGCAAAAACAGAAGCCCAGCGCTCTCCACTTTATATTTATATGAAAGTCTATTCACATTTCTTTTCTGGAAGAGTCACAATTCCGGGGACACTTTTCTTTTTTTTATAGAAAAGTGTACCCAGGGACGATTCGGAAAGTGTATCCAGAGACACTTCCATAAGAAAGTGTACCCATTGACGATATTTTACAGTTAAACACATTTTATGAGAAATCATCAAAAAAAATCAAACAAGTTGTTACACTCACCATTTTAGTCAGTGACTCCATTGCCATCCATCATAATCCATTGAAGTAACGATAACAATGGCAACACTAAAAATAACTATTACTCTTCCATTATCTCTCTCTTTTTTTAAATCAATATTTGTAACAACACTACTTCGCTCTTTTGTGCGCTCGTTGCTCCAACTGTTTCTCCAAATTTTGTTAGTTTTTTTCACACCACACACACGAACAAGCGCCTGTGTGTTGCACCGGCATTCATTTGTTTACATTAATCACTTGAAGATCGTGCTTAATTCTTTTCCCGATGCAATTCATACAAATTGACAGAAACTTCACACTTGATTTTCTTAATGTTTATATTGTGTATCGGCAAAAATTTTGCATATTCTAATCACACAATTGATAAAGTATATTGTGATGCAAAAATTGCAACACTTTAATAACTTTTAGACCACTTTTCTAACTTCTAAAGGCGGACTGTTTATTAGAAAGAGCGAACGGCGGAGATTGAAATCGCGAACTGAAGTCTGGTAGGTAGCGGTGAGCAGTGTTACCAAAATTTGGCAAATAAATATAATACGGGCGATTTTATTGATGTTTGGGTGTCGATGTAAAATTTTTGCTATTCCTCTGGAATTCGTGACAAGTCTTTTGACGAAATTTCCAAAAATTTTTAATTAGCGTTCCTTTAGTCGAAAATCTAAAAGCGGTTCATTTTAAGAGCAAAAACTAATTTGGACCAGAAATATGCTTACATGTACGTCTTCTACAATGTTAAATAAACAGAACAAAAAATAAACATAAACGAAATTCATGCGTGGAAATGCTGGAAATGCAAGTACTTAATTGTTAATATATTGAACTGAAAAGTCATGTCAGAAATTTTAAAAATTTCTAAAAGCACAAGATGGCCAAGGGCATTATGCATCAGATTTCAGAAAAAGTGCAGCGATAAAAAAAATGTGTTAAACTTGCAGCGCTGATTGACACGATTAGCCACATTTTCGACAGGCGATACGATTGAAAGTAAAGGGAATTGTTCGGAAATATTAAATTGCTCACTTTTTCCATTGCTTCCAAATCGCCACGAATTATATACATATTGCGCTTTACGCAGCGTTTATAATGGTAGCAACAATTGCGAGTTTGTGTGTATTTTTCCCATTCAAGATATTTTAAGTTTCTTATAGAAAAGTGTACCCAATATGTTTCCTACAGAAAGGAGCACCAAGAAACACTTTTTAGCCGAACTAACTAACTAACTAAGACACAAAAAATTGGGAAAAATTTTCTTTATTTCTCAACATAATCTCCTTTTAGCTCCATGCATTTTTTTCCAGCGATATTCAATAGCTTCTATACCCTGTTTCTAGCAAAAAATTTCAAGCTTAAAATAGCTTAAAATAGTCATCAACCACAGACTCCACCTCTTAATTGTTGGCAAATCTTTTAGCAATGAGGCATTTTCTTAAGTTTGGAAATAGAAAGTAGTCCGAGGGAGCTAAATCTGGCGAATAAGGTGCTTGATGAAGCAATTCGAATTTCAATAATTTTGGCCATCGCAATAGTGGATGTGTGAACTTTCACACTTTCTTTTTCGCCAAATGCAGCATATTTCCATAATTTCATCACCTAAACACTGCAATGAATTAGTGTAATATTCGCTATTGATGGTTTTTCCTTTCTGAAGATAATCGATAAAAATAATCCCATGCGCATCCCAAAAACACCGACGCCATGTCTTTGTCTGCAGATGGAACCGTCTTGGGGCACGATTTTCCCATTTCATAGCTGTAACTAATCCGTTATGTCAGGTATGACATGGTGGACCCATGTCTCTTCCATTGTTATAAATCGACGCAAAAATTCGGCTTTATTATGGTGAAACATCGCCAAACACTCTACTTAAACATCTTCACGACACAATTTTTCCTATATTGAAAGCAAACACGGCACCCATTTGGTGCACAGCTTTCTCATCTTCAAATCATTGGTCAATATATAACGTATAACACTTTTTGAAATGCCTATCATTTCAGTTAGCTCACGCACCTTCAACCGATGATGATCCAATACCAGTTTGTGAATTTTCTTGACTGTGTCTGACATGTGACCTCAATTTGTTCGTCTTGGCAGCTATAAACTTTGCTACCCAATATTTTACAGTCATAAACGCAGGAGCAGACTCCCATAGAGTAGAATCTAGCTAGGCTTTAATATTGATTGGACTGAGATCTTTCACATAGAAATATTAAATTACATAACTGTGATCAATTTTTTCAATGTTTATAAATTTACTGAGACCGTTTACTTTTGATGGCTCAAACAAAGATAATAAAAAGCATGGTGCCTTGAAACTTAAAATATATGCTTTATAAGGTTGCCACTTTCCACCAAAATAATTTTCTGAATTACTGGCTCCATCTATTCATTAGATCGGCTAGTTTTGGGATCGCCCTCGTATCTCACGAGAAACGAATATTTGAGCACAAAACTATGACTAAAAATCTGTGCATTTAGCAGATGTATGACCCTGGTTAGAAGGTGGAACTGAAGAATCATTCCGCTGAACAAGAATTCGTCAAAAGAATTATCCTATCAAAAAAGCTTTTCCAGTAATTTGGGGTTGGGTATAAAAACCCAGTTTTTTAAGTGATTTTAGGCTTAAAGTAGGTTGCGTTTTTTTGGTATCCCATTTATGATACCGGTATAGGATACCAAACTAACACATCGGCGTGGAGCAAAATTAACTTGACAGCAATGCTATCTATGAAATGTTTATATATTTTATTTTGTTCTTATTCGTAATCATTTCATCATCCAAACAAATCCATTCAAACATACGAGTACATCCATATATCCAAACAAATCCATACAATAACGTCAATAACACACAAAACTAAAATTCACCAACGTTATTTGGCGTTCTCCTTCTGCTTTAACTTTTTTTGTTTACTTTTGCTTAGGAGAACTTGGTCGCATTGTTATATTCCATACTTTTCTACTACTTTTTTCATACAACCGTTTTGCTTAGCGTGCAAAATTACCCGCGTTAGCGTTTACGGGTTAGCATTTGTAGGGCGAAATGGGTATAAGATAAAAAAAAAAAAAACATAAACTGCCTCTTTTGGTTACAATGTAGAAAATCTGCTAATCCAAGAGCCTTTAAAGGTAGTAAGATTCCAGTGGTATATAAAGCAACTAATAAAGGATGGATGCCAACGTCACTTTTCTTCGACTGGTTCAAAAACCATTTTATTCCAGAAGTAAAAAGATTTCTAATACAGGTTAACAGACCAATGAAAGCATTATTAATTGTATTAGATAATGCTCCTTCACATCCTAAAGTGGATGAAATTAGTTTTGACCCAAATTTCAGAGTTCTTTTTACCACCAAATTGTACGGCAATCTTACAGCCTATGGATCAAAATTTAATACAAAATGTCAAGGGTGCTTAGAACAATTACTGCGACATACTTTATCTGAAAATGATGATGATGTCGACGTAGTTAAAGTTTTAAAAATGTTTAACCTTAAAAATGCTGTTTACTTCATGGACTTAGCATGGCAAAGCATTAGTGAAAAAAATATTCCGAAAAGCTGGTGTGCATTGTGGCCAAGATCTTCATTGTGCTGGGATGATGAAGATATGATACCGCTTCAGGTTTTGCGCCATGAACTGTAGTCTGATAACATTAGATCTATGAATTGCAGTAATGACATCACTGAAGAAGATATCAATGATTGGACAACGGGTGCAAATGAATGTTCATTGGATTTTTCCGATGAAGAAATAATACAACAGGCTAAACGAACTCTGCGTACGGACTCTAAGGACGACATCGTAGTAATGGATGTAAAAACAAAGATTTCTAATGCAGATGCAATGAAATCACTTGCAGTTTGTTGAAGAGGCTAGAAGAAAAAGCACAAATCAACCACCTCAACAAAGTTAGTCAGCACAAAATAACTTCGTTTTTTAATAAATCATAGTACATATGTATGTATCCTCATCAGTACACTTAGAACATTTTGCACGTTATCTAAAACCAATAAAAATTTATTTGAAAATAGGACAGCTAACATTTCATTTATTTATTTTTTTATGTATGATATTTTTTATATTTTATTTTATTTAATATAAATATGGATTCCTTATAATATTATTTTTGATTTTGAATAAATATATCTACAAAAATAGTAAATTCATGTCTTAATTCATTTAAATCATTTCAAGATTTTTCACTACTATAGTTAGGAAAACTTTATAATCCGACTGAGTCCAAAACTATATGTGGTCGGATTATTGAAGTTGCATTGTACCTTGTTTTCATACATTCAGTAAAAAATTTCATACATCTAGTAAAAAATTTGAAAGCAGTGTCAACAAAAACCTTATATGCAAAAGTCTTGTTGCCAATATGAAGGTTTTCCAAGTTGTAGTCAAGTTTTAAACCTGAGTACACCTGTGTTATCGACATCAATGGAATGAACGTAGTTTATTTAACATTAAATTGAGCTTTACTTTGACTGACTATCTGGTATCAGCTTACCTTTAAAAGGAATATTCTTCCTATATAATTTGTGGCCAATATTTTCTTCAATTCTATCTCTAAAGATAAATTTTGTACTCATTTCAGCTAATATGGAATGTAAGCTAATTTTTTATTTTATTTACGCATTATTAAAAAATGGCTTTTCTTGTCTTCAAAGGAATCCTAGCCAATCAAATACTCATATTTCTTTTCATATTTCTGATGTTCGTTAATTGTTACAGTTTGTATGTTCTATGTCGTATTGCTCTATTTTTGGTCACGCCAAACGACCTATTAATTACAACGAATAAAACAGCATTTTGCTGTTCCCATTACACGTAACGAGATTTAAATTTCCTCTTGTACTTGCGTTGTGAACGTGTCCAACCTGCCTGTGTAATAAATGCAACAAAATCCATTAAAACGGTATTTATGTGAACAAGTCCAAATACAAAATCACATATTTTATAGCAAAAATCTATAAATTACAATGCGGCTAATTCACAATTTGCCACATAATAATTCAAACATTAATTTGCCGCCTCCCTAAACGCTAAGCGATATGAGTGCGTGTGTTTGCCTAGGTCTACAGTTCCTAATTTCAACACACGGTTTCGCATAAAATTCAAAATTTCATGGCATTATAACTTCCAACTTCTGTTCAACATTTCACCGCCCCACCAACCCGCCGACAAAGTGTTTTATGGCTGCGTACATTTTCATAAAACACAAATATGAGATTATCAGCGAACATGTTGAACATACTTTTTTTTTTTTTTTGATGCTTCAATACCCGCAGAACAACCTCCCAAAACACAACAGGTACAATCCGCCAAAATGCCGGGGAAAAATATGAGTTTATGTTCGCTTTCTCACTTCATCTGATTGCGCGACAAAACTCTCCTCATTATAATTATGATTATCGAGCGTATCAAGCAAAGTATTTTGGCGTGTTGATGCCACACACATTACCAGAACATTATTATTAGTAGTCGAAAGTGTCAACGTGACAGTGGAAGGAACCATTAGACTTAACGCAGGACCCACCACCGGGGAAATGAAATGATGACTTCTTGTACATGTGCTGCGGTGAGGGATTAAGAAATGTTGGCGCGAAAAGAAAAATGACAATAAATTTAAATCATCTTAAGGTATAGCATTAGCCAATTTACACATGAAATCTTATGAAATTTGTCTCCGTAGCCAAAAGGCAAGAAAAATAAGTAACATTTCTGATATAATTTTCCATGGATTTTTCACTGCTAATGATGCATTTCATGCTTTAGCCTTGCACTGGCTGTTGCATGTGAAGCTTCACTGGTCTCTGCATTACAACATGTAGACCTTGCAATGAAGAGGTGCCAGCACAGTGGTATGAATTGGAGTGAAATGAATGTAGAATATTCTTTAATAAAACCGAAATTAGGTAAAACAGGCGTAATAAGATAGTATATCAATATGTCGATTGTGTGTCTGTTTCGTGAATTTTTAAGAAGTGATTTGTTACGTCGAACATTTCATTTTCTTTTCATTTATTCATACATCGTGATGCAAGATGTATGAATTTTGTGTATAAATAAAATACAAAATTCTTTAATACAATATTAAACATTGAAAAAAAAAAAGATAAAAATAATAATAACACAGTACAACAGCCAATCTGGGGGGGTGAGAAATTCCAAGTCAGGGTGATGGTACTAGGTCAGTATAGTAAAATCCTCAAAGGGTTTCGCGTTCGTATGTGTCAGTTTTTTTTATGACCTTTTACATTTTTTCCTTATCTTGATGTTTTTTCGCTTAGTTGTAAAACTTTGGCAAAAACGTAGTTTAACATAACTCGAGAACGACTAGTTCGATTTTGCTGAAACAAATTGAGA
>JAHXMU010026488.1:1507606-1528167 GCA_019455685.1 Philornis downsi
GGAACTTCACTTAAATCGTGTAAACCGTGTTCATGCCGATACAAACGGCTCCATGGCGACTAAATTTCCATGAAGCGGCGCAGCGAACAACATATCCCCCGCCATCCCGCGCCACGCGTTACCGAGAAATTGAATATTTAAACCGCCAACATCCTTATGGCCCACCCTGTAATAGAAAAAAATGCGAAAATCGAACATACGTAACTGAGGAAATTTGAAAAAAAACAGTTTTTTTTTTATCACACCTCGTATGTTATTATAATGAAGAAATTTGCTACATATCCAGCTGGCATAAAGGGGATTATATAGATAGAGGCAAAAAGTATAATATCAAGGAGGCAATGCACCGTCACGAAATTGAGTTGTTAGATTATGGTGATTGTCACTTTCGAATTCGAATACCACTATGTTTTTTGACCACATTTACATTGAGAAGCCACGGAAAATTAGCATTAAATCCAGGTTGTGTTTTAGGAGGACTGAGAGTTATAACTGAATTGTTTCGATTACACAAAATGTATTTTATTACACCATATATTAGCATTGCAGCGCACGACGGGTCTTTCAGAGCCAACCAAAACTAAAAAAACTCTGCGAATTTTCGGGAAAGTGAGATTTGGAGCGAAGTGAAAAACCAAAAATGTTTAATTTTTTGCCAGAAAAAGATAAATCCCTAATGATTGCGATATCTTTTCTATTAAAATTCATACATAGAATCGAATGCAGATATATTTTCTTAAAGCACCATTACAATGATACGCAAATCATAGGAATCCTTTCTTTCTTTCATCTCAGATGACTTCTATCGGGCAAACTTAACATTGAAGACCTTTAAAATTAAATGCCCTTTCTCTCGGCATCTGTGTAAAAAGTTTGCTGTCATTGATGTTTGCTGTTTGCTTCTTGTTCCAAGTACATTTACATTTTATGTGAATGCAAATATCATTGACGCCCTGGATCAGACATGAGACTCATTAAAAATATTTTGCACTTTTTTCCGTGAATTCACTTTTTCGTGTGTCTCTTCCATCGCGTCATTAAAAATGAACATCAAAATTCTTTTTTGGCATTTGCGTTGCTGTTTTTACTCTGGCATAATTAGCATTTCATCCATTACCAATGACACCACTCTAAGACGAAAATAATTGTTTAATTGTTATGAGAGATGAAACGAGCATTTTTAAAGGGAAACCAATGTGCTGTGAAATTTAATGTAATTAAGAAGTGCACTTGGTGATGTTACTGCAAAGGCTTTGAATACATGTTGTTATGCAGTTTGAAGGATTTGAATGAATTTAGGCATAATAATATTATTGTTTGCAAAGAAATATAAAATAAAGCTTGGATGTATTTGATTCTCGTTCATAGCAAAATGCTTTATAGTTATAATTTATTAACACCTTCATTGCATTAACGAAATATCTAACTTTCTTAATATCTGTTATTTTCCACGTTCCAATATTTCACTTCCTTCTTCTGTTTTTATCAGTTCCCAACTAATGTTGCAGCCGTCCGAAAATTTTCCATTAAGCAAGAGTGCGGTAGTGCAGTATTTAATGATGTCAACAGTTAACAGGAGCAGATTCATGTATGTACTTAAACGAATTTTCCCAGTGAATATTTTTTTCCGCCAATATATTGTCGAATATTTGCATGTATTATTACCCTGGCCATAAGTCATTTTAATGGTGCAACCCATTAAAGTAGTTGCACCAGCACCCAATGTGGAAAGTAGGTGGCAATGATGTTCAGTTTGTGATAGCGGAACAGTGGTTGATACGAATATTGAATCAGCATTCCTGCTAAACTGAAATAAATGCCAAATTTACTATAACAATTGATGACATAATGAATTTGATAGTTGCTTTTGGGAGCATGAAATCTAAAACAACTTCCTTCTTCTATAAAATAAAACATTGTTCCAAAATGATTTCTCATAGATCGCATTAGAAGATTATTTAAGAGCGGTTAAATCGCTTCAATCGATATTGTGTTACAGCCAAAGAAAACTATGTCACACAAATATTGCTCTAAAATTGTTTAACGGAGCTATGAGCCGAGCACATTACCAAAAAGTGGCTAAACATATAAGGATAAGAAAGGTCTACATTAATCTGTTGTCGAATACTTGAGAATGGAATTTAAAATTTGATTTGAACTTAGTTACTGTTGTGCTTAATGTTTTTCTAAATTGGCTCTAGTTTTGGAGATATCATGATTCATAGTTCCATTTTCATTCATTTTAGAGGGTTGTATCTGTTAATTATGGTTTGCTGGCTGTTGAAACAGATGCATTAACTATCAAAGCGATTTCAAAACTTCAAAGACGTATTGTAAAGGATGAAAAACGAAGTCAATAAATTATTCAGTGTTATTTAAAATATCAGTGTCTCGTGATAAAAATATTTCGCTTACTTAGAACAATTTAATATCCACGTAATCGGCATACTGAACAAACAACTCAAGGAAAGAAAAACAAATTTCCTTGCAAGCACGACAAGAGTTTTCCACATTAAGCGAACTTACACGCATCCTAGTTATAGACTTGCTGCTTAACGACTATTCTGAATGCAAATTTAAGATGCATTTATCAAACTTGTCGATTACTTGGCTATTATATATTATAATAAGTTCATCATTGCCGCTTACAGTACGGTTTGATGCTGGAATCGGAGGTCGATCCCACAGTTATATGCGTATTAGCTATCCTGATACGGCTGGGCACGCACAATTCAGAGAACCATCGAATTGGAATCCAACTTTCATCATAGGATAATTCGCGACCAGTTGGAGCACTTCCAGCATGTTGTGGAGATAATACAGCGGTTGCCCATGTATATACAAGGGTGGTTTCAAAACTAGTCGACGTATAGATGGTGGCAGTAGTTTGAAAAAAAAAAATTATTTTGGTGAAAAGTGGCAACTTTATAAAACATATGTATGTTTCAAGGCACCACATTGTTTGGAATTTTTATTTGAACCATCAAAAAGAAACGATATCAGTGAATTTGTAAACATGGAAATAATTGGTCACCGTTATGTAATTCAATATTTCCATTTGAAAGCTCTCAGCCCAACCAAAAGTAATGCAAGATTCTATTCTGACTCACTCAGCGACTGTAAAATATTGGGAGGCAGAGCTTAAACGAGGCCATACGAGCTGCCATGATGAGCACTAAAGGTGATCGACCATTTGAATTGTTCACGCCAGACACGGGTAAGAAAATCCATAAAATTGTACTGAATAATCATCGACTGAAGGTGAGTGAGACAGCTGAAATAATAGGCATTTCAGGGAGTGCTATACATATATCGTATATTGACCGAAGATTTGAAGAAGAGAAAGCTGCGCGCAAGATGGGTGCGCGTTTGCTTTCAGTAGAGCAGAAACAAAAACAAAAATGTTTCAGTAGATTGTTTGACGATGTTTCACAGCAATAAAGCCGAGTTATTGCGTGGATTTATAACCATGGATTAGACATGGGCTCACCACTTCACACCTGAGACAAAGGAATAGCTAAAATAGTGGACTAGAATGGAAGAATCGTGTCCCAAGCAGGCGAAGACAGTTCCATCTACGGGCGTCTGTTTTTTAGGATGCCTATGGGATTATTTTTATCGATTATCTTGCAAAAGAAAAAATTATGAAATTAAAAAAATTAAAAATTAAAAATTAATAAAGTTATGAAATCATTTCAAAACTTGGGAAAATGGTTCGGTGGTAAAAGAAGAGGTGGAATCTGCGGTTGATGGCCTTTTTAAGGAGTTTGACAGTTCCTACTATAACCAGGGTATAGAAGCTATTGAATACGGCTGGAAAAAATGCATCGAGCTAAAAGGAGATTATGTTGAGAAATAAAGGAAATTTTTCCCAACTTTTTTGTGTCTTTTTTGTTACGTCGGCTAGTTTTGGGACTGGTAGTTATGGGACCTTGAATATGTGTATATATTTAGAAGATGGCAGAGATGAGCTTGACTCATCACGTAAAATCATGCAACAACATAAATATTTGACGTAAGGAGAAGAATTGGAAGAATTGAACCAGCTGCCTCAAATTGAAGCCTGGTATTTTAACGACATTTGCTTTCAAGACAGATCTACAGGGTGGCCCAGAATGAACGAAGTGGTGTGAATTCCTTATAACTTTTTTATTCTATTTTTTTTTTCTTTTCTTTTTAGTATTTTGCAAAGAAGACTTGGAGAATTTATAATGGAGCAATACACAACTGAACAACGTGCCCAAATCGTTGAAATTTACTTTGCAAATCAACGGTCCATTGTGTTGACTCAGCGTGCATACCGTCGTCAATTTAATATGCGGGTTGCACCCTCTCAGTCAACAATAAACCGTCTTGTTGCGAATTTTCGAGAACAAGGAGCAGTAAGGAACCTTCCTGGTGCTGGCAGACGACGAACGGTGCACACGGATGACAATATTCAAGTGGTACAGGAGAGTATTCAGGAGGATTCACAAACATCAACCAGGAGACGTTCGACACAACTTGGCATCTCAAGAGGGCCGCTGCAGCGAATTTTGCATAGCATAAGAATGTTTCCATACAAAATTCAAATTGTCCAAGAATTGAAACCGACAGATTACCAGCAACGACTTGACTATGCAATTTATTTCCAGCAAAAAGCACAAGAGAATCCTAATTTTATTCATAACTTAGTTATGAGTGACGAAGCCCATTTCCAATTAAATGGGTTCGTTAACAAGCAAAACTGTAGGATATAGGCTACGGAAAACCCGAGAGTACTTCATCAACGACAATTACACCCAGTTAAGTGCCCAGTTGGTGCGGTGTTTCTTCAGAAAAGATCATTGGCCCATATTTTTTTGAAAATGAACGAGGTGTTGCCATTTCCATCAATGCTGATCGATATCGGGCCATGTTGAAAAATTTTGTAAGGCCAGCCGTGGAAAACCATCCGCAAATATGGTTCCAACAGGATGGAGCTACAGCGCACACTGCGAGGGCCACAATGGCTCTTTTACGCGACATATTTGGTGAAAGAATAATTTCGCGTACAAGCAATTTTATTTGGCCTCCGCGTTCCCCGGATTTAGCCGCTCCAGACTTTTTCCTTTGGGGTTATTTAAAAGGGAAAGTTTATGTTAATTAGACCAGGACTATTGACGAATTAAAATCCAATATTCGAGACAAAATTAACAACATAACACCGGAAATTTTGCGAAAGGTCATGGAAAATGTGTTGGAAAGAGCACATTTGTGCGAAGCAGAAAATGGCCACCACTTGCGGGGTATTATTTTTAATAACTAATCTAAAACTATTCCCCATAAATTTACTGTATTTAAAAAAAAAAATTTAAAAAATATGTCTTAAATAAAAAGTTATAAGCAATTCACACCACTTCGGTCATTTTGGGCCACCCTGTATTACCAAATAGGAGTGTGAGGTCTTGACTTTACTACTTTTGAACCGGTGAATTGTGATATCACAATTTTATACTGCTTTTCATTGGAGCTACGATTTGAGGAATTGGAATTTAGTACTAAATCGTCACTTTAGTCGTCAAATACAATTCGAAACACTCAAAAATTGGAACCTTGAAATGGGCTATATTACACGTAGTTCAGTCCACATTTGAATGAATTTTTCTTTATAAAAAATAGATAAAAAAGATGGTTCTTTTATACGATAATTAAGTTTGTTCGATAAAAGTTTTTTAAAGTGCCTATAAATGAATCTACTAGAAGTACACTGAAATTATATTGAGAAAATCGTATAGTTAAATTAAGAAATTATTACTGAGCCGTCTTGAATATGGGAGCAATTTTTAAATAAATTCCTTACACAAAGATTAAATTATTCCAACTATTCAGAAGAAACGATATCGGATAAAAAATGTTGTGATTACCCAGCGTTAAATTTGAGCGTGTTTTTATGAAAAATACTGAAAATATATTTCAGTGCATATTTCAATGGCAAAAAGAAACGCGCAATTATATCACGGATGCAAAAATAACCTTTTTTTTATCACGGCCATGATGATTTGCATTTAAGCTGAGCCAAACTTTTGACATCTGTCCTATTTTGCGCCCATTCATTTGTTATACGAGTATTTTGTGATACATATTAAACAGCCTAACAAATTGATGTTGCTGCCCCAGCATTGAAATTGCGTTCAAAGTCAATATTTTTTTGAATATCACTACAAACATTTTCGTCCTCCAAACGACAGTGTTGGAGGATGGATGCCTACCCCTATATTGGGTTCCGAATGAAATATAAAATCTCTTATATTCGAACAGTGTGCGAAAAAAATTGCCAACTACAAGAAATATGTGTGTAAATATTTCACGAACATTATGCGTAATGATAATAATAATAATTTTAAATGTTACATGAGTTATGGGATTGCATAAACTTAAACAGCAGCCAACAACTGCCGTACAGCTCCGCCAAGGTAATGCAGCCAGACACATACATTACGAAAATGGTTAACTGCAAATGAAAGGAGCCACTGCACGGATGTGTAATTGCGCTACCTGTTTAAATATTTACTCAAGTTCATTTATTTTACGAGTGGCAAATGAAATCTGATATTCTCCCTGCTGCCATTCAGATTCTTTCCATATCGTTGTAATGAACACTTCATAAAAGCTCAGCACGTCCGTTCACAAGTGTTTTAATGCTCTCAAGGCTTTATCTCCATTTCATTACAACTCTCAGTTAATCTCGCACAAATTTCTGGTCCCTCGAGACCTGGACTTGAATGTTGCGCAATTTAAGCATTTACCATCTCCCTTTACCTTGCAGTGTCCGGTAATAAGAAGAAGTTGTAAGGAATTAAGATGCGATGCAATATTTTATTTTCCTTTTGCTTTCATTTTTTTTTTTTTTTGTGTATTGAGTTCATGGCACCACCAATATCGATATGAAAGTCAATTCATTTCATCGTCCTTAGTCCTGATAATGTTTATGGTCCCTTTGTTCGTGTAATCAGCAATGCTAAAGGAGTCCAAGAGTGTATAATCATTTGTTTTTTTTTCTCCCTCAGTTTGCTTTATTGTCCATGCAATATTCAGCACCTTGTTGCCTTATTATTGGTACAAAGTGTAGGATATGGTGGTAATCAGAAGGTAAGTGCAGGGGGGGGGGAGTAGTTGAAATGAGGCGAATGTTGGCCTGTTGTTACATTTTTCGTTGCACAGTTATTAGCAAAATACAATAAAACCAATGAGGTGTATAACAATTGTCTCGTGGCATTGATTATATACAGGGTGTTGAGATTTGCTTTGGCGATTGACAATTTATTTAGGTTTATTTAGATATATTAATGGAATTTTTTTTAAACACTATAAATTTTGTTCAAACAGAAACACAAAAAATAGCTTCAAAGCTGTATTTTGTTATTAAGCGTTTTTGCACTCATTGAGAGCTTCATAAGGAATGTCTTCATAAAGAGTATTTTAACTATTGGAAAACTATTGCATTTTTAACCTTTCCAACACTAGTTTCATGTATTTTAAATCGATTGTGATTAGCAAGCGAAGTAAACATGAACCGATATATCGACTAATAAAACACGATATTCAAACGACGAAAAATTTCAAACAATACAGAAAAGAAATATCTAATAAATATAATAATTTTCCACAATATATAGCAAAAAAATTATGATTTCAATAACCGGATAACCGGAACGGATGATAGAAAATTGTGTCATTGTTTTGACTATTTATTCGTCACTATGTGTACAAACAATTGTTTTGATATTGTTTTTGACTAAATTTTACAATAAATAAGACTAATAAATGTAATGATGGCATATATGCACTATTGGAACCATATTGAGTTTTTACCCTTTACAATACTATTTCCATGTATTATAAATCTGTTGTGAAATGCAAACAAAGCATTCGATATATCGAATTATAAAACAAGGTACTCAAACGGCGACAAATTTCAACAATACGGAAAAGAAATATTTAATGAGTACAACATATTATATAAATTTTCCACAATATATATAAAAAAATTATGATTTCAAATAAATTGTCTCGAATTATTTGGTAACGGAATGGATGATGGAAAACTGTGTCATTGTTTTAATTATTTATTCGTCACAATGTGTACAAACAATTGTTGTGATAATTTTTTTTTTTTTTTTTTTAATAAATTTCACTATAAATAAGACTAATAATAATAATGCAATGATGGCAGAGAGTATTAAAATAAGGACAAAATTCAAATAATTTTAGCAGAAATAAACTAGAGAAAACCCGAAAAATTTTCAAAAATTTTTCTTGATGTTTAGCTGAAATGGTTTTGTAAAAAGGCGGAATATACCATAAAAATAACAACTTTATAGATAGTTTAATATAGCTATTTTTGGCTTATGAATACAATTTTTGGGTGCAACCTTATTAAAGCTGTAATAAACCCATTAGAGAAAGCCTTGTTGAATGGAAAGCGGCATCGAAGTTACAGAAAGCAGCAGAATAAGAGGTCAGCCAGAAAATTCTTCCAAATAGTATTCCCGTGACAGTACGATAATGGAAATCTAATGATGAATATGAGAAGAATAAGAAGCAAAGTTTTACAAGTTGATAAATTCGAAACGCAGCAGCAGAGTGAAACCCGAAAATTATACCAAATATTCAATAGTGACAGCTATGGTGCTATGGTAGGAGGCTGCATCCCGTAAGGACAGTAATGGAAATTTATGGCATGATTATACAGAGTATGATGCAAGTGTTGAAAGAACAGGTTCACAAATTGTCAATTCCGCATGTGGGTAGGCGGTTGTTTCCTAGGATGCTTTGTACCGCTTACCCCTAAAACGCAGGCCTCTCTACCTGATCCTGTAATTAAGCAGGCAAAGGGTATGATGCTTGCGATCAAAAACAAAGTAGTGTGGCCTTGTGCCAGGCGCCCAAGAAAAGGTGGATTATGTCTTGGGATTCACCTATAAAACTGATCTTGGAACTCGTTTTTCGAAAACCAAGTAAAGGGGAGAGTCATAGTTAAACAAGACACATCCTGGCAACAGGTGCGACATAGAGAAGCCGTCGGGAGGTATCAGAAAATTTATCTTTTCCGTAAATATAGTTGTATGACCAGAGAGATCTGGTTAATGAACTATGATAGAAGCATGGTGTACTTTGCTTTGCTGTGTTGATATTCTCTACTCGGACATTGAAAATCTATGCCGTATTATGGATTACCAGTTCCATGCGAGGTATGATAAAGCGAAACTGGAGTAGCTTGTCTGCGAAACCCAGACCAGAGGGTTCTTCTCTTCTGGTAGCACGGGTGACCAGGGGCCCAAGGAACATTGTTCCTTCCTGGTCAATGGTGTTGGACCCCTAGTGGGAGCATCATGCTGGCTGTGGTTGCCCGAACAAGTATTTTCAGTGCTTTTGCATTGCTCAAGCGTTGGTGAAGGAAGGCATTAGCTTGGGAAACACTGTTCATATCTATCCGAGGTTTTCCTAGATACCTCAACTCCTACCCGGGAGGTAGTTCACTTCATACCAAGTGACTACAAAGGTACTTTGGCTGAGTGCGGGAATGGGACCTGAGGAAGCTTTTCCAAGGGACCTACTTCCAATCTCTGGTAGTCTAACTAATCCTTCGGGATTAGTGTGAGTACACCAAAGGGGCGCCGGCCGTCGCCTGAAGAAAGAAAGAACACATAACCAAGAAAGAAAATCATATAATTAGAAACGGCACCTGTGTGGTGGCACACCATGGGTAAAGCTTTACAGCAAGACTCATGTAAAACCTTCACATCAGTTGTCAATTCCGCAAGGAAGCACAAAAGAAGAAATCACGCTAGTTGACCCACCAATCTCCATCCGAGCAAGCAAGATCAAAATAGCAATTTCTCATACAATTTTTTCTTCTATTACAAATCGAAGCTGCTCACATAAGCCCGCCAACCCAAAAAACAAAAAAAAAATATCTTCATTATTATTGCAGAAAGTAAACATGGCAATTCTTTTATATTTAAATAACTTTAATATGGTAATGCCTTTAAAAGTAAGAAGAAAACTGGGGCTGCCCCATAATTTTCATTGTTAGTTTTGTTCAGGTGTGATTTCAGTACTTGGTCAAAATAATAAGTACATTGTTCAATTCTTTAATATTTTCGTAGTCTGCTGTAATATTTTTGGAAAGGCTAGTTATTTTAATGTTGGTTATCTTTATTCATAACAAAATATTTTGTTAAAAAAATCAGCCATAGGTCGAAAAAGTCATTGTTCTCCGGAGGAGAGAAAAATTGTTTCAAGACTAAGATAAAGTGGCCAAAGTCTTCGTTCAATAGCAAAAACTATGAAGCGGTCGGTATTTTTTGTACAAAATGCTTTAAAGCCTAAAAAGCCCGCCGAAACTCACGGAAGACCCAAAAATATTTCAAAAACAACAGATGTCCGTATTGTAACACTTGCGAAGAAGGACCGGTTTGTGTCTTCAAGAGCGATTTCAACAGAAATTGAAAATGTAATTTCATCGCGAACGGTTTGTCGTAGACTACAAGAAGCGCATTTACCAGGACGGATAGCCAAAAGAGTTCCTTTCCTTAGAAAAAAAAATTAAAGGCTAAATTTTCGTTTGCAAGAAGCCATTCCAATTGGTTCGGAGGAGGCGACAAAAATTAATGCATTTTTAAACGAATGTGCCCAGAATGTTCGACGCCCTAAGCGTAAGGAATTCCGTATTCGTTTTACAAAGAAGAATCCTTAAAAATAAGGATTAGTTGTGGAATGTTGTTCAAAAAACTTGGAAACTAGCAGGGAGCTTATTGCAAGCATGCCGAAAAGAGTCAACAAAATAGTTGAAAAAAGACCAATCAGCCAATTTTGCAGAAAAAAATTGATTTTTTACTTTTTAGCTTATTTTAACTAAATGTACTTATTATTTTGTCCAATGTTTTTTGTTCAATTTCATACATTTTGAAAAATACAGAATTTAATTTTTATTTTTTGTTATTGTTTTAGTATTTATTTTTTTTTTTTCTTTTAATTTAAATACATTTTCGTCTACGATCCTTTCAAAAAAAAAAAAAAAAAATTGTACTTATTATTTTGACCACATGTGTATATGTATATATTGTAAATTGATCACTGTTTCGATTTACTTCACCGCATATGTTTAACAATGCGTTTATAACTGTTACATATGGAAACCGCGTTTAAAATAAGATTTTTCCATTTGTCTAGAAGTTTTTCAATGTAATGGATATGAAAGAAAATGTAATTTTATTTTGCTATAGTTTTTCCTTGACATCAGCCAATATTTTATTGTTTTGAAGATCCAGACTTCTCACAGATCCAGACTTAACTCAGTTCTCTCACCCTGTACTTCCTACTTAGCACCAGGTTTATTTTTGAACTCATTGCACACACAATGAGCGGCGTATGTGTGTTAATAATAGCTTTCGCCGACAGATTTTTGCGACCAGAGGAGTATAATGCAAACAACGGAAGCGGAAAACCAAACGATGTGATGACGCCTACATAACAGCATCATACATATATGGACACACGCACAATACATTCAAAATATGTATGTACTAACAGTTACCTACACACAAATATACGTGAGAACACGGTCACATTCACCGAACACCGCATGTGTGTAAAACCAATGAGCATTTCAAATAAGGATGTCGATCCTACGGACAGGACATCGGCTTAGTATGAGGCAAGGCAGCAGCCGACATCGTAATAAGTGCCTTTCGTTTATATTCGTCGTAGCCGTAAAAAGCCATTGGATTCTAATAATAATCAGCAGCAACAATAGCCGTCATGCACCCACCCATGACGACAACCACAGAGAGCAGGAATAGAAATGACGGAAGAAAAACCTTTAAAGCACTGAATATTTTTGCCTATTCAGGCAATTCGTTCTTTTTGTGTTGCCTTTGTTTGTTACCTATTCATACGTTTATGGTGTCAACACATACACAAGTACAGTATCATAAATATTTTGCCTTATTATATACGTATGTTTGTGTGGGTGTGTGTGTGATTGTCTAGGTTTGTTGCACGTTACGTATGCCACGACTGGTGATGCTGCTTTTGTGTGTTGAGCACTTTATGAGATACAAAGAATGTGCTTTATTGGCAATTTTTATGCATTGTTTGATAGTTTTAGCAAACGGAGATGAAAAGCCCCATATGAGTGAACGCAGATGAAAAGCCCCATATGAGTAATGATGATGACTACCATGATAATGATAAAGATGACAATATATCACATGCACGGACCAATCAGTGAATAATATTTCACATTTGAACCTTTCTAGAAGCTGTCTCCAAATACTAAATGTCGTACGTAATAAAAAAAAAATGCCAGAGGAACGTTAGGAATGGCTTTTTGTATCATTTTTGGTAAACAAACTCATTGAAAAGTATTGATGCGCAACTAAGTTCCCGCTGTTTATCAATAAATGGCGCCAACTGTAAGTGCTAGTCGATTATTCCATAACTTAAACGTCATGAGCCAAGCTTAGGCATATGGTAAACATACCGCTTCGACACAATAGCGATTTTCTGTTAAAATCATATTATTTTGGTTGTGTGAATATGTATGATTTTGTGCCAAATATTCGTCACATGCTAAGAAGAAATGGATTTTCTACTTTCAATCGAAGAAAACGGCTGCTGAAACTCATCGAAAGCTTCAAAATGTTCATGGAAATGCTGTTTTAAGTGAAACAACGTGTCGAAATTGATGTTGACGACCCCATTCGCGTGAAGGAAGACGAAAAACCTTTGAAGACAATGAACTGAAGGCATTGCTTAATGGAAATTTTTGTCAAATGCAAGTAAATCCTGCTTCAGTATTAGGAATTACCAGCCAAGCCATTTTTAAGTGAATGCAAGCAAGGAACTGGGGTTCTTTATGAAATGAAGCCAAACATGACGCAATTTTTCTATAGTGATTGGTTCTCCCTGGATATGCATCTGGTCTCAAAAATTGAGCACAATATCGAAATTAAAAAGAGGAAAGAACTCCAAAAAGTTTGTTTTTTTCCAAAATTTTGGAAAAAATCTAATTAGCTGAAATAGCATGAAAGTCTTTTAGTTTTTAATAATATCTTTGAACCCCAAAAAGTTTTTTTTCTTTCGATATTTGGAAAAATCTGCTTAGCTGGAATAGCACGAATAATTCTAAATTTATTATATCCAGCGAGAATCAAAGTTTCTGAACTGATGATGATATGGTGAACAATTTGTAAGTAATTTATAAATAAACAATTTGTAACCATTAAATTTAGATATTATATTAGAACGCCAAAAAGTTTATTTTCTTGCGAAATTTTGGGAAAAAGTCTGCTTACAAGAAATAGCACGAAAACCTTTAAATTTAGATAATATGCTTGAATTAAATGGTATACAACTACTCAACGGGAATCAAAGTTTCTCAAATTGATGATGATATGGTAAACAATTTGCAAGCCTAAATCCTTACTTAAAGCAAAAACAACGCTCACTCAATTTGACTACACTCCATGTATTGTCTCATATGATAATCATCAATACTATTACTTTTCATACATACACATTTCCTATATGTAAATAAATATCATCTATCTCACCGTACCACCCATAAGAACAACGATTCTCCTGTTAGATGGTAGATGTGCTCAAAACAATATATAAATTTCAATATAAAAGGTGATTCGTCACAACACGTAAATGCCGTAAATTCTGATACTATTCTAGACCATATTTTATGGCTAATATTAAGCCTAACAACAAACAAAAACCTACAATGTTTTTACATTTCAATAAAAAATTACTCGTATACAGGCTACCTTAGTAAGAGAATACGAGTATATGCACAGGATACAAACCAACTACAAAATGTAACTGGAATATATTTATATTACCCTGCCTGCCTGCCTCCATCGTTTATGGTATGGTGGCTACGGTTTTATTGTTGACAAGCAGACAGACAGACATCAGCTGCAAAAATCTGTGCAATTATTTTGCAAACAATGAAATTGTTTTGCAAACCTTGATACACCACCGTTGCCCTTCCAATCGCATTGAGTTCCTGGAAATGAAAAAATTATAAAATTTTATTTACTTGTTGAAATTGCCGCTCGAAACAGGAGGTAACATTTGCCCTGCTCCTGCTTGATGTTCCCTGCTACATGGAACCATATGGGTATTGAATGTGTCATTTTGATGAGGATTTCATGTGGTTTGGGGGGGATTTTGGCATGAAATTGCTGTAAATGATTGTTCTTTTGTGGAATCAGGTGTTTCATTCGTAACTTCGATTTGGAAAATTCAAATTATGCCCTTTTCTGTTTTTGCTACCTTCAAATGGGAAAATGTGTTGGTCTCAGATTCGATTACTGAAGTATGGCAGGAACCATTAAAAGACTCATTGACATGGTAAGACCAAATGAACATTCATAAGGTGTCCCTTTTTACTGTAGCTGTAGTCTATTATAAGGAAATATCTTTTGTTGATAGAGAACAGGTGGTGAGGACGTAAAATATAATGAATGAATCATAAGGAGAAAAATTGGCATGGCGTAAATATGCAGCAAAGAGAACGTGATTCCATGCCATGCAGGCAAGTCTGAATGTGGGATAGGACTGAAAGTCAGATCAAACCTACAACAGTGCAGATGTATGACAATGCTTAGCTCAAAGCAGAGATTGCTCCACAAATCATACTTTTTCTGCTGCATTATCAGTCAGTTTTAAGCAAAACAAAAAAAGATACTTCCACCACTTGCACTTTTATGATATACCCAAAACTAAAGAAACCAATAAGCGGAATTCCACGTATTAGGGTGGTCCCAAAACTAACCGAATGGTGCCAATAGTTTCAAAAAAAAAAAAAAAAAAAATATCTGGGTGAAAATAGGCAACCTTATAAAACATGTTTTAAGTTTCAAGGCGCCACGTTGTTTAGTACTTTTATTTGAGCCATCAAAAGTGAACGATCTCAATATTTCCATTTGAAATGCCTCAATCCAACTAATATTAAAGCCGTGCTAGATTCTATCCTAGAGGAGTCTGCTTCTTCGTTTACGACTATAAAATATTGGGTAGCAGAGTTTAAACAAGGCCGTACGAGCTCCCAAGATAAACATCGTAGGGTGGACCAATTAAGGTGTGCAAGCCAAACACGGTTAAGAAAATCCACAAAATGGTACGGGATGATCGTCAGCTGAATGTGTGTGAACTAGCTGAAAATATAGGCATTTCAAAAAGTGCTAAACATCGTATTTTAACCAAAGAATTGAAGATGAGAAAGATGTGCGCAAGACGGGTTCCGCATTTGTTTTCAATAGAGAAAAAATAGTGTTTTAGTGGTGTTTGGCGATGTTTCATCGCAATGAAACCGAATTTTTTCGTCGATTTGTAACCATGGATGTGGCATGAATCCACCACTTCACACCTGAGACAAAGGAATAGTCAAAGTAGTGGAATAGAATAGGAGAATCGAGTCCAAAGAAGGCGAAGACGGTTTCACCTGCAGGCAAGGTCAAGACGTCTTTTTATTGGGATGCGCATGGGATTATTTTTATTGATTATCTTCAGCGATAAAACATCGCCAAATGCTATACTGAAACATCTTCACGATGCTGTTTTTGTTTCATTGAAAGCAAACGCGGCACCCACCTTGCACGCAGCTTTCTCATCTTCAAATCTTCGGTCAATCTATGATGTATAACACTTTTTAAAATGCCTATCATTTCAGCTAGCTCACGCATCTTCAGACGACGATCATCCAATACAATTTGATGGATTTTCTAAATCGTATCTGGCGTGGACACCTCAAGTGGTCGACTACTACGGTGTTCGTCTAGTTAGCTCGTATGGCCTCATTAAAATTCTACCACCCAATATCTTGCAGTTGTAAACTAAGGAGCAGACGTTGCCACTTTTCACTAAAATAATTTTTTTTCCAAACTGTTGGTACCATCTATACGTCACGTTGGCCAGTACTAAGACTCCTCGTTAACAGCGGATGCTTGCTTAATTGGATTTCAGTAGGTATCCTGCATATAATTAAGAGTTCTGCAGCACATTTGCCAAGCTTTGCCTAAAAGTTAGGAAAATAAACTTGAACTCATCACAATCGAACTAATGATGTCGACGTTCCTAGATTGAATATTAACATCCCTGCATTTTCTGAAAGTAAATTTAACAGATTTTTCGGTTCCCAATTCAAGGAAGTTAATTTACATGGCTTTTGTCAAGATGAAATTACAGCATGATTGTGTTGTTTAGAGTAAGCAAAACTTGCAAACTACTTGTCGTTAACCACATTTTTTTCGTATTTTGGAGAAATATTTCTTGTATCTCCCAAAAATACGGACTACTAATGTATTGTCTTACGGTTTACTGATGTATTAAGGTTATGCAGTGTGATAAACTATTGAAAATCTGGCTTATAAAGCATATTTGGAACATAAAACTGAAATTAATTGGAAAATATTTTGCAGGGCAAGGAATAAGGCTAAATCTGTGATCAGAAAGGGAAAGATTGATGCACATTCCAGGGCATTTAGGTGTAAATCAACGAAAGGATTGTGGAATTTATTAAGAACTAATGGGTTCTCTTCAGACAAATCTTTTCCGAATGAAGTGAATGTTAATGAACTCAATGAGGCGTTTGTAAGCTATCAATTGGATTCATATAGTGATAATGTTATGAATTTCCCGCGGCGGGAGAGTGGTTTTTCGTTTCAATGTGTTGAGCTATGGGACTTGGAGAAAGCGTTTCTAATGATTAAGTCTAATGCAGCCGGTTGTGACGGATTTTCTTTAACATTTTTAAAATTTGTACTCCCCTATATTTCAACCCATTTCCTACATATTGTGAACAACATCTTGACTACATCTGAGTATCCATCAGCATGGAAATTAGCAAAAATAGTCCCAGTGGTAAAAAAAGGACTCAACACAGTCTGTGGCCAGTTATAGGCCAATTTCAATTTTGCCAATTTTGTCAAAGATAGTGGAGCATATTTTGAAAATCCAATTAGCCAAATATCTTGAGGTTAGGTCTTTTCTGAGTGATTGTCAATGTGGATTCAGAAAAGATAGAAGCACTATTTCTTTGCTACTAGGTCTGACTGATAGTATTCGGGAAAATTTCAATGGGAGAAAATTATGTGTATTGGTGTCATTGGATCTGGAAAAGGCGTTTGATCGAGTGGATCACAAATTTTTGATTTGTAAGTTATATAATTTTTATGGGTTTGCAAACAATGCTTGTAGTTTAATTTACTCCTACCTTTCAGGAAGGAAGCAACAAGTTTGTGCCTATGGTAAATATAGTAATGTGCTCAGCGTAAAGAGTGGTGTGCCGCAACGTTCAGTCTTGGGCCCGATTCTCTTCACTCTTTACATCAACGATCTTTTTCCAAAATTTGATACTCTGTGTAAACCGTATGTCTTTGCTGATGATATGCAGTTACTATTTAAAGAGGATTACCAGTTTCTAGACGTTCTTCGGGAGAAAATTAATTATGTGCTTGATAGGTTACGTGATTGGATGTCAGAAAACAGACTTTGTGTCAATTCTTCTAAGTCCAAAGCTACGATTTATTCGAACCAAACTGAAGGGGATTTGCGAGTAGTTTATAATGGTTCTAATTTACAGTTTGTAAATGACATGAAATTTTTGGGAGTCATATTCGATGATAAGCTGCGTTTTGAGAACCACATTAATCATGTTGTTTTAAGTGTTAACTATGCATTGAGGCAGTTATACACAACTAATTTGTCGCTCCCGCTGTATGTGAAAAAGCAACTGGTTCATGCCGTAGTTATGCCAAGTATTATATACTGCTTAGAGATATACTCTGCTACTAATCAAAAATATATGAAACTCCTTCAATTATCTTTGAACAGAGCTGTTCGCTACATCTTTTCTCTAAAGAGACGTGTACATATAACACCTTTTGAGATTAAATTTCTGGGATGTTCATTTCCTGCATTTGTCGATGTACGATTGCTGTTGTGTTTTTACAAAATATATTCTAACCAATGTCCGCGTTTCTTATACGAATCTTTTAAATTTTGTCATTCCGTTCGTAGAAGGCAATTCTTTATCCCCAAACTTTGCCATCTTACAGCACGATATTTTAATGTAAGAGTAGCTCGTAGCTATAATACATTGCCAAAGGAGCTTAGAAATTTAAATGTATCATACACAACATTTCGTAATAGACGTATCTATCATATGCAGTTGACGTAGGTGAATATTCTTTACATCTTACATCTTCTTTGACATCTTAATCCTTGCATTTACGAGTGATATTTATTAATTATTGGTGTATTTATTGGTTGATATTAAATGCATGATTTTATGTGATCAATTTTTATGTTATATACATTTGTACATTTACTTTGGAGTAGTATTTATTTCAATTTATGCATTTTATTGTGATTTACCAACAAAAAAAAAAACTTGCAATTTGGCCTGACCTACATATATATATGTACACTATTCAATATTTAATTTTTTTCATTATTTTTATTTCCCTTCATATCGCCTACTTTATGGTGCACTTCAATTTGAGCGTTATAGGTAATTAGTTACTAGTTAATTTAATTTTATATTTTAAGTTATATTTTGTTTTTCAAATTCAAGTAGTATTTATTTTATGCATTTTATAATTTGTTCAATATTGGCCAAAAGGCTTTAAATTACAAGACTGTTCAATAAATGAAATGAAATGAAATTTCTGGTGGTTCTGAAGGTAAGTTTCGAAATTATATCCACAGATATTCAGCAAAAATATATGACCGGATGAACAAAACAATTATTTTTCGTACTGACCGAATCGCTACAAAACTGAGACGCTTTCCCAGATCTCATTCATGGAACATAAAGATAGTTTATATCTTTTTCTTAAGCTTATATGTTCTTGTCCATAAGTATGTTAATGAAAGCTACACAAAAGCGAATCCTAATAATACATTGTCGTCTTTTCTTTAGAAAATTTATTATTTATTCATTTCTAAATAAATATATTTAACATATTATGCCATTAACATCACCTGTTCTTATGCATTTTCATTTCTAATTCATATACTGTTTACATTTCCCCTTCATTTAGCATATGCAAGAGGAAATATTTGGTTTTTTCTATGATCAAATAATCGAAGATGCCCGCATACAACAATGTATGCAACGAATTTTTGCAAAGACAAAAAATCTTGGCAAGCAGTACAAAAATGCTTTTAAAATGTTCATCTTTAAGAAAAATCGTGTTAAAAATAAAAACAAAAAATCGAAAGCCTTCAGTCTTTGTGCTGACACATGTAGCAAAGAACCGCACCTGAAAGGTGTTTTTCGCACTATTTTAAAAATTTCGTCTGAGATTTGCCGTGACGGAGAGAAACGAGACAGCCATTAACAAAATACATTAAGCATGATGTGCAAATTATTTGATTTACTCATACTTACTTACGTATTTATGCAATTGATGCGTAGAATACATTTTATACGGTGTTCAGCTTTTGGCGTGTTAAAAACCTCAAGGTGGCATACAGGTGATGGAAGAATACCCTACATTTGACTTGATTGTGAAATGGTAACCTTTCACATGTAAATCCACAGCACAACTGAGGAATGTCTTTAGTCAGCATATGTAAATTAATATCTCATGATAAAAGTTATAATTATAATTATAAAAGTGGGAAAGACATACATAAATAAATCTAGAAATATAAAAATTGTGATGTCATAAGTTAACGCCGTTTTTTATATTTCAGGATTGTAAGATTTTCTGCTATCGACAACATTGCAGTTACCAATTCCGCTTTTTGATCGATATACAAAGTTTCTTTAACAACACCGTACAGATTCGATATAAATAATGGAAACCATTAACGGATATTCAGAATCAAAAAAAAAAAAAATATTTCCGAACATGAAATGGATACACACAGAAAACCATTACAGAGTTCAATAACTCATGCCCTGACCCTGCGTCTTTATCAGGGGTCTCTACGAAAATTCGGTTTGGGTTTGATATTATAAAGTTATTTAAAGTGTATTAGAAATCTGTTTCTGATTCAAATTCGAAACAACAATTCGCTTTCATTTATTGATTCTTTAGAAATCCATTTTCTGATTCAATTTCGAAGCCACGATTCGCCTTTATATATTGACTCTTATTTTGCCCAAAACGAAATTAGAGGCGTACATTGATTCTCTTCCTCTATCGAAACATGATAAAAGGGGCATATTGAATCGAGAGCCTAAAGTGGATATATAGATTTATGGAGTTTCGTTTCTTAATATGAATAAACATTAAAACCAAATTTAGTTTCGTTTCTTGGCAGAGAAACGACCTGGCACCAAACTGTGGAAGGTAAAAATGCCTCTTCCAATAATTTATTTCCTACATGTACGATGCCAGGCTCTCAACAATTTTCTCAGCTAATCCAAATAATTTATTTCCTCTCTTAAAATTTTTCTCAGATACTCCAAATAATTTACTTCCTAAATTTACATTACCAGGCTCTCAGAAATTTTCTTAGCTACTCCAAATAATTCATTTCTTAAATTTACGTTATCAGGCTCTCAGAAA
>JAHXMU010026488.1:1528177-1549834 GCA_019455685.1 Philornis downsi
AAATAATTTATTTCCTAAATTTACGTTACCAGGCTTTCAGAAATTTTCACAGCTACTTCAAATAATTTCTTTTCTACATTTACGCTACCAGGCTCTCAGAAATTTTCTCAGCTACTCCAAATAATTTATTTCCTAAATTTACGATGGCAGGCTCTCAGAAATTTTGTCAGCTACTCTAAATAATTTATGTTCTAAATTTACGTTACCAGGCTTGCAGAAATTTCCAAAGCTATTTCAAATAATTTATTTCCTAAATTTACGATACCTGGCTCTCAGAAATTTTATCATCTACTCCAAATTATTTATTTCCTACATTTGCGATACCAGGGTCTCAGAAATTTTCTCCGATACAGCAAAATTTTCTCTATTTTTTGTATTGAAAATTTTCAAATGAACTACAAACAAAAGTAAAAAAGCAGAAGCAAATCTATTTGGCGAAAGAATCAAAATTGAAATTGTTTGTAATTTCATGTAATGGTTCATACATTCAAAATTGTTCATACATCCAAAATTAAATTACAATTTCCATTTTGATTCTTACACATATTTAATTCTGTTTTTAGTTTTTATTTGTAAATTTCCATTGAAAATTTTTAAAATTTTCATTACAAAAAATAGAGAAAATATTGCAGTAGCTGAAAAAATTTCAGAGAGCCTTGTATCGTAAATTTACAGCAACAAAATTTAGTACAATTATGAATCCGTTTGTCGGAATAAGAATAATTTGGATTTGTATATTTTTAATTTAGACTCTAGAAATTAGAACAAATCAAAACTATTTTCGAATTTAATTTCGTTTTGATGACGGTCGCTGGCCCTTATAATGACCTTTCTGGCTTCTATTGAATGCGAAAACTAGCCGACATGACGTATAGATGGCGCTAGTAGTTAAAAAAACTATTGTGCTGAAAAGTGGCAACCTTATAAAATATATATTTTAAGTTTCAAGCTGCCACGTCGTTTAGTATTTTTATTAGAGCCATCGAAAGTAAACGATCTCAGTGAATTTGTAAACATAGAAAAAATTGGTCATCGATATGTAATGCAATATTTCCATTTGAAAGATCTCAGTCCAAACAATATTAGAACCGACATAGATTCTACTCTGTGTGAGTCTGCTCCTTCGTGTGCGACTGTAAAATATTGCGGAGCAGAGTTTAAACGAGGTCATATAAGCTGTCAAGGCGAACACCGTTGTGGTCGACCAATTGAAGTGTCCGCGCCAGACACGGTTACGAAAATTCACAAAATAATATTGGATGATCGTCGACTGATGGTGCACGAGCTAACTGAAATGATATGCGTTTCAAAAAGTGTAATGCATCGTTTATTCACCGATGATTTGAAAACAAGAAATTTGTGCGCAAGACGGGTGCCGCGCTTGCTTTCACTAGAGCAAAAACTGCGTGGTGAAGATGTTTTAGTAGAGTGTTTGGCGATGCCTCACCGGAATAAAGCCGAATTTTTGCCTTAATTTATAACCATGGCCGAGACATCTGAGAAAAAGAAACAGCCAAAGCAGTAGACGGGAATGGGAGAATCGTGTTCAAAGAAGGCGAAGACGGTTCCATCTACAGGCAAAGTCATGGCGTCTGTTTTTTGTGATGCGCATGGGATTATTTTTACTGATGCTGTAGATAGCAAGAAAAAACCATTAAGGGCGAATAATACGCTAATTTATTGCAGCGTTTAGGTAACGAAATTATGGCAAAAAGTCAGCATTTGGCGAAAATGAAAGTGTTGTTTCATCAGAAAAATGCTTCAGTTCACACCTCCACTGTTGCAATGGCGAATATTAATGAATTGTAGTTCGAATTGCTTCATCACATATTTTATTCGCCAGATTTAGCTCCCTCTGACAATTTTCTATTTCCAAACTTGACAGAAATGGCTCGGTGGTAAAAGATTTGCTAATAATGAAGAGGTGGACTCAGCGGTTGATGGCTACTTTTAGGAGTTTGATAGTTCTTACTATAGATAGGGTATATAAGCTGAGAAAAGTGTATCGAACTAAAAGGAGATTATGTTGAATAATAAAGAAAATTTTTACCAACTTTTTGTGTCTTTTTTGTTAACTCGGCTAGTTGGACGATGCACGATTATTCCCATGATCGCGGGTTCAATCTCTGGTACAGATATCCATCATTTTGTGAGCGGAGGTGTCTGACAAGCAATTCTAGTAGTCGAGTAATCGACAAGTCTAGTATATGCTTCTCAGACTATGACGTTCGAAATAGAATCTTTGTAAGCTCCCTGAGTATGAGATGCTTTCCCATATCTTATTCACCCGATGAAAGAAATGCGGGTACTTATATCATGTACGCCAAGAGGAGTTTTGGTGTCATCCACTTGCCTTTCTATAAACTGTCTAATCATCACCGACATCGTATTTCTTTGGCCAACGCGAGTAATCTTCTCTTCTGATTTCCCATGAAAATGTTTCTTTTCTTGGGCCATTATTCACATTTACGAGAATTTTTCATTAACTTTTATTTGAATTTCATTATGCGTGTTTTATACAGGGTGGCGCATAAGTAATGCTAAGATTAGTTTAGTGAATACATTTTTGTTTGCCTTTTTTTCGTCTCTTTACAGAATTAACTAAATAATACTTGGGAAATTTATGATGGAAAGGCTCAGCACAGAACAAAAAACCAAAGTTGTTCAATTTTACTTTGAAAGTTAGCATTCGATTATTTAGATCATATCGAAATTTCTTTCGTGTTCGTCCAGGCGACGCTCTCAACAGTTAGAGATGCCTAGGCGGTCTTTGCAAAGAATTTTACATATGTTAAATCTTTTCCCATATAAGATGCAATTGGTTTACGAATTAAAACCAAATATCGCCGTTAACGTTACTTACGCGCCGCCCTTTATATTTAAATTTTATATTTTATTATTTGTTTTTGGTGATAATTATTTTGACCATAAATTACCTGGATGAACCTGAATCATATTTTACTTGTTTATTGTATTTTTCTTGTAAATTATTTAACTGGTTGTCAAAAATGTATGTAATTTAGTTATCCTGCGAAACAGATTATAAGCCCACAAAATATTATGAAATTCGACTTGCTAAATCCATAATCTTTTTTTTTTGCGAAAAACGTTCCTTGCATTTAGTACTTTTCGCAAACGAAAAATAGTTGATTTAGCAAGTCAAATTTCATTATATTTATTAAAAATATGATGAAATTTGATTTGTTAAATTAGCAATTTTTTGTTTGCGAAAAACACCCTTTGCATTTGATTTAATAATGATGTAATGAGTAGAATCTCATGATATTCTGTGGGTTTTTTTAAATTTATTTTTCAGGATAAATTTTTGGGTCATGTTTTTTTGCAATTTTTTTTTTTGTCAAATTATACAAATATAATTAAGTTCGACTTGTTAAATTAATAATTTTTTGTTTACGAAAAACACTCCTCTATTTAGTATTTTTCGCATACGAGAAATAATTTAGTTAACAAGTCGGATTTCATATATTTATATAAAATGTAATGAAATTTGATTTGTTAAATTAACAATTTTTTGTTTATGAAAAACAGTTTTTGTATATGATTTAATAATGATGTAATAAGTCTGATTTTATGATATTCTGTGGGTTTTTTTTAATTTATTTTGCAGAATATTTTTTTGGATTTTTTTTTTTTTTGGTCAAATTATGCAAATATAATAAAATTAATAATTTTTTGTTTATGAAAAAGACTGTTGCATTTATTATTTTTCCCATACCAAAAATAATTGATTTAACAAGTCGAATTTTATGATATTCTGTAGGTTTTTTTTTAATTTATTTTGCAGGATAATTTTTTGGGTAATTTTTTTGGTCAAATTATGGAAATATAATAAAATTCGACTTGTTAAATTAATAACTTTTTGTTTACGAAAAAGAATGTTTGCATTTAGTATTTTTCGCATACCAAAAATAATTGATTTAACAAGTCGAATTTCATTATATTCTGTGGGGTTTTATTAATTTGTTTTGCAGGTTATTTTTTGGATAATTTTTTTTTTTTGGTAAATTTTTTTTTAGTTATTTTTTATGCTTCCATTTTCAGGAGGTAAATACAATAAGAGCAGTAAACTACCCATGTGGGCTACTTGTGGAGTATTGTCTAGCAAAATATATTTGGCTGTAAAAATTTATGGTTTTTTTTTTTATTAGAAACATCTCCAATTCAATCAGTCAGCAAGTTGGCAATTTTAAATATTTCGCCCTGAGTGAGAGATATATTGCAATTTAATGGATCGATCTTGAAATTAAAACCTGGATGGGCTAATTTTTTAAAAAAGAAAAAGGTGTTTAGAGTGCATCGCTTGACTACAGTTGTTTCGAACAGTTATCAGATGTTTTTTTGTACCGTAACAATTGCGTGGTACATTTTTTTTAATCTTATCGGAGGGTATTATAATATACATAAGACATAATTTGCCATTACATTTACCACTTGTCTATGTCTAGTTTAAATATATATTATTGTCCTTTCCATCTGGCCATATTTTGAAATGTTACATCCAAGTATCTGACCAAAATTGCTGGCAAAATTACACATGCCAAATGTGTCATCATTTCTTATTTCTTATACGAATACTCTTTAAAATGTAATTATTGTTTCAACAATTTACAAACATATTAAAAAATTACTTAATTTTTGTAATTATAAAGATATTCCAAATATCTACATGTAAGCTCCTCGCTCTAACCGATTTATTTACTAGAAATAAATGAAATAACAGACTGTTCCGTAATCACTCTGATTGATAGCACATGTATAAATACTAATTAAAGATTGCATCGTACATTGATAAAACTTTACGAATTCAACACCATTTTTTTTCACCTCCCAATTTAAAATTCGATATTTCCCTCTTTATCAACATGCATACGAAAATATTACAAGCACAATTCCAATATCCCCGGTAGGGTGACTACAAATAGCTACAACTACGTATCACATCCCTCCGTGCAACCTGTCCGAGTGTCTGACATTTTGAGGTGATGATTGATTTCTATGAAGAAACGTCTAAAAGTTAATGCATCTAAAAGCATTTAGAACAAGGTAAGGTTACATTTCTGACCCAACAGAAGAAAACAAAATACCTCTAGATAGCTACGAAAACATTTGTAAAACAATTCATGCAATTTTATGTTAATTTCATGTTATCATTTGCTGTTTTCGCATGAATACACTTTCCGTACAAAACCGGCGGCGACAACATGTTTACGTTTACATTACACTTAGGCCTGGGACCAGAACACGTTTCCATTTATTCACATGGATATGAAACTAAATTAAAAAGCCATAAATTTATTTCATTTTCAAAACTTTTAGTGAAAACCGCAAAACATTTTACTCTTCCTCTGAAAAATCTTAAAAGTTACAACACTTCCTCTTCGATGAAAATTATAGAGTAGCATTTAAATAAGTTTATTCTATTGAAAAACTAAAAATTTGTGATAGGATATGAAATGAATATTTGTTGTCTGAAACTGAATGTGTAAACACCCAAACGATATTGTATTTAGAGGATGTGATAGCAACGTACGAACTCCTCTTTCCTGGAAGTTTTATTTGCATCTCATCTTAGTTTTTTTTTTGTACGAAAGAATAACATATAATTTACGAAATATTTGAATTTTTAGAGAAAATTTACACGTAATTCTTCTTGTGCCACAAACTTTACGTTCTTGCACCGGAATAGTTTATATTAGACAATGTAAATTTTGTTAGCAACGAGAGGTGTAGTAAACTTTTGAGAAGAAACAACAATTTTCTAAAAACTGATGTATATTTGAATGTATTTTGCATGTCTAGCTTTCTTCGTGCTTGGGTATGAACGTATTTTGCTCTATATAAAAACGGTAAAATAAAGAACTGGATTTCAACAGTGAAAATAATGATTTTAACCGAATTTATTCGTCTGAAGTTTTAAGGTTTGACACCATGGATTTCTTAAGATTAAAAAATACCTGTCTATGAATGAAGTGATTTACTGAAAAGAGAAATCATCACTCACTTACTTTTTTTCCATGTGATCCAACTTTGAAGCTTAGTTGATTAGATTACTTCAAGAAATTGAAAAGAGAAAATAAAAAAGCTTTTATTGAAACAAATGTTACGTAAAAGACATAGAAAATAACTAGTATTTTGTTTTATTGAATAAACTTTGTTTGCCTCCTTTCTATCGTCTTCCTTATTTTTCTTTTGGGTAAGTATTTAGATTCTTTATTGTTCTATTTTAAATACAGTTTTATCCATTTAGTGGCTTCAAACCCACCGGTCTGGCAAGGCTATCAGCTGTTAAATACCTGTCATCTGAAGTATTATTTATTTAGTAAAAGGTTTCCCATTTACGATCATGGATTGCGTAACAACCTAAGAACTGATAAAAATAGTTAAAACAAAAAAGTGGTGATTCAAACGTGAGAACTTTTCATGCATTACGGCGCAATTATGGTCGTCATAATCGATCCACTGTGCAAGGATTTGGCAAGATTATCAAGAAATGTGAAAAGACTGAAAGCGTTAGAAATGTGGTCACGAATGTGCATCATTACAATTTACACACTATTGAAAACATCGCTTCTGTTAGTGAAAGTGTGGCGGATAATCCGAATTTCAATTCAGAACGCTATGGCCGTATGATAACCGATTGTTTTCAGCCTGCAATTGATATATGGACAATATGTGGTTTCAACAAGACGGTGCTACGAGCCACACAAGACGGCCGATTTTGTCTTTATTGGATTAGAAGTTTCCAGGAAGATCGTATTGGCGACATCAATTGGCCACCAAGGTCATGAGATTTGATGCCGTTAGACTTTTCTTGTGGGAAAACCACCTCAAAAGGATCCAGCGCCATAACTAATGCAGAGCTGGCCATTTAACTGACACATTTCGTACATAATGGCAACTTCAAAGCATTATAATGACATATTAAATAAAAACTCTACTTTTGAAACCGGAAATGGATAACCCGGTATATATAGGATAATGTGTTGCCGTGCTGAGCCACCTTAAACCCTTTTATTTGCAGTCCATTAAGACAAAGGCTGAACTACCTTATGGTGATGTAACATATTTAATTTTTGAGGGACCTATTTATAAATATTTATTAATTGGTTTCCATAGTAAAAACGTTATGCAAAGTTTCGAAAAATTATTATTAATATGGGCCTATATGTAAATTAGGTGCGCCATAGCCACCGCCAATAGATGGTGACAGCTGTAACTGCTAATCGATTCTGCCATAACCTAAATATCATGAGCCAAGCTTAGGCGTATGGTAAACATACCGCCTCGACACAATAATAACTTTCTTTTGACGTCATATTCTTTTGGATATATGAATATGTATGATTTTGTGTCAAATATTCGTCATATGAGGGAAGAATTGATTTTCTTCTATCAATCGAAGAAAAAGGCGGCTGAAGCTCATCGAGAGCTTCAAAACGTTTACGGAGACGCTGCTTTAAGTGAAACAACGTGATTGATTTCATCGCTTTAAAGACAGTGATTTTAATGTTGACGGCCTTTCGCATGGAGGAAGACGAAAAACCTTCGAAGACTCTGAATTGACGGCATTGCTTGATGGGGATCCGGATCAAAGGCAGGTAGAGCCTGCTTCAGTATTAAGAGTTACCCGACAAGCCATTACTCAACGATTGAATGCGTTAGGAATGATTCGAAAACGAGGATTTTGGGTTCCTCATGAGTAGAAGCTAAGAGACGTTGAGCGTTGTTTTTTCGCCTGTGAATAGCTGCTTCAGCGGCAAAAAATGAAGGGTTTTCCTCACCGTATGGTAAAGGGTGACGAAAAATGGATTCATTACAGCAATCCAAAGAAAAGACGGTCATGGGAGGTGCCCGATCATGCTTCTACGTTTGACTTAGTTCCGATTAAGCATTCCTAATTTAAAATGCTAAAATTTTTTACACAACAGCTAGAAGATGGTGCCGATTATAATAGTTTCGACAATATTTTTAATAACAACACCAGCATTGCAAATCAACAATCAATTTATAGTTATCACTATCTGAAAACGGAATTAATTAGAAACAATTAACGATTATTTTTACGAATTTTAATTTTGGTTTTTTTTTAACACATTTTTGTAATCTTCCAAAATCGGCTAACCGTAGGGAAAAAATCGGTAAAATGTTCATTGAAAAAGGCAATTTAAAAAAAAACCGTCATGTGGTTTCGGCGACATACCGGGTTTGCCGTTTTTTGTTTTCGCTATTGAATGCATTGAATGAAATGAAATGAAATGAAATGAAATGAAATGAAATGACATCAAGCATTAAATAGTATTATTAATTAATTATAAAATCCAAGTTACAAAAAAATAGATGAATTTAGCATGTCATAGGATAGCTGCTATTATTTTTGAAACCCCTTTGAAACTGCCTTTTTACCAGATTATCTATAGTAATGAAAACTCTTCAGACAATTTTCGCCTTTTAATCAGAATTCACACAACCGATTAATTTAAGATGTTAATGGACAACAGTTTTAAACACATATTAAAAAATGTTAAGTTTTTGCGTGGGAAACAAAAAAAAATACTAAAAATGTTTAATATTGTTACAACGACTGTCGCTTGCCGCGCCTTCATTTCATCGGTTCCTTTGTTGTAATTAAAAAGGGCTTCCCAAGAAGCGGATAATATGATCATATAGCATTTATAGAAGATATAAAAATAATATTCTTTGCAATTACTTCCACGTTTTTTATTTTGCTGGCTTTCTAGATTTAACCTTTTTCGGCTGCAACTGTTTGGTCGTTTAAGTTTTTCAATTTTAAATCTCAATTTTCCTTCCAACAAATTCCTTTATTAGCACCGTGTGTCATATTTTGCTACCGCATTTTGGCCTTAAACTCCTTGTCATCCCCACGTTTACCATCCTTTAAAATTATAGTTCTCAATGATTGTTTTTTATGCTCTAGATGTGTATATAGATTTGTACGAGTTAGTTTCTCATTCGAATTCACTTACAATTTTCTTAGTTAAACATAATTTTCGAGTAGTTAAAATTCACGCTTCCATAAGTTCGTAGGTTGTGATTTTGTTGTTGATTCTGTAGCAAAAAAAAAAAAGAAAAAAAAGTACGTAAAACGAACGCAAGAAACATAAAGAGCTGGGATGATTTTATTTTAAATTGGATATATGAATCGTTATTCATATGTAAAATGTTTCAGTTTTAGGTTTCGTTGAATGCGTTATGGTGGGACAGTGGGATTTTATAAAAACTAAGTGTTATACATCTTCGGTACAATAAAGGAAGGAAAGGCAATACAATCGACATTATAGTCATAGTAATGAAAGACTGCTACCATAGTATTGATTTTCATAAATGGCATTTTTGAGTAAATTCAATTAGGAATTTGTTTTCTTTGAAATTGTTAATCCATTTCAGCTCTAAGCCGGAAATTTCTATGAATAAGTATAAGTGGAGATGTTCGATTAATTGATTAATCAGTCAACCCAATCAACAAAAATCTGGATTAGCCAGTTAAATAATTAATAATGCATTTGGATTACTTATGTACAAGATTGATTGAATAATCTTTAT
The DNA here is from genome assembly GCA_019455685.1 of Philornis downsi. NCBI lineage: Eukaryota > Metazoa > Arthropoda > Insecta > Diptera > Muscidae > Philornis > Philornis downsi. The sequence goes on from JAHXMU010026488.1 coordinate 1,537,760, forward strand.
TTTGATTTTTCAAAACTCATGACTGATTAATCGAACAGTTGAATAACTAAAACTTGAATAAATAATGTACTGTAGTTCGCATTTTATATATATGTACATATAGTGTGCTATTCAAACAGGTTTACCTTTTTTTTTTGGCACATAAACAATAGGTTTCTTGGATATTTCTTTCTTATTGTTTACTTGTACCAATAACAGGGTGTCCGTCGGGAAGGTATTCCTCTTTGTTTATAATTTTTAATTAAATGAAAGGGAATGGATCTTATATTGATAAATGTTTTATTTAATGTCGGCAATTATATATGGAATACAATATTAGTTAAATGTCCGCCTTCGTTAGTCTCACAAATGCGAGACCTTTTGAACACATTTTTCATTACATTCTCACAAATTTCATGCGATATTTCATTAATTTCATCACGAATATTTTGTTTAAGTTGCTCAAGCGTTTCTGGTTTGTTTGCATAAACCTTGCTTTTCAGATATCGCAACAAAAAGGAGGCCGTAGCAGTCAAATTAGGCGACCGTAACTTGTTGTGGAGAGAGGTCTCGCCGTAATTCCATTGTAATCCTGGCTGTATGCGATGTGGTACCGTGTTGTTAATCAAGCCCAAAGCATGCAGTTGTGGTGTTAAAAAGCTTTCAATCATATCACGATATCGCTTCCCATTGACAGTTACCATTACGCCGTTTTCAGTTTCAAAGAAGTGAGGTCCAATGATTCCTCCTGACCAAATGGCACACCATACTATAACTTTTAATGGATGCAAAGGTGACTGATCAATAATTTGAGGGTTTTCCATTGCCTAGAACCGACTGTTCTGTTTAAAATGTTATGAAAATGTGCCTCGTCACTCATTATGATTTTTTCATGAAAATCGGGGTTGGCATGGGCGAACTGTAACATCCTAGTGACATATGTACAGCGGCGTCAATGGTCTTGTGGAAAAAGCTCTTGTGTCAACTGAATCTTAAATGGAAACAAATGCAAACCCTTGTGCAAAATTGTGGCCAAAGTTGTTCTTTGAAGACCAAGCTCCTGAGCACGGCGGCGAATTGAGGTTGATGGATTGTTTTGAACACTTTTTGGAGCAGCAGTAATGTTTTCAGCCGATCTTGCAGTACGTTGTGGTCCATGCTTGGCCCTATCAGCTATCGACACTCTTTCTTGGAAATTATTCACTACACGATAAATAGGGACGTTTATAATTTACCTAATTATAAATCTGAATAATCAGAACTTTCAAATAATTGATTGACTGCCTAATCAAAATATGGATTAATTAAGGAGTTTGATTAACCGGTTAATCGCACATTCTAAGCTATAAGTAATTTTCTATTTTCAAAATTCGATCTTTAAACATTCTTCTACAGCAAATTTTAGAGCTGCGCGTTGAATCGTTTAGATGAATATATATGGCAGAAGGGATTCCTGGTTTGTTCGAAACAAGAAACTCAATCTCTTCAGCAGCCAGAACGTTGGAATAAGGAATAATATCGCTTAAACTCAATTAACGTATTCCTTACCGCGCCAATGTGTTCTTCTATTAGATTCAGATTTTACAGGTGATGGATTTTGATGGCCCTGATGGCTTTTTAAAAACCACCAATTGATGTATTTCTTATCGCGCCAATATATTCTACTATTTTGCAAACGATGGGCTTTGATGGCCCTGATCTCTCTCTTCCACACGGTAGGTAAAGCTTTTCAAAAATGACAAAAATAAAAAAATCGCCAAAATAAAAAATCGCCAAAATAAAAAAATCGCCAAAATAAAAAATCGACAAAATAAAAAATCGCCCAACCTCAAATACGTTTATAACTCAGAGACGAGTGTGTTCAATATCCAAATAACATGATTTTTTTAAAAATTGCTCGAAGGCTGTTATTCATTTCTTCCATCAGATATATGTAGTAAACAATAATTTTCTAAAATTTCGTGGAGAAAATCAATAAAGCACCCTCCATTTCAAGGTAGCAAAAATACATCACCTCCACTGGTACAAATAACAATAATAGTTAAAACCCCAAATTAGATCCTGTAAAATTCCTTCAGGTCCATACGCATTTTGGCCCACTGTCACTTAACTCTCTTCCACAAAATATGTGTGAGTTGAACTTTCTTCGACTCCTTAAAATGCAAATGTGTATAGTTAGTGTACAAAGTCGTATAGTTTTCCTTCCCCAAAATCTTTTCTGGTTGAGACTATATAAAATCTGTAAATTTATCTTATAAAATGCATATTTGCACACACACACACACACACATTCACCAACACACGCCCAGATACTCAAAGCTCCTACATGTAGTATCCTTATCCACATTACACATAATTCTCATATGTCTGCGTGTGAGGGCGCACGTTACGACTATTCCTGTACGTGCTCATGTGGTTACGTAGAACTTAAATAAATGAAATTGAAAATATAATTTCCGTATAATCTCCTTTTGTGCGGTAACAGAGGAAGACAAAAATCCGGTAGCAAAAAAGTCTCAATTTCATTTCTGGGGGGGAAAAAAATTAAACGAATCAACAGAATGCGCAAAGAAAATAAAAACTTATCTTCAGAAATTATGCACAAATTTTCAATTTACAGACGAATTGTGTGGATAAAAACAGTTTAAATAAATAAATTTAGAATAATGTGTAGCTGTCGTTATTCATACGGTCGACACCAAAGCGACTGTGTACGAGTAATTTACGGTAGAGCATGTTGTGAATTTTATGATCAAATAAAATTGAAGAAAATCCTTTTAAAGGCTATTAAATTTGTAAATCATACCCTCCTCTACCACCCACAACAAATGGGCGGTTTTCTCACATCGTTTTCGGGTATCTCAGCCCATACTACAATTGATATCGGTGTGAATTTGCATGTTTCACTTTTTTTTATGTATTTTCACACCTTATCTTTGATCCACACCAACCGACGACAACCAACCATCATCAAAATCAGTATCGCTCTGTGGGATACAGTACCTCAATGAATTGTATTGGCAATAAAAATCAAATCCACATATGCAAATTTTATGATTTGCCTATGCTGGCTAACTCCTTTTACACACAACCCCTTCTCCTGCAGCGTTCATACGACATAAAGTCTCATATAAAGACTATAAAAATGACAATTTAAATTTCGATTATGTTAAAAAATAGAAAACATTCGATTGCTGCTGCCATTCAACCCTTGATATTTGTTTGAATTTGCGACAACCCAGTGAAATATTTGGCGAATAGAAAAAGGGAACAAAAATATAAAATGTTGCACCTACAACAGTGAGTCCAATTGAAGACTCGTGTCATCTGTATACAATTTTGTTATATATTTTGATATAAATGTCTTTACCCTTCTCTTGAATTGACCGCACATATCCTGAGTTTTTTGACTTGCTCTTCCAAAATTTAAAATTATCAAAATCACTGTCGTATATAATACAAGAACTGATTTTAGATTCTGTTAACTCCCAAAGTTAAAAGCGGCAATTAGATCAAAACAGCATGAGAAGGAGCGAAGAAACACGGGGAAGAAGCATAAAGCCTGTCTTTTGTGTTTTGTGAATGGGCATTGGATTAGTCAGATATAGTAAGTTTTGTTCGTAAATGGCAAAGCTATCACTAAATAAATAACAGTTCAGATGACAGATATTTAACAGCTGACAGCCTTGCCAGACGGGCGGTTTTAAAACCACTGAATAGATAACCTTTTATTGTACTACTTCTTTTGTTCATTTTATCCATATCGATCGACACTATTTTTTACAAAAATGATATAGCAAAGTAAGAATCGAAATTTTCTACATCATATTATGTCGGGTAACATTGACTCCATTATATTATTGGCTATATTATGATTCAGGGTGGTGCAATAAAACGTGCATATTTAAAAAATAGATTAAAAAATAAATACAAAATGTATGGTTAAAATAAATCTAAGGCATTGTAGAGTAATAAATAGAGTTTATTTTTTAAAAATAACATCATCTAAATGGTGACCCTCTCTACGACGGCACTCCTCTAACCGCAAACGAAAATTATTGAAAACTTTCTTCAGTAATACTGGTGTAATGGCTGCCATCTCACCACTGATATTCTCCTTGAGCTGAACGATGTTTCTTGGATTATTACTGTAGACTTTGTGTTTGAGGTATCCCCACAAAAAAAGTTAAGAGACGTCAAGTCTGGACTACGTGGGGGCCATGGGATATCACCTCTTTTCGAAATCAGTCTGCCAGGGAACATCTGCTTCACCACCGCCATGGAGTCATTTGATGTGTCACAGGTAGCTCCATCTTGTTGGAACCAAGTTCTGGAATTCACTATTCTTGAACTTTCAATTTCTGGAGCCAAAAATCCGTCCAACATCTCAATATAGCGTTCCGTATTAACCGTGACGTTTTGGCCCCGCGCATTTTCGAAGAAAAAAGGACCAATTATTCCTCTGCCAGAGATTGCTGCCCATACTGTCACTTTAGCACTGTGCAATGGTTTCTGGTGTTTGATTTTGGGATTTTCACTGTTCCAGTAACGACAATTTTGACGGTTTACGAACCCATTCATAAGGAAATGAGAATTGTCAGAGAAAAGGATATTGTCAAAATTGGAAAATCGATTAAGCATTTCATTAGCAAATGCGAGTCTTGCTATGAAGTCAGACTCTTTCAATTCTTGTGTTAATTGCAGCTTATATGGATGCAGTTTAAGATCCAATGTTAAAATTCGTTGCAAACTTCGTCGCGATAATTGTAAGACAGACGATCTCTTGCGAGTCGACATTTTTGGATTTCCTCGTACTGACTCCATAACTCTCTCAACATTGTCTTCGGTCCTAGATGTTCTTGGGCTACCATTTGCTTGTGGTTTAAATGTTGAACCGGTCTCTTCAAAACGCTTTACCCACATTTTAATTAAATTAGCACTCGGAGTTTCACTAATTCGCCGTAGTCCATATTCAGCACAATATAGTCGCCTGGTAGCAATATATGAACGAGAGTTCTCGTAAAATGCGCGCATGCAAAATGCGCGACGCTTCCCGTCGAAATGATTCATAGCGACTAAAACTCCATAAGCCCGCCAACCCAACGATGTAGGCGCCCCCCGCCCGCGCCTTTTCTACCCCGCAAAAAAAGATGATGCAATATGCACGTTCTATTGCGCCACCCTGTATTATTGACTATATTATAATATAATGTTTCAAAGAGAACTAAGCTAGCAGTGAAAAATAAATTAACACGATTATCTTTGATTAAGATATTAAATAGAATATAAGTATTTAAATTTATGAATACAGAAAGACAGTCCAAAGAAGTATCTGGGAACTTTTTACAGTATTATGTGCCCAACTAAGTTCCCGCTGTTTGCCAATAGATGGCGCCAGCCACAACCTAACCATCTTGCGCCAAGCTTAGGCATATGGTAAACATACCGCCTCGAACATAATAGGGAATTTCTTTTGACGTCATATTTTCTTGGTTGTGGGAATAGGTATGATTTTGTGACGAATAATCGTCATATGCGGGAAGTATTGATTTTCTCCTTTCAATCGAAAAAAACGGTGGCTGAAGCTCATCGGGAGCTTCAAAACGTTTACGGAGATGCTGCTTTAATGGAACAACATCTCGAGATTGGTTTAGAGATGGTGATTTTGATAATAATAATAATAATAATAATAACTACTTAAGAGCAAAGTGTGTGTAAACCTAAATTTGAAAAAAATTCATTCGATAAGACAACTGTCACTTTTCTGACTGTGTATGGAAAACGTTCAGAAAGATCTTCATAAACAGCGGCACATTGGCCAATTTGCCTTAGTTTCGATACCATACTGATATAGTCTTGCTAGCTCACTTAATATGGCATGTTTATCAACTTCTGTTAGAAGTCGAATAACTCATGTAGTAAATCCTCTCTTTTCAATAATGCTTCTTTCTCACTACTTTTACTGGGTGTTTTAAATATATTTAGATTCGCATAGTACAGCTTCTTCGAATCTCACGCTAAAATCTGCTTAGCTGGCTTTAATGTCTTTTCCCAAAGTACTAAAGTGAAAAGTTCTGTCAACACATACGCACTCATACACCGACACACATCCACGGAAAGTAAATGTTCCGACGGAAAATCCTTTTCCTCCATCACCCACTATCATAATCATCATCAGCACAAGGCACGACATTGTATGTCGGAAAATTTGTTTACCGTTTAAATTCGATTTTTATCCCCGTTTATCCTTTAAATTTGTTGCAATTGAAAGGATTTTCTATTACATCGATACGCATTTACCCTTCCACCAAGTGCGAATATGTGGAGGTGTTCGTTCGTCATGGGTGAGGAAGGAGGTGGGTCGCCGCTCGGTGTTAAAGGATGCAATGTTTGTCTATTGCTTAAGAGTTTTTTTCTTCCGATGTTGGCAATTTTGAGGGGTTGTCATTCGCTCAGATTGTTACCGTTATTGCGTATCAATGTCTGTCCGTCCATTACTCGTTCGTTATACTCGTATGTTTGTTGTGATTGCCATGTGACACGTTTGATTTGATTTTAAAATTACCTTATATCAGCAGGATACAAGGATCAGACAGACACCGTGTGCATGGTATCACATATTTGGGCTGTTCATGGTGTGTGGGCTATGACATATGCGTGACGTGATGTAGGTGTTTGTTACGTACTATGAGCTGCTTTGAATGCCGTCAATGGCGTATTGACACTTTTCATGTATTAGACGACATGCAAACGGCAGCGGAACTAATTTGTTGACACTGTAAAGAAGTTAGTTCCTTTATTGAAGATGTAAACAAAATTAATATTGATGAAATGAAAGGATTGCAGATTTGTTACGCATTTAAAGTTTGCTATTCAAAATGTATTGTCAGGCATACGAGGCAGACAAAATGACACATAATGTCATTTTAAATTATTTACTTATTTAAAAAGCTCAAACGATTTTAATATATTTTTCTACTTTGTTTTTTAATTGTTTTTGAAGAGAAGTTAGCCAGTAGATATATGTAGGCAAGTGAATAGTTTTTTGGAATATCGGACAAGAAGCATCAGCGGGAAGTGGAGCAGCATGTCGCAGTATTCTTTGTTAAGTTTTGAGCAATATTCTTCTGCTAAAATTACGATTTTATTATTGTATTATTTGCAAAATTGTATTATTAGAAACATTCATATATAAAAACAAACAACTATCAAATTCATTTTAGATGTCTCATAAATGAAACATGAGAGAACTTCGCATGTTCAGTGATCTTACACGCATTCTATTTTTAGAGTCACTCAACAGGACCTACCACTCAAAGTGTTCATCAGATACATCGTGGTGATCGCAGATCAAATAAAGATAGTTGTCTGTGCCGGAGATTAAACTCGCGATCATGCGAACGATAGTCGCGTGCACTAATTATTGCGCCACGAGAGCGTTTAAATGTTAAGTAAAGTAAATGTTGTAAAGTTCGATGTTGCCTCTGAATGACCATAATTGATAGGTAATTACACATACATACATAGAAAAGAATTCGCAGCCTATTTTTGTTTTATGTGCAGCGGAGCATATGATTTCAATCGTGGTCGCACTTCCATTTAGAAATCATCAGCAAAGGTAGCGATACTGCTAAACTAATCACCGACAGAAAACGCACAACATTTTTTGACAATGCAGGCCTGTTGTAGGCGTTGTCGTGGTTTTTGTATATTAGATCATAAGCACAAAGTAATGTTTGGTGTGTTCCACTGTTATTTTGCTGAATTTTATTAACGGTAATTAAACTTAGACTGAAATGAAGTTGAAGCAGATTGGAGGCGGAAGGAAAGGTCAAGTAAACAAATGTTTGGAACATACAAGAGCGAACTCTGATTAGCACTGGTGGGTATTTTGACGAAAAAAAACTTCGGTCAGTTTTCCGAAATTTGATATTTATTTAAAAAAAACAAAAAAATCTAATAATTTAAATTTTGTTTTTCCAACACAAAATTCATTGATTGGCTATGTTATGTTGCAAACGGAAATAGAAAAATAGTTGTTCCTAGAACATTAGGTTTTGTATTAGAGGTATATTATACGAGGGCGGTCCAAAAACTAATGTATAAATGGTGCCAGTAGTTGAAAAACAATAATATTTTGGTAAAAAGTGGCAACCATATAAAACATATGTTCTAAGTTCCAAGGCATCACGATGATTAGTATTTTTTGTTTGAGCCATCAAAGTAAACGATCTCAGTGAATTTGTAAACATGGAAAAATTGGTCACCGTTATGTAATTTAATATTTCCATTTGAAAGGTCTTAGTCCAACCAACATTAAAACCGAGCTAGATTCTACTCTGGGGGAGAAGATGATGAAAATGATAAAAAATTAAAAGCAACAATTTCTGATTCAAGCAAGGGTTCAAACCTTTTCTAAAAGAAATTATCAAACAAAATAAAGATGTTTTTTTAATATAAAAGGATGTTATGCCTTGCTGTTTCGGTTACGACTGTAATGTCAGGTGCCAGAGTTCAAACGAGACCGTACGAGCTGCCAAGACGAACACCGTAGTGGTCCACCATTTTAGATGTCCACGCCACATACGGTTAAGGAAATTCAGAAAATGGTTTGGTCGGCTGAATGTGCATGAGTTACCTGAAATCATGTACATTTCAAAAAATGCCATACATCGTATATTTGCCGAAGATTTGAAGACGAAGAAGCTATGCACCGTGAAGATATTTCAGTAGAGTGTTTGGAGACGTTTCATCGCCATAAAGTCGAATTTTAGCATCGACTTATAACCACACTTTCACTAGCGGCCAATTCCTTGCATTGTTGGCTGATTATGACAATCATAATATATCTAAGGAAACTAAAATGGAGTATGCATCAATGGAGTATTAAATCAATTACGTAACCAAATGAAAGGCTTCATCAAACATAAAATTTCTTTGCATTCCATGAAAGTCGTACAGAAGAACTTTTAATACACAGCGAGTCTTTAGACTCTCCGATAATAACCTACCCTTTAATAGTGATTCCGAACGTTAGTTTTGGAAGCTGGTCTATACACCGAAGTGGTTGGTACTCAAAGAAAAAAGTCCTTGTAGCGCCCATACAGCGAGTTTAAAAATATAATTCATTTAAGAGCAACGGTTGTTAGAAATCCTTCCTTATCCCATTAATGGTATGTCGATGAATTTAGTTTTTAGGGAAAAGGTCACAAACTTCAGTTATTTGTTGAATAGTGAATACAGTCTTCATGAAAAACACCTTTCTACTGAAATATTCAATTAGTCAAATAATATAAGTAAGAAAAAAACAATATCCGGTATATACATTAAACTGGTTTCATGTGTATGGAAGACAAATGGGTGTCGGTATTCAAAACTAAAACGAAAATATGATTACTTTTAAGAATTTTCCAAAGATATTTCGGGGTTTCCAATGGACATTCAAGAGATGAATGCTTTCACAGTAGCTTCCAAAAGTCATTCATTGCAAGATTTTCGTTAAAAAATAGACGATAAAATCCAACACATTTCTTACCAAACTGAAGCAGAAAAATACAACATCAATATTAAGTTTTTTTTTCGATTTTACTATTATTTTTCTGTATTTTTTATACTTTTACACGCTCACCAGACTTTCAAAAAACACTAATTTTTGAATTTTTAAACCTCTAAAAGCCGTAAGATATTCGTTAAGTTATTTGGCACTGAATGGGTTAACCGGGAATGCAAAACGGAAATTATTTATCCACTGTCAGAGCTAACAGCTACCTCGGTGTATTCGGGATAAATTTTTATAGTATTAATTGTTTTCATTATATTTCTGTAGGATTAAGAATAAAATTGAGACCCATAATAAAACGCTTTTGTTTCCGAGCGCATACTAAAGAGAAGCCGATTATTTCGAAATTATTTAATTCATTTTAGGGTTTAGATTTATTTTTTTATTTTTACTGTATTAAGAGAAAGTTTTTCATCAGATATCGACGTTGTTCAAATCTTTTGTAAATTTTAATATTTTACATAATTTGAAAAATTTAATTTGGGTAGTGATATTCGCATTATGAATTTGAGATTAAGAGTTATTAATTTTGATATTCAAACTTTTAGGTTAAGTTGGGTTTTAAATATATTATTTGAAAGTGTGGAGCTGAAAGGAGGCAATGTTAAGAAGTAAGAAAAAAAACCGTCAAAAATTAGCCAACTATGATTTTCTATCAACTTTTCGATTTGCGTTCGTACAAAACAACTATGACTGCCAAACGTGCTTATAAATTAATAATTAAGGTTAATTTGCGAACAGATTGATTGATTGACTTTTTTGATTTGATTCGATTTTTCCTATAAAAAACAGTCATTTGGTCGGTCAACAGTCAGCAATGATTGTGGAATATACTATTAAAGCATTCCTTGCACCGGTTTACTGCAGATAATCAATTAGTCAGAAATCTTCCCTTAAACCAGAACACCACAAACATAAACGTATAAAATAGATTATTCCCTACAAATTATGATAACACGAGATTACACAGGAACTACATCTCGTTGCCTTAGGAATGGGACATCTCGTTGCCTTACCTAATGGGTTATTGACACCTTACAAAGACCTCCGCCTGACACTCTGAATATGGAAATAAAACTCATTTTTTTCATAAAAATATACAGTCTTCAATGAAGCTTTATAAAGACCATCGACACATAAATTTAAATGCACGCCAACCACACATTGTTTCCGTTGCATAAATCATTTCCAAACCATTGACAAAATCGCAGGCAGACACGCTGTGCTGCGCCGCAGTGGATGTCTCAAATCGTCCATGGACCGTTAAGTCAATGGCTGCAAATTGGTGGCTTTTTACAGGTGAGTGCGCTATATTGAAATGAATTCATGTGGAATTTTTACTGAGTGCAACGCATACAGAGTGCCTGCCACCCCGCTGGCCACATTCAGGAGCTAACTGCAAATGGCTCAAAAAAAATCAACAAATGATGAACGCAAACAAAATATTAGCGCGTTGGAAGTTTTTTTCTCCTCTTTTCTCATGGCACGATTTATTTGTCGCTGTTTGTGCAACAATAAACTTTCGTACCTTTTGGAAATTACAGAAATTTACGATCCCAGCATATGCATTTCTATGCCTTTCTCGTTTAGTTCTTTCGTTAGAAAAAATATTTTTATGGCCTTGACAAAATAAAATTTATTGTTTTAGCGTAAACGCGTAACTTTCTTCTGTAAATAGGTGTCAAATGTGACATAAAACCATTAACGTCCGTTTGGCCAACGAAAACTGCCACTGGGGTTTATACCAGTCAGCCCAGCACGCGACGAATCAAAGACTGGGAATAGTTTCATGTTACGTTTAGCTTCAATATTTTAGCGTAAAAGAGAATGATGGTTTACATTTTTTGCTGTAAGCAAAACAACACACTTATATAGCGATAATAGTGGCAGTTGAGTTGCATTCATAGTGGAGTGATTGAACATTTTTTGGAATCCAATAGACTAGATGTGAATAAATAACGTAGAAATTGTTTTAAATAGAGTAGTGAATATGAGAATATACATTGTTATGCTTAATAACATAAAGGTTAAGAAAATATAAAATTTCCAGCTAGTCGTTGTCACCTAGTATGCGGTTTAGACGAAATTACATTTACTTTTCTCATACAGAAACAGTAGGCAACGGATATAGTCGAAGGTATAAGACGACTGTGTGTTACATATGTACAGTGGCGAGCACATGTGGATACGTTATTGTCAAATACAACTTAAAACGCTGTAAAATCCATAAAAATTAGCCGGATGCTACCAATTTTTTTCTTATTTCTGATTTTTATTTGTATAAAAACAAAAAACAAAACAAATTTCTTCAGTATAAAAGCATAAGTTCTAATATTAACGCAACATAATAAAAAAGTCAATGCATCCACTTTTGCATGTTTTAAAAATATCTTCTTTGGGTATGATTTTTTAGTATTTGGTCCAGAGTCTAGGGTATATTTTTCTACTCTGGTAACACTAGAAAGTGAAAGAGAGCAAGTGGATTATTTACCGTTATTTGAGCTGTGTATTATTTGAGTTGTGCGATCAAAAAACAA